>JAUMHG010000060.1:8467459-8488177 GCA_032359395.1 Enteromius anoplus | reverse complement strand
ATTTATTTGTTTATTTATTTTTACAGGAAAACTTACTAAATGTGTTCGTATGAATAGAAAGTGAATCCAAGTGACAAAAATGCTCATTTTAAAACCATTTAAAAATAATTTTAAAATAATTTTCTGTATAATATACCTTACGTAAGGAACCTACATGAAGATGGAAACTGGAGTGAATTGTTGCGGATATGATGTGTGTGATGCGAGTGGTGTGTTGTTGTTATTGTGTTGTTCCGGGAAACCGCTGACACGATCGGGGGGGATGTACTTGCTCTGAGACTGAAAAGTGCGTCAAAAACAGCGCTGGGTTTTTTTTCTGACACTTCAGCGTGAAAATGAGGTATCGTGGCGTCTTTTTTATTCACTTTAATTGTCAGTTTATACACGTGTTAGTCTTAAATATCTACTTTCTTTTTATGTTACTGACTTTTAATATAATTTGAGCTTTGCTGTGGTGAAAGACAGTTGGTCGGGAGCATGATAAGGGTTATTCCTGAACTAACGTATCGGCCTCACACTTTGACTTGTCTTAAGATATTAACTGATGCATTTTTGTACAGAAATAAAGACCAGATAACATGTGGTTTTGGGAGGATTGAACATTGATTGAGTGGCAAAACCTAATAAGCCGTAATTGTCTTGACATTATGGTTTGTTATTGTTTAGCCAGACGGCTAAGGCGAGCTAAAACCTGCTAGCAAGCAAGCTACATCGCTACAACTAGCTTAGCTAATCTAGAAACTTGATGAATATGGACTGTAACGTTATTTTGTATAAGATGTAACGTTGTGCGCTCTGACATCTTTTATTTGACGTGTCCTCGAAACGAAATGATTAACACTCGAAGTTGTAATAAGTGTACGTTAAGTGCTAGTAACTTCGGCCTATTAGCAAAACATTTATGTCTAGAAAATAAGTATGAAGGAAAAATATTTGTTAACAGTCATTACACATCCCACTTTAATTATTTCTCGGCTGAATTATATAATGTCACATTTCTGTTTGTGTTGTGCTATTTTTAGAGAGACGACCTTTGGATTGTCAGATAAAATCGTGTCACGGAAGTTATAACTAAATAACTTAGCCGCGATAAATGCGGTTCTGTTGTTACAGGGTTAAATGATCGAGTAAACATGAGGAAAACGAAGCATTTTACAGTTCCAAGTCAGTAAGACACGTCACATGTGACAACATTATTCGTATACAGGTCATAATCATTTTGATTTGAGATAGAGGGGGAGCTGTTTTGTTTTATGGGCGGTTATCGCAAGTTCTTACTCATTCGCATGCTAAAATGTGCCGTGTGAAAAATCTTTTTTTTTTTTTTCAGTTCAGCTGTTTCCGAAAGCGTGCGTGTCAGGAATTTCCTGCTTTGTCGCTGTACTCACTGCGCTCTTGTGATAGAAGATAACGTTGTTTCTTTATCTCATAAACAGCAGTGTGAATTAATTTATGTGACAGTTTAGTGAAAAATAGGTAGTTAATGCAGGTTTTTATGTACAGCACGTGTTCTTCAAATCATTTGCAATGCTGATTTTCCCCAAGCAAGACAAACTGAACGTCTTTGATGCTGAAATATTATTTAGGGATCACCATGATTACAAAACAAATGAGCTTTTCTTATCAGGGTGGCAAGTGTTGTCTGTTTACAAGCACACAGAAAAATCTCGACAATCATCAGACTCTGTTTGATCATTGCTTACTGAGTCATCACCTTATGAGTGTGAGACGTGACTAAAGTTGCAAGTTTGTAAAAAGTACCTTAGTACAAAACTGGGACATTTCCCAGAGTTGTAGTGATAATAAGTTATAAATGCAATAAATGCAGTTTTATGTTTTGAATAGTCTCTATTTAAATATCATAGAGGGCTTTTGAGAGAGCTGAAAGGCTTAGTGCTGTTTAATCTAAGAAATTAAAGTTACCATAATTCACTCACCCTTAACTAGTTACATTCCAAACATTAAAACATGTTTGGAATGATGCGATTATGTAAACAGTCGCCGATCCCCATTTAACTCTATAGTTTGGAAAAAACATTGAGGACTAGAAACTCTTATAGCAGAGATTTTTGAGACACGGGACAAATATTTTGTGTAACAGAATGACAAAACTATATTTTTTACTCCTGATCGACAACAAAATATATTTATTGAACCAATTAAAAACCAAGCAGTATCAATGTCAGCTTGCATCACGATGTTGTTATTCACATATCTTAGAGGTTCAAGTCCACACAAGCTCAGCTGAGTTTTATAGTTTTGAAATATCTAATTTTAGGTAATTGTCCTTAAGAAACCTATTATTAAGCCCATGTGATTTGATTTTGAATGTAAGTAGTAGGCATAAAATGAATAAACATGTAAAGAACCCAAAGGGAAATGTGTGTTGCTGATACTTTGATGAATTAATGTCTATCTATAGTATAGAAAACAACAACTTTTGATTGACTCCAAATACAAAGTATTGAATTAATAATTAAACTACTTCATAACCTGACTGTCTTGGTATTGAAATGCAGTTTGTTTAGAATCAAATGCAAATAAACAAAATTGACAAAAAAGCTGTATAAACTTACTATATGAAAATATTTCAGATGCATCTAGAAACAAAACAATGATTCCCTCCCTGTCTGTAATTATAATCCAGAAATATTGACTTGAGCCGTGTGGGCTTATAGGGAACCATGCCATTTATTTTTAGTCCTCCTATTAGTGTCACTAAGCTACTGCACTCAAACGCTTTAATCTTCAGTATTTCATGTGCTTGTACTGTCATGTATTTTTTTATTGTTGAGCAGTCATGTAATAATAGAAATAATGTACACTCAGCTTGTCATTAATGCAAAATAAACAGAAAGTTGTAATAAGGACTCAAAATATGGTTAATTCAACTCATTTTTTGGGTCAGTTTCCATGTTTATTACATATTCATTTCCATATTTATGATTATGTCTAAATCATTTTGCAATGATAACCGACACATTATTGCTTGTGTGTGATTTTGAAACTGTTGTGCAGCAATTATCCGAAGCTTTAACAACATGCAATTAGTATGAAAATAGACTAAATAAGGTGCGTTCTGTTACAGGCAATGACTGTTTCATAATGTTACATAAAGATATTCACCCTAGATAACTGTAGAATGTGGCACAAATCATTTCCAGGTGTCTCTTCACTGTTTCACTTCTCCTATGGGTCCTGTTTTCCCACAGACACAGCTGCTGATAGATAGATGGCTTTATTCCTGGAGGGGACAGCAGCAAGCAGCACCATGGAAACATCCAATTTTGCCCATGTCATCTTCCAGAACGTGGGGAAAAGTTACCTTCCTCACGCAGCATTAGAGTGCCATTACACCCTCACACAGTTCATTAAACCAAATCCCAAGGACTGGGTCGGCATATTCAAGGTGACAGTCGTTTTCTCTTTTCTGCCATGTTTTGCTCAATCCTTGGATATGAAGTGTCTACCAAGAGAAGAATAGATGAGAGATTGTGTAACTAGATCACTAGATCACTAAAAATGGAATATTGTCCATTTTTAGGCACCTGACACCATTGTTTATACTGCGGTGCTGTAAGTTTCTTCACAGATTACACCAAGGACAGTTATTTGGCAAACACAGGTTTAGTTCTGTGTTTTCTCTTTTTGATGTATGAACCGCAGTCTTGTTTTCTTTGATCCCATTTTATTCTACTAAATCATATATCAGCTATTAAAAGTGAAGTATTAAAATTTAAGTATTCCAGTCAACACAATGTTAACCTATTGGACTTTCAGCGCTCCTTGTCTGCTACCCTTTCAATTCTTTCAAGACATTGCTCAAGTTAGCCAGGTTGGTTTCCTGCCATTTTATAGGAAATCATGTGTGATGTTACTGCAACTGTAATGTCTTGATTCCATTTCCCATCTTCACTTTTCACAGTGTGGCAATTACAAGGCCCTGCTGTCATATTTGGCAGTGTAATGTTTGGGGAGTCGCCATTACTGCTGCTTAACATAATCTTGGATTTACTGCCGGTAACTTAAATGTTTCCTGCTGTAAAAGATTTTCAGAACCAGATTTCGTTACAGTCTTTTTTTTGTTGTAGGTATCATTTTAGAGCCCACAACTGCTGCTGTTATATATAGTGTAACCCAAATGTCTGTGCTTGATGGATACTAGATGCTGGTTCCAAAGAAGGCTATGTAGACGACGGTCACTTCCTCACAAGCCATTAAGATGGTCACCTGTTGCGTTTTTTTGAGGAAGATGTTTTTATGCAGAGCTAACTAAAAATTGATCTCTTTTGGGAGATTCCTGTAGTGAATTAGGTGCGACTTCCTAAACCGATGGGCTATGTATGTCTTATTCATGTTTTTCGGGGAAAAACTGTGAATCATATCCAGGAAAATCTCAGTCACAACTGGTTCGCCTTCTAACAAGGTTTTCATCAAGTGAGCACGAACATTTACTAGCGGCTTGTATAACAGAATGCGGTTTGAGTATTTGTGAAAGATCTTGGCAAGGAAAAAAAAAGATATAAAATATTACAACCCACTGGTAGTTTGAAAATTCCACTATGTTGGCACAAATCGGTGCGTCATGTTGGAGTGTAGTCGAATGCGAGTGTGGTCATGACGGTGTGCACCACGGGAAAGAAATATGTGGGTTGGCTGGATAAGTGGGGTGTTTTGGCTCCATCTGCTTTCTGGAGTTCCCCAGCTACTGCTGGATGGGAGAACATAAAACAAAAGGCATTTACAGCATTATGGATGTGGACTGTACGGTGAGAGGAAATAAAAGGAACATCTGACTGCTGTAGGTTAGTGGAGAGGGAGTTGAGTGTGGTCACTGTCAGGGTTTAGTTTCTGGGTTCGGATCCGTCCAGATCAAAGCAGCGTTTTAGACCTATAGCGAGTCTGATGAAGCTGTTTTACGGCCGGCTGTCAGGAGGGCTTCGGTTTCTTAGCAGCTCTTTCACATTCTGGCCAGTGTTGTTGATTAAAAGGGACAAACCCCCCCGTGAGAAACAGATACAACTTTCAAATTCTTGGAAGGTGGATTAAAATCCCCACAGGTTATCTGATCCGTATCAAAAGGAAAAAGCTGTCTGAAATCACCAGTTCTGTTCTGATTGACTTTGAGATTGTGAAGTTCATGCAAGTAAATCTTTCAAAGATATTCACAGTTTGGTTGAAGTAGTAAAAAAAAAGAATTACCGAAGTATATAGGGTTCGCATCAATTTGCTGATTCAGACCCCGTTTACACTAGTGCATTTTCATTTTAAAACAGCATTTAGAATGAAAACGATCCTCGTTTACACTAGTGTTTTTACAACGATATCCATTTACACTACACAACCTAAAACACATGACCATTCATGCACGTACAACCATAGATATATATAGGTTGATTCCCTATTAATTAGATTGCATATGCGTCTGTGTGCTTGGAACAATCAAATGGGAAATCTATTTATAATCATCTATGGGTACAACAACGAGCATGATGTTGTTGTTTTCACGGTCGTCCAGTATAAGCAGAGAGAATGTGGGCCGCCGTGCCATCATTTTCAAAAGTCTCCGTTTTGGTCCGTTTACACTGAAATGCCACTTCAGAGTTGGGGTCTGCAGCGTTTTCAGAATCTCTGTTTTTGACCTCTGAAACGCAGGGGTCGTGTAAACGATACGCAGTACAATTCAGTACCAGGAGAAAAATATTTCAACATTTTTATTTTAAACTTAACCTTCCTCTGATCTTAACCCC
This sequence comes from Enteromius anoplus, assembly GCA_032359395.1. Lineage (NCBI taxonomy): Eukaryota > Metazoa > Chordata > Actinopteri > Cypriniformes > Cyprinidae > Enteromius > Enteromius anoplus. The sequence goes on along the minus strand of JAUMHG010000060.1, from coordinate 8,482,427 downwards.
CTCAGTTATTAAGACAGAAATGTCACCAACCATGGAAAAGTCAAATAATTAAAATGTAAACATAAATGCCACTGCCTCCGTTATATCTTTGAGGCATTTAGATTCCTTGTCATAAGGCACTGATGCAGAGAACCTCTTCACGACGGTCTGCTGTTTGCGTGGTGCTGCAGCTACAGATGTTGTTGGTTGAATACAGCTGTGCTCCAAAGGGTGAGCGCGGCTAAGGTGGTATATCAAGTTTGTGGTATTACCAGTCTTGGCGGGGAAGACGGTCTTGCAAAATTTGCAGACGACATTAGTCCGACTACAGTCAGACTTCTTATATCCAAAAAAACTGACATACTGGTGAACTGACTTTTCCTCTTTTATTTACAATTTCCTCTCTCGCTGCGGCACTCAGTTTCTGTTTATGAAGAGCAATCCAGCAGACCAGCGCGAGACAACGATACTGTTACATGATTGGCTGTCAGCGTATCACTCCCTACGTTGCTAGGTTACCAGAGAGCGAGTGCCTTTGTTAATGCAACCAAATTAGCTTCGCAACCTCTGTTTTCTTTTGATGGGAAGTTCGGATTATCTTACAGACTCGTTCATTTGAGTCTCGTTCAGCAAAATGAACAAATCTTTTTTGAGTCATTTCATTCATTTCGTTAATAAAAAAAAAAAAAAAAAAGTATAATTTTACTGAAAAAAGTAAAAGAGTTTAAAAAAAAAAGTATATTTTCCCCTAACACTAGTAATCCTAATAGATACGTACGCAAACGTTGATCACACTACAAACAATACAATACTGTAATGCTAAGAAATAAAAAAAAGATGAATTCATTGTTTACCTGGGTCTTCAGTCAATGATTAGCTCACCTCACCTCTTATCTGAAAAGTCTTTTTGGGTTGTTCGTTCATAACGTGACATGATAGCCCCATAACCCTATCAAAAGCAGTCAGAGCCGGAAAGAGAATTGATTAGGTCATCTATTGAGTCTTTCGAGTAGTTCGATCTTTTGGCTTATGGGGCTGTCACGTCACGTCACAAATCCAAAGACTCGAAACAGGTCCTTCCCAAGTCACATTAAAGATTCGTTTAAAATGAACAAATCGTTCAAGAGCGACCCATCACTACGGTTTTCTTCTGACGAAGAATAAAAAATATCAAACAATTTTTTGATTGATATCGATCACGATACATATCGTTATCGTTTTATCGCCTAGCCCTACATTAGGTTGTTAAAAACTCATGAAATTGAAAATCTTTGTCCAGTCCTTATATTCTTCTGGTCTGCATCGCTTCGATCCAATATACATTTATCCATGTAAAGTGTCTTTCTAGGAAACAACACATTTTCTTACAGCGTTACGTAATTTTTCCTGGTAGACTACATCATGAAATACAATCGCAGCAGGGTACATTACAGCTTACATTAGTATCAAACTATAGGTTCTTATAAAATAATAGTAAGCTTTTATTCAAATCCAACAAATGAAGGCATATAACGTTTCACCTAAAAATGGACATTTAATTGTTTACTCCCGTTCGAATAGTTCCAAACCTATATGATTTATTTCTTTTCTTGCTCTGCCGAACACAAAGGAAGGGATTTTGAAGAAAATTTGTAACCAGGCTGTTTTGGGTCACCATTGACTTCCATAGTAGGAAAAAAAAATATTATGGAAGTCAAATGCAATTCACAAAGTTAAACTCCCACATTACATACAGGGATGTCAGTTGATCCTTGAGTACAACGGTTCTACATAATTGTACTTACTGTCCAATAGCAATCTTTGTTTATGTTCTGAAATATGATGGAACTTACACTGTTATGCAGTCTGACATGCCACTGGATCACAGTGTCTTCATATACCCCAAAGGGAAGGCGTGTTCCTCCAAACCCAGTTGGCTGAATGACATGCATTTGTCTGCACACAGAGACACAGAATAACCTCTGGCAATGAAGGGCACATGATCATAAATCACAACATGGCTCTCTGTGTTGACAGACAAAAGGCAGCCATGCCAAACACCAGAAAATTGCAAGACCTGTTCCATGAGTCACTTGCCTGGAGCGTCAGGTAGTCACAAGGCTATTATTGCCACCTAGTGTTCAGGAGATAAAAGATCATACCTGAACTTTATGAAAGGAAAGTCTTGGTACACTTCTTGGAATCAGGACATCTTAATATAGTGTAAATGTGATTCAAACAATGGACAACTCCAATCACTATCTGAGCCATAGCATTGTCTGTTATGACATTAGAGTATGTGTAAACATTTTTAAAGCCTCTACAGGAGAAGTGCGCTTAGCATCATTGAATTTCCCTTTTGCCTATTGTTTCTTGTTCGAGCAGGCATGCTGCCTGTGGCTCTCTTATGAAGTTGGAATGGTTACAGAGAGAATCTAGTTGAAAAACTTGTGAGCGTCATGTTGGATTGTCAGAACATGCCATCAGGCTCGCCGCTAAGAAGGTGAACACTGCTTTATAATTATGCTGTCAGCGCACTAGTTGTTCTCTGTACTGCATCCTGATATATAGACTGGCTGTACTCAATGCTGCATGCAGTCAGCGCAGACAGAGTCATGGGCCAAGTCTGTGCGTCATTGCGAGTCAGGGAATTAGTTACTTTCTCACAAACACTGGGGTGTTCTTTTGTTATTCATTATATGCAGTAGTTCCAGAAAGTGTTTGTATGCTTATAATATTAAACTGCATGGCTTTTATAAATTATTTTACTTTACAGTCCTCTTCTTAGCGTGGGAGAGTTTACATAAACCTCTTCAGATTTGACCAAAGCTGCACCATTTATTTGTTTTAAAATATAATATAAAGTTTGAGTTAGCTATTTCAAATATTTCACAAATGACCATTTTTACTGTATTTTACTATATCTTATTGAATAAATTTAGTCTTGGTTGCTTCATTTTTATATTTTATCATAATTATTCGAAACATTTGACTTTACGTGTATGTGGGAGAATTCACATAAACACTTGTGACTTAATAACCCTTTGGACGTGACTTGTGGCCAGGGATGGTTTCTCATACTTGGAATTTGTGCTCTGCATTTAACCCATCCAAGTGCACACACACAACACCCGGAGCAGTGGGCAGCCTGTGCTGCGGCGCCCGGGGAGCAGTTGAGGGAACGGTGCCTTGCTCAAGGGTCTCACTTCAGTCGTGGTATTGAAGGTGGAGAGAGTGTTGGTTATTCACTTCCCCCACCTACAATCCCAGGTCCGACTCTCTGCTCTGTTTTGTAAACTGGAAGGTATCTAGAATTCTGGACTGGAGATTCTAGATTTATGTTAGCATAGATTTTGAATATTTTGAACCAAAGTTCTGATGAATGCTTGATTCTAATTGGTTGTCAGATGTTTAAGGGGGTGGTTACTCTTGAATAACTACACATCTGTGAATTATGGCAAATCTTGAATGTGTTACAGTTTCATGCCAAATTATTTCAGTTATTTAAAAGGTGACTTACATTCTGCCCCGAACAAAAGAGACTTTCTTAAAATCATAGTTATTCAAAACATTTGACTTATTGTACAGTAAAAATACATTTACATTTAATCATTTAGCAGATGCTTTTATCCAAAGCGACTTACAAATGATGACAAAGGAAGCAATCAAAATAAACAAAAGAGCAACAAATATGTAAGTTCTGTGATAAGTCTGTCACGCGGTATGCAAGGATTTGACAAAATAATATAAAAAAAGGGAATGTTAGTGTTAGAGGGTCTTTTTTATAATAAAAAAACAAAACAAGTAGTTAGAATAGAAATGGAAGAGAATAGAATTTATTTATTTAGAATTTTGTTATGTAAAATGTTTATATGGATAATGGTTATATTTGTGGAATATGTTTATGTATGTATGTAATTTATTTTTGTCTTTGCAGTTTATTTAATTTTATATAATATAAAATAATGTAATATAATAACTGCTGGGAAATGATTAATCTCATCCAAAATTAACATTTTTGTGAAAATAATATATGTGTGTGTTCTGTGTATATTTATGTAAATATTAAAGACCCACACATACAGTAAAAAAAAGATTTATTTTATTTATATTCATAGAATCTATATCAAAATATTTTTCTTAAATATATACATACATATGTTTGTTTTAATATATACATAATAAATATACATGACACACGCACATATATTATGTTTACAAAAACTTTTATTTAGGTTTCGATTTATTACTGTTAATCATTGCCCAGCACTTAATGTAATATAATGTTTTTTTAAGTAGGCTACTGAAAATAACTATATATGTATATTTTTCTTTTATGTTTCCCTCCTGTCAAAATACTTATTCAGTGAATTATAGCAATGATACTAATCAGTAATTTCCCTTAGTCTTTCTCATTTTTGTTTTATTTCAAGCCTATTTTTTTTTGTGCTCTTGTAATTTCTCATGCCCTTTTCTTTGTCATCCATCTTTTCCCTTTGGTTACTGTTCCCTCGGCAAACCTAAATGAGAGACACACTGGGGCTTCATTTTCGCCCTCTTTCACCCCAAACGTCTCTAATGAGTGGAGTTTGGTCCAGGGAGTAATGACGCTCCTATGGGCCATGCCTTTAATGGCTTCCTGCTCTTTACAGCTCCAGCACCTCGGGCAACTTTCTTGTACGATCTGGGGATTTCTGCAACACTAATGTTATTGTGGACATAGAGGACAGCTGTATGGTTCTAGCAAACAAGCCTCACGACCGAGCTGTAGTGAGTTTGCAGTTTTTTACTGCGTGTGTGTGTCTGTGTGTTACTTCCAGGATGCTATAGAGTTCCCACGTAGATGCCAATAGCAGGTACTAGGCTCGTGCTTTTGCATGTTCACAAACACAGTCAGCCCGATGTGAGTCTGATTTTGTTTGACAGTTTTATGACAGAGGGCTGAAATTATGGATGTATTTTCTGTACTCCCCCCTCATCAACCATCAGTTAACAACACATAAAATTCATATAATTACATCTTGGTTTCCATTCTGAAGTATGTATAAAATTTTCACCTATTTTCTTCTTCCTGAGTTGTAGCCGCGCTCCCTCAACCGAACATATTCATGAGGCTTTGGCGAGAAACACGTGGCAGACAGGCTGAGTTTGACTTGCCCCCGTAAAACACAGCCCAGTTCGTGTTTTTATGTTCTCATCTCAAAGGCTTTCTACGAGGCCTCATGGAGATGAGAAAAATGCACAATGTGCCAAAGAATTTTGCAACATGATGTGAATCAGGCAATGGTCAAGACCACGGCAGCCTGATGAAGCATTTACAGTCTTCCTATTAGTGCATGTGGGAGAATTCACATAAACACTTAGTGACTTAATAGCTTTGCATTTACCAAAAGCGGCACCATTTATTTATTTATTTTATTTTAGAGGCATGTAAATCAATTTTACGTTATATAATATTATTAGAATTTTATTATATATATTTCCAAACCTTTAAAATAATGAAGTTTCATTTTTAATAAATATTTAAAAAAAGTTTACATTTTAAATTTGAATTAAATTTCACAATATTACTGTTGAACTGTATTTTTCATGATAAAATGCACTTGTTCAAAAACAACCGAAAATTTAGATTTTTCCAAAGATTTGTTCAGTAGTGTGTATATTGTTAAATTACAGATGTGTTTATATGGGTAGTGGTTATATACAGTATCTGGGACATTTATGTGTGTATGTATTTGCTAGTTTATAAAAGTACTAAACATTCTAAAATGTATCTGCTGTACGTTTTTATCCAACAGGAAAGTATCTAGAATTCTGGACTGGAGATTCTATTTAGCATAGAACCAAAGTTCTGTTGAATGCTTGATTCTAATTGGTTGTCAGATGTTTAAGGGGGTGGAATAACTACAAAGCTGTGAATTGTGGCAAATCTTGAAAGTGTTACACTTTGCCAAATTATTTCAGTTATTTAAAAAGTGGCTTACATTCCGCCACAACGAAAGAGACACAGGAAACAAATACACTAACCAAACATTTACATGTGACACACAATAGAACAAAAATGTCAAATGACTTTATTTCCGAATTGACTTGTAACAGTCTTTCTCTCTCTGACACACACGATCCTTCTCAGAGGATCTTACAGAACCTTGTTTGAAGCATTACTTCTCTGCTTAAATAATGAAAAGGTTTCAGTATTAAAACATAACATTACTTGTTACTCTGAAATCTTGGGCCATTTCTAAGTAAGCAAGAAAGTACACAGAAGTGTTTTGGTAACGAAGCTGAAAAGGCCAGTGTGGACCTAAATTATTACTGTTGAGTATTTTTATAACATATAAAAAATCCCTGCACTTTAAGTCAATTATTCTAACCCTTTTAAACCTCTGTTTCTGACAGGTTGGCTGGAGCACCGCACGTGACTACTACACGTTCCTGTGGTCACCTCTTCCAGACAACTACGCCGAGGGAACCGCCGTCAACAGATCTGTGGTTTTCCAAGGTAAAAATCACATTGTCAGAATGGGGTTTCATGCCAGCATTTATTCAATGAAAGTCATGCCAGAGAGAAGGCCCCTCAAAGGTTTGTTAAGGGCTTTTAATATGTAGTGACGGATGCAATAAAATGGGAAACACTGAGGCTTCCTATTAAGAGGGCTGAAGTGTTGATGGGCCAGTTTTACTGGAGTGGTTCAGGTCACATACTGGAATCTTTGTGAGGGATTACAGGGTTCGCATGGCATGGGTCCGGATTCCTTACCCCAATTAAGAAAATATACCATTAAATAAAATGACATAAAAGCTGCAGTGGAACTGTAAAGTTATGATATAACTTCAGGCTATGTTCATTAGTCTTAGCTGTCGTTCATCTGTTTTAAAACCTATGGGAAAGACAATTGAGTTCTGTGTAAGACATTCCATGTACCACACTAACGATCGGATGGTTTTCTCTGCTTGATTTTGGGGTATTTTGCAGGTTATTATGTCCCAAATGACGATGGTGAGTTCTACCAGTTTTGCTATGTCACACATAAGGGAGAGATCCGCGGGGCCAGCACTCCATTCCAGTTCCGCGCCAACAGTCCCACAGAGGAGGAACTGTTGACAATGGAGGATGAAGGAGGATCTGACATCCTGGTGGTCACCACCAAGGCTAGTTACCTGGAGGTGAGGCGATTTTGTTTACTACTGAACTACTGAACTCAAGATTTCTTGAACTGTATTTGAACTATAGATTTCTTGTCAGTTTTCTCATGCCATGATTGTTACTTTTGGTTCTTTTTCCAGCAAAAGATGGAACAAATTCAACAGGAGAAGAAGGAGCTCTTGGAAAACCTGGACCTGCTTCAGAAAGAGAGGGATGAACTGATTGACGAGAAGAACAGACTACAGAAAGAATACGAGCAGGAGCGAGAGAGCAGCGCTCAGCTCAGGAAAGATGTGCAGGTGAGAAAAAAATGGCTTGAGTTAAACAGAGAAAAACTCGATGATGTTGTCCTGACTTGACCTCATAAAATACGGTTTATTGTATTATTTGTGTTTTTGTACATTTTATTGAAGGGGTGAAAGACAGTATTTTGTCTTCTCAAATATGATTTGAATGGCCAAAAAGCATTTTTTATTTTACCTCTTAAACAGTTTAGATCTAAATTCACAGGCGGTCAGCATCCTCTAGTGAGAGTCTCTTTTTGGAATTATATACATAAAATATAATCATAATAATTCATCTTTACAGGCATGACAGTCAACAACAGCATTGCCATTTGTTGCTTTTAAGTGGCAATATTCATAAAGCATAAATGTATCAGCTCTGAGGCAGAGCTAAATAAGCTAAAGATGAAAACAAGCACACCCACTTCTGGCTGTTAATTTTATGACCACACTTTTATATGTCGTTTTATGTGCTGCTATAATAATTCTAAAAATTCTGCACATGATGTGGTACTGCAGAAGAGACTTGGAGTGGGATTTGGAGACCTGCTTTCCCATTAGTCATGTTTGCAGATTCTCCGAGACCACACTCAAGCATAACTCCAGAGCCAACAGTCTATTCTGCAGTAACTCATCATTTCTGCAGCAGCTGGGATGACAACATGATTTGCTCTCTTATCTGTTTTTGTGTCTACACAGGAGTTGCAGCTGTCTGCCCAGAGCTTGCAAGAAGAGAGAGAGGAGGTGAAAATAAGAATGGAGGAGAGTACGGCACGACTGTTGCAGTTAGAGGAGGATCTGATCGGAGTCACGCAAAAAGGCCTGCAGAAGGAGACTGAACTAGACTGGTGCGATTTCTTACTGTAATGAAGTAGCCACAAAGAGAATCAATTCCAGTTAAATGTTGTGGTTTTTAATTCCAGTACTTAAATCCAGTACTGCAGATAAAACAATGTGCTTTAGGTCCACAGTTTCCTTTTAAAGGGCATATTGCCTTCAAGTATTTAACAGTAAAGTTGTTTTTCAAGTAAACAATCAGTACTAGTGATACTGCCGAAAAACTTACAATTTAGTGCTTTAGTATTGAAGTACAAGGACATTACTGGAACAAACCATAATTGTTTTGTATATCTTTAGATGGGATCAGGAGATGTCATATTTGTTAGATTAATATCTTTATGAGATTGACTTTGAGAACTTTGACAAGAAAAGAGTTTTTTAACATGTTCTAGATATGTTCCTTGTGTGGCTGAATGATTGATAATGGTTCTGATTTGACAGCCTGAAGGATCGAGTGAAGAAGTTAAACCTGGAGAAAGAGGGTCTTGAGTGTCAGCTGAAAAATGAGAAAGATGAGAAGGAACTCTATAAGGTAATGCCACTCACTCACTTCCTCACGCACATCTCTGTCGGTTTCCCAAATGCAAGAACACTGTTACATCTAATGATATGCTATATATTCCAGGGGTGGAAAGTACCTGAAAAATTGCATTTTATTACTGTAAAATACCACCTTTGAAACTTAATATCTTTACAGTTTACATTAACAAAGAATAAAATACAGTTGTTGTTTTTTTACTGTTTTCATATTTTTTGCCCACTGTGATGCAGATCTTTATAATAAATGTAATAAATTATCATAATAATAAATGTACTTTATAATGCATCAGTTTTACATAAAAATAAATTGCATTCCTGTCAAGTTTTTCTTTCTTTGCATTTAAAAGTTTTGTTAAACTTTTATTTTTTTTTAATGTAAAATCCGTCAGTTTTAGTATTTTTTTGAAAGGCGTTTCTTCAGTTACTACAACACAATTTTTATATTTAAAGAAATGCATTTTATTCATTTTAATTTGTTCTTTTTTATATACACACACACACACACACACACAAATATACACAAATCTGAAGGCTTAAAAACATACTAAATGGTGTTTCTGTAAGGTTTAGGTGTAGGGTCGGTGTAGGGCAATACCACATACAGTTAGTATTGTATAAAAACCATTACACCTATGCAAAGTCCCCATAAATCCCAAAAACCAACGTGTGTGTGTATAAATAAGTAAAATTTTTTATGTGTAGAGCTGGAAAGAAAAGTGATTAAACAGGTTTAAATTCTGCTTTACACAAAAGCTGAGAAATAACTTTTTTTTTTGCGTTTTGAATATGTAAATGCAGAAATGTATTTATCTTTATGCATGTATTAAACCAAAAGATACAGATTATTCAAAAGTATCCTTTTTTTTAATCATTTTTTCCCCTGACCTATTAAATCAACAAATAGACATTTTTGAGTTGTTGATTTGAAAAGGGTTATGCATTTTTCCACAGAGAAGTGTTAATCAGACCCTCATTCCTACCCTAATTACTCTGGCTTGCACTGTGTAATTCTCACTGTCCATCACTCACTTTGTCTCACCCTCTATCCATACTTTCTTGTGGCGGGCACAGGAACTGGGCGTAAACGCTGAGCTGTAGCCACGGAAACACAGCCGGCCCTCACTTCACAGCAGCTGCCTGAGGCAAAAGAGAACAGTGGGGGTGGAGCAGAGTTGCTGCTCTCTTACTGCTGTGTTATAATTAGGTTTAGCTTGCATACTTCCTCACCATGCGGAAATACACCTCATTTTAGAGATCGCATGGATAATTGGAGGCTCGTCCGGGATCTGGACTGGCTTTGGTACACTGCTAGTTTTATGTGCCATGGGCCCAGGTTATTACTCAGCAGATGTGCAAAGAGAAACGGTCTATTTGAATCAAGTGTGTATGTGTGTGTGACACAGATTCACCTGAAGAACCGGGAACTTGAGAACACTAAGCTGAGTGCTGAGCTGCAGATGCTGAAGTCTGTGGATGTGAATAAGGAGAACACCATTGTTCAGCTGAAGGAGGAGCTCACTAGAGTCAAATCCTGCCTGGCAGAGAAAGAAAAACAGCACCGCCAACTACTGGCCAACAGTTCACCTTCGGTACACGCAAAAAAGCTTCTGCTCAAGCTATATTTCACATAGAGTGCTGCAGGCACGATTCCTCAAAATCCAGAAATTAGTTACCATTTTAATGGGTTTTTGATCAAATGCCTGAAATAACAAAAACTCTGGGACATTCTATGTCATAAAATACATCAGTAAATCCAACTCTGCTATGTTTTAAAGCTTTTACTTGTATATTGTAAATAGGTGATTGCTAATTGGCTAAATGAGACTACAGGGGTTTTTGGGAACGTTAAACACCAACATGCCAAACAGGAAACTCATATACTCACTAGTCCGCTTTTAAAGCCTAGCTGTGTTTATTCAAACTATTCAATTCATGCAAGCTTTTCAATCCTTAGGCTTTCTAGCTTGTCAGTTTTAAATAAAGCCCAAAAGAGCCAACGGAAACTAGTTTTGGTGCTGTTGAATTTGTCCACAGAATAATTTGTTTACAGCGGAACTAAAGTTAGTAAAATCTGCATTCATTTATGAATATTATCTATAATTGGGAATGAAAGGCATAAGATTCATAAACTTTTGTTAGTCATAGACCTTATTTTCTGCAATAATCCAATGGAAATATCTTCAGTGGATTTTTACGGGTTGGCCTACAGCACTATATATTGGGATATTGCTCAATTAAAGACAATGTTATGGTCGAAGCTGTGGGCTAGTGGTAAAGACACGGTCCTTGATCGTGTTTCCCCCCTTGAACATTTATATGTATCAATGAAAGTGGCAAAAAGGCCAACTTTCAGAAAACATTCCAGCATGAAAAGCAGTATTTTTTTTTTTACTGTTGATTTCTCGCGCAATAGATATACGACAATGGGTGCATATTTGTGAAAGTTTGTGTTCTCATGAGGGTTATTTTTTTGTTTGTTAGGGGGAAAGTAAGGCTCTTAGGGAGCAGCTCAGGCAGAAAGAGGAGCAATTGCAGGCAACCCAGCAACAGGCAAATATGCTAAAAGCTGAGCTGCGCGACTCCTCCAATGCTCGTGACAAAAGCATGGCTGACCTATACCATATCCGTCTGGAGGTCGAGTCATTCAAGAAGGGACAGATGGAAGCCAGGGCTGAGTGTGGCCGCCTGGAGAAGCAGCTGGAGAAAGTGAAAAACTCAACCCAGCAGGAGGCGGTAAAGAGATACTCACCTGTATGACACAGTATGAAAAAAAACAACCAGGCCACAATTACACTTAATGCCTGAATCTAGTATGCCTTAGTCAAGAAAGCCCATTGTGTTCTGGAATAAGTTTGGTCTATTACCACGCTCTGTTGTAAACTTAACTAATCTCTCTTTCCCTCAGCAGTGTAAGGAGTCAGAAGGGTTAGCTGTTGGTGAAATGCAGAGAGAAGTTGAAGATTTACGGCTCAGGCTGCAGATGGCTGCTGAACACTATAAAGACAAATATAAAGAATGCCAGAAGCTCCAGAAACAAGTGGTCAAACTCACTGAACAGCAAGGAGTGAGCAAATCCTTAAGTTATATAACCATACCACAGAGTCTTGCGTTTTGAGTTTTTAGCTGTTTGCTAGTCCAAACCAATCCTTGTGTTTCGTCTCAGGTGAAGAGAAGTCCAGGATCTGAATCAGCAGCCGGTCCTTTATCTGCCAGTCCAGAGGCATCTGCACCAGGTAAGTTCAAACTAATCTACACAGACTACAACTTCCAAGACATTGTATGGACTTATTTTTGTGTTCTCTGGACCGCTAACAGGAAGCCCAGGCACTTCAGATGCTGTGCTGGATGCCATCATCCAGGGCAAGCTGAAAAGTGTAAGCAAGGAGCCAGACAAAAATGAAAAATACAGGAAATGCAAACAGATGCTTAGTGTGAGTTCTTATCTTTTTCTTTTCTCTCACTGACATGCTGGATCTGCTTGATATACTAAAGTACTTAGCGTATTCTTCCTGCAGGAGGAGCGAGAACGTTGCAGCATGATAAACGATGAGCTCACAAAGATGGAGGTGAAGCTAAGAGAGCAGCTGAAAACCAATGAAGGATTGCGAATGCAGCTCGCTGCTGAGGAGGATCGCTACAAGGTCAGCGTCACCTACTAGTCCAGAGTTTAAATTAAAACTTCGTTCAGTACTCTACTTGAGGACAACCCGGGGATATTGTTCAGTCAGATTCCATCAGTTCTAAATGTCATTTACCTTTCTTGAGTGCCTTTTCATGGATGAAATCCAGTCGTTTTTAATGAGAATCCATACATTGAGGAATTTCGTTCATGAGTGAAAGGTTTCCCCGTGCAGATTTGGCAGTGGCAAGTGAATTACTCCTTTAGGACTGCTTTACTTTTATAGCTCTTATTATATAGCTAGCTTTAAAGTCAAAATAAAATTTAATTTCCATGTTCTAATTTACATGAGTCAATACATTTCAGATTGTGTTTACATTAGTTTACATGTGCATTATAACCTCTAAACAAAACTTGAGCATGAAGTGTTTCCAGCAGTGTTTAAAACTGGATAAAGACGCAAAAATATCACCAAATACACAGTTTAGTAGATTGGAGCCATTTTTGCCTAATCAAAAAAAAAAATTTTTAATAAAATTATTTAAAAAAAAAAAGTATATATATATATATATTTTTTTATATATATTTACTGAATATTTGATTAATATCATATATATATATAATATTAATCAAATATTTATAATATTAATCAAATATTTAGTAAATATCCTCTTATACTAAAACATCTTGTAACGTGAGATCTAAATAAACATTTGTATAATGCAAAACATATGGAATCTAACAACATGCGCAGTCATGTGAATGACTTCTTGACCCAAGAAAAAATATGTTCTCATCTCGTGCAGCCATACAGGCCTAGCGGTATGTGGCTGAATGAGTTTTTCCACTGATAACTCGCATGACAAATAGAATACTGAAATAATAATGGAATATTTATAAAGTCTTTTACGTGCATTGTAATCTGGTAAATCAGTGGTTGCATTTATGTTTACCTCATGACATCACAGATAAGTTTCTTTCTATCGCAGCATCTGGGACTCAACAAAGGGAAGTTGTGTACGTTTTGAACAATATGACTCAGATCAGAGGGAAATGTGATCACAGATAAGCAAACCTTCAAATGTTTTGATAAGAGATCCTGGACAACCTTAGTGCCGTTTCGTTCCTCCTCACGGTTTACGGCTGCTCTGAGTCGAGCCTGATATCATTGCATTAGCACAAATACACTGACAGTGCTGGTTTATGTGCGTGTCACTGAGGAGACTGACTTTTACTGCTGTTTACATGAGACATGGAGACAGTGGAGGAAGGACAGTTGGGAGTCCTGGGATCAAGATAGGATAATGCATCTGCTGGCTGCCTCCCTACACAGCAGGAGACAGAGCGAGGGACTCAGTTTAAGTAGTAAGGTCATGTGCAGATCAGTGGTAGTCTTCAGGCTGAGTTTACGTTTTTTTTGCGTGACTCATGTGGAGCCATGCAAAGGCAGATGTAAATGAGTGGTAGAGAAGCCATGGCCATTTTTTTTACTAGAAAATAAGTACTTCATTAAAATCTCAAGCATATCATTTCCAATTGGGAAGCATATTTTTATACTTATTATTTTATTTCTATTATATCAGTCACATTATTACATGGCTCTGTTCAATCGTTCATGCAGATATTTTTATTTCATAAACTGTATAATTGACCGTTTTGACAGGCAATCAATTTATTATGTTTTTTTTTTTCTTGTTCAACTTAATTTGTGTGCGTGTGTATGTGTGTACATTCATGTTTACAAGCCAAATACTGAGATATATACACTATCGGTTAAAAATTTGGGGTCAGTAAGATATTTAATGGGTTTTAAAGATGTATCTTATGCTCATCAAGGCTGCATTTATTAAAAAACTGTAATATTGTGAAATCAATCCATTTAAAATCACTGTTTTCTGTGTGAATATATTCTAAAATGTAATTTAAACCCGTGATACAAAGCATCATTACTCCAGTCTTCAGTGTCACATGATCCTTTCAGAAATCATTCTAATATGCTGATTTATTACTAGAATTGTCAATTTTGGAAACACTTTTGCAGACAAATATTTTTGGAACCTGTGATTTTTTTTTTTTTTTTTTTTCTGGATTCTTTGATGAATAAGTAAAAAACAACATATTTTTTTTTACCAAATCTAAAAATTTCTAAAATGTAAATCTATGCTATGACTTTTTTGTTAATTTAATAGATCCTTGGCTAATAAAAGTATTCATTTCTTTTAAAGAAGAAAGAATAAAAATGTACTGATCCCACTGATTTGAACAGTAGTGAAACAGTAAACTACTGTAACAGTATTATTATCCAGTTTAAATAAATGCTTCTCTTTTTAATATTTTAATGATTAAAGAATCCTAAAATCGAATAAGAAGCTCAACTGTTTCCAACACTGATAATAACAAATCAGTATATTAGAATGATTTCTGAAAGAATCAGGTGACACTGAAGACTGGAGTAAAGATGCTTTGTATCACAGGAATAAATTACATTTTAAAATATATTAACACAGAAAACAGTTATTTTAAATTAAAATAATATTTCACAATATTACAGTTTTTTCTGGATTTTTAATCTAATAAATG
>JAUMHG010000060.1:8424626-8444499 GCA_032359395.1 Enteromius anoplus | reverse complement strand
TTTTTTAATAAATCTGCAAAAATGTCAACAATTCAGTGTTTTTCTGTCAATATGGGGTGCTGTGTGTACATTAATGAAGGGGGAAAAAGGCTGCAATATAACAAAGAGTGAAAAATGTAATGGGGTCTGAATACTTTCCATACCCAGTGTAAACTAAAAAACTATGCAAACAAGCACACCACACTTTCAAAAAGTAATGCATGCATACATGGCAAATTTCAGTCTGCAGAGTATCTGAGCTGCAGCTGAGTGTGTTTGGAGTGCACATGCTTGGCAGAAAACACCTCAGGCTACATCGCTTGGCTGGACTGATGATTTTCACCAGCTCTCCAGACAGATCTCCCTCTCAAAGACCAGCTGAGCTAACAGGGAATGTCAGTCAGCAGGGGAGAGAAGGGAAAAGAAGGGGAGGGGGGCGCTTTGTCTGTAGAAATCAGGTTTCTTCTTACAAATTCACTCCATGCAGGCTCTTGCCAGAGTCTATTGGACAGGTAGTCCAACGGTGTTAAATTACATCAGCAGAGACTGAGATCTCCATCAGCACTACAGACACCGAATCAGCAACCGTAATGAAAGAGCATTTTGATTATGACAGATAGGTGTGTAATATACTTGTTCAGCTGTGCTCAAATTAAACCTGCATTCCATCTGATGCTATGCTTACATTTTTGGACTTCTTAGTCATCTCATGTTTACTTTCGCTCTATTTCTGTGTTCAACAGCCAGGAAACCCAGAAAGCGCTGTTGATTTTGTGCAAAACCTTTTTAACAGATTTTTATTTATCACACATTTACAAGCAAACATCCACACATTTGTTTCTGCATTAATATAGCCATAACGCTAATAGTGATTCAGTGGGACAATGCAGGCTATGAAAGGCCTAAACCCTACGCATCTGCTTAACTGGATAGAAGTTCTGCAGGCTGGGACTCAAAGGGATTCCTGACCCAAGTGCAACCCCTGCTCCAGAATGACAACAAATCAGACCCTGGTAGCCATCAGTGCAAACTTGTGACCTACATCTGCACTTGTTAATAATACAAACCACTAAAAAATAAGGTAAAAATGTGCCGTAATTTAACCACCTGTGCTTCCAGGCACTTCTAAAATGCCCAGTTTTTTTGGATATGGACTTACGATATAACAAGATTTTATAGAGACATTTTCTGACTCAAGAGTGAAAAAAAACAAACAATTAAAAATAATTGCTGCTTTATTTATTACAATTCCATTGTGTAATTGTGACCTCTATTTGATGTCTAGATAGGTCATATTATTATTTTATTATAATATGTTACAATTATTATAAAGACCTGCATTAAATTGACTAAAAGTAAATTTTATAATATGTATTTCAAATCAATTTTGAACTATCTACTAAAAGAATCCTGGAAAAACTTTTTCTCACAGTTATGACTACTGCAATTTTTTTCTTATAAACTTAGCTATTTCTTATAGTGTGACTATATCTTATAATTATGAAGTTTTGTCTCGCAGTGTTATTACTTCATGCAAGTGTGTTTTTCTAATGGAAACTTTATATCCCATAATTTCATTGGTGGTGTTACATAAATGTCTCATTACTCCCATTATTATCAGTAGTAGTATTGTCTCTTACAATGCCTTATTTTAACCTTTAAAACACAATTCCTTTTTTATTCTAAGAATACTTTGAAATCTTTGTGACAAGAAATGTCAGATCTGATAAGTCTTGAAATTCAAGCCACCATAGTGTCATATTTCATACAGTACATTGTAATGGTGGATTAATAAAAAACCACTCTCATAATTCAGTAAGTGAACACCTATTTGCAAAGTCATCTGATCCAAGTGCTTTTGTGCATTTAGTTGTTTAGCCTATTAATGCATTTTTGACATGACCATTGCACATTATAATGACGCATAATGATCATGGCCATCCACACGTACCCGTTACCTTTAGCCATATTAAGGAAGCTCTTATGCTGCATCAGCTAACAAGCATTTAATCACTTCTGTATGCAATTTAATCCGCTTTCTACATGCATTTCGTGTTTATGAGCTGCTCTGAGCTGGTGAAATGGACACATCTCCACGAAGCTCCGCGTCTGCGGGCCTTGCGCAGAGAATAACATTCCCACTGCAGCACTACCGCTTGTGTTTACGCGTTCAGACCTTGTACTATTATGAAGCGGTTTAACGATGCCCGAACGCGTTCGTATCTTGTGCTATCGACACCTAAAAGCGACACGAAATCGACCAAAACGCACTGAAGTCCCATCGCTTCACCACACCTAGCAACAGCGCCGCTGCGACGCAGGAAGTGAGTACTGTGGAGCGCGCGAGCCGGCCATTGCTGCGCGCGCTGCAGCGGCACAGATTGTGCTTCCGCGAGCGCACTTACCGATGTGATTATCCTCGATATGCACGATGAGCTCGGCCAGCGACTCGAAGTGCAGTCCGCAGCCCCCGAACTGGCAGATGTTGGAGAAGAAGGAGGCGGCGGCGATACCTGTCATGGTCTTTGCTACATTGAGGAGCAGCAGCACGGCGCGAGCGGAAAGGAGATCGCGCGCACGCACGCACGCACAGTCAGATAGACAGATAGACAGACAGACAGCGGCGGCAGCAGCAGCTGGAGCAGCGCGAGAGAGAGAGAAAGAGAGGAGGGCCCAACACGTAATACCTGTTGATGTGAAATACTGCACACTAGTTCTGCTCCATGAACCGCTGTGCGTGTGTTTATGGGCGATTCTTAAGTTGAAATCTTTTTTTAAAAAAGAGCACTTCTTCAAAATATTACGTACTAGTCATGGCTGTGATACAATGCTATAACCTGCAGCTTAAAGTGACCCTGGACCACAAAACCAGTCAGCTCGGGTATAACTGTAGGAATAGATTTTTTCCTTTATGACAAATATATTTTGAATATTAAGTAAATATCATGATAAAATTTCAACCGTAAAATGCAGTACAACTTAATTTTCGATCAGTAATATGTATTGCTAAGAACTCCAATTGAACAAATTTACAGGCGATTTTCTCAGTATTTATGTTTTAGTTTTTGTTCTCCCTCAGATTTTAGAATTTTAAATAGTTGTATCTTAGCCAAATATTGTCCTATCCTAACACACCATACATCAATGGAAAACTTATGTATTCAGCTTTTGATCATGTATAATTAAACCTTAATTAAAAAGACCCTTATGACAGGTTTTTTTGTCCAGGTTCACATACATTGACCTATATATTGATTTGGAACATTTTTATGTATTACAAATTGTATACATGTACAAATTTTGATATTAACAATTATAACCTCAACACTCTTAAATTTAGCAATTAAAGAAAAACAGTTTAGAACTTATATAATTTAATATAATTATATAATTTATAAAATAATAAGCTTATAAATTATATAGCCTTAAAACAAAACTAGAATAATTGTTATTTTTTAATATATATATATATTATTATAATTTTTTTTAATAGTTAGACTTTTTTGTTATATTAGGCCTAAGTTTTGTTTATTAGATTGCTTTTCTCTCTAGGGGGAAAAAATCCCTTGATTGAGCCGAAACGTTCAGAATATCTTTTATTCGTCTTATTCGTAAATATTCTGTGGTTGGTGGAGGTATTTTAACATGGTCAGACTGCGTATGCGTTTCTCATTAACAAACGTGATAAAAAAGTTAGTGTAAAATGTTAAATAACTGTAAATAACTGTTCACAGGAAGTAGATGCAGTGCAGTAGAATTCCACATGGGAGCAGTGTAGAATTACAAACAAATACGCCTCTCTACAGCTATGACGTTTGATATCCTTATCAACCTCTTAATAAACATCGTAAAACCACAGTATAGTACTTTTGCGTTGCACTTTATACGATTTAACCAAGTTAAACTTTATTTTAAGGTGTCTAATGATACATTTAATTTAATTTAATAAGTAACTACATGCACTTTATGGTTAACATTAGGCTTTGGTTTAGGGTTACTTGCATGTAATTATGCATGATTAATTATTATTACAATAGTAAGAAGGCTACGTGGAACAAGGACACCTTAAAATAAAGTGTTACCTTTTTTTGTTAATAATAATAAAAAAATTAATTTAACAATACAATCAAAATAGAGCTAAATAAACTTAAAAGAAAAAACTTATAAATGCTGCTTCTAAACTAGCTTTTTTTTTTATTTATGTTGAATTGAAGGTGGTCCAGTGTATTCTGTTTTCATATATATATATATATATATATATATATATATAGTTTTATAAATTAAAACACGAATGATTTTGAGCTACAGTATGATCATAAAGCTCCCAAAGTTGCTCCTGAAGCTCCTAAAATCACCGTCACTGTTTGTTTGTTTGATCAAGCTTCTCATTCTGCTCAGGTATTCCCCCATTTGGCATGTTTGCATACAGTATGTTCAATATTCTATACATTTAGCCACAAATACTGTACATGGACTTCTAGAGTCAGAAAGGCTATAGATGGCTGTGTGGTCACACAGATGACTTGATCACTGTAGTGTTTCTCTATCAGTAATAGAAAGCCCCAGTGGTATGGACTACATTATGGCTGTTTTCTTTCCTTTTGCTCGCGTTCGCATCCATGTGCATCATCCCTCTCTCCCGCTCTCTCACCGCCTCTGTTTTTCCATGATTTCCTGTTCACGTTTGTTGGCATAGGTTGTTGGTGCTGGTTTTGTGCCCGGTACTGTGTAATTGGGACCTTGTTGGGTTGGGCCCCATTTACTCACCACAGCCGAGCGCAGCATGGGCAGCTGTGCACCCTGATCGCCCTGCTTTTTCCAGCAGCGCTGGAGCATGCTGTGGGACATGTCTGTGAAAGCATTACATCATGGACTCGCTCTGTTTTGAGGCTCTCCAGAGCTTACGGCCTTCAATTTTGCTTTCAATTCTGTTACCCTTCAGATTTTTACAAATAGTCAAATTTGTCACCCTGAGACTTTGCGTTTGTTGATGAGATTCAGATCCTTTTGCTCGGGGCCATATTTTCAGGGAAAAGTTGCATTTTTAGTATCTCGGAAAACTCTGTAAACTTGGTGTATATGATGTCAGCAGGAAGTAGCTGGCCTAAAATTGCAAAATGTATAAAGCCTAAAGTATCATATTTGACACATACAATTTTAAGGACCCAACGTGATCAAAACGTATTCTACACAATGTACTAAAAGCCTAATTCCAACAACATCCCACTTTAGGTCATGGTACAAGTTTCTTTTTGCTTTGAAATAAAGTAAACATGATTAAAAATGAAGTAAACATAATACATTTAATGCTCTTAGTAATATTTCATGATTAACACTTAACTGGGCTGAAGGAACAAGGTTTAATTGATTATGCATTTTTATCGATTTACTTTGGTACTTTGACACCGTATGAGCCATAAAAGTCAAATGTATGAAATATGATGCAAAACAAATAAATATCTGCATATGTACACTTTATAAATATGTTGTGTGTGTAAATTGATAGATAGATTGATATTGTTCTGTAGATGTAAACTCGACAAAAATACTTCTCTACTCTTCATTTACGTCTGTTCTGTTCACCATATTGTCTTAACTCTTGTTCAAGACCACACAAATAGCATCTATTCTGTGATGACTGATAGGGTAAAGACACTGGCAATGAATATGTTGGTATTTCAAAGGTCCACAAAGTGCAATTTGGTCTCCTAATGTTACCAAGCGTAAACCCCCAGACCCCATTAAGGAAGCAAATGACATAATGTTCAGACTCAGAACTATTACAAATACTGGCTTTCCCTCGTTGGCAGCGGAAAATGCAGAATTTAGAAGCACATGGCATCGTGCCCTCACCGCTGTAGTCATAATGTAGAAACTACTCAGAAATGCTGTCCTTCATTATGTAATGGCTGCATTGTTCACTTCAAATGGTTCCAGTGCACGTTTAGTTGGTATTGGCATTATACTGTGCTGTGTGGCTTTTAAACTCTTGGTACAGTGGCAGGTAGGCCTGTGTACAATATTTGTCAAAAGGTTGCCAGATTTTGAAATCACATACAAGTCCTTGGGTTTTTGGTTTTATTTGTCCTGATTGGTAAATATAATATAAATTACTATAATTATAATTATATATCAATTATTATAATTGCTCTTAAGCCCAGTTTATCTTTTAGACCCACTATAAATGCTCATGTAAATATATTATATATATTATATATGTATAATATTTTTCATAAATATACTTTTTGTAAGAGCTACCTGTTAAACAAGAAACGACCAATCATAAACTGACTATCTTTAAATATTAAAAAGAAACATTTAACACAAAGGTGTTGTTTTTTTCAGCATTTGAGAGTACATGTATTATATGGAGTGAAAGACAGACTTTTTTTTACAGTTATTGTCCAAAAAGTATGTTTAGGACAAACGGTACAGTCAGAAATAAGCCCAAATGATTTATAAGATCAAGACGAGTAGTCATTTAAAGTCACAAAGTAAGTAGTGACAGATCTTTTCTATATTTTTCTGTATTTTAATACAGAATAGATTATTGAAAAATGTACTCTTTTTACGGGAAAATCCAGTTATGATATTCTTTTAAATTAATTTAAAAAAAAAAGCATAAATAAAAAAAAAAAAAAAAAACATTAGGCCTATATAACATTGATTTAGATGGTGTGTAGTAGTTTTCATTTATTGTCGACTTTATACAGTTTGTGTTCAATTATTGCATCACTAATATGCAAATGAGAACAATACATCCCATTTTCCTTGTAAATGTAAAGCATTAAACCGTGATGTGAAATCCAGAAGCCTGCTGATGTTAAAAGATCTGGCTCAGTGCAGATGACCTCTTGTAGCCCAGAGTAAAGCCTCTTTTTTGGGTGACACCACTTCCTTTGACATTTGAATCAAGTGCATGACATATTTCCATAAAAAATAATGTTTTGCTTCTTCCTAAAAGTGTTCTCTTGTGGTGGACCACCACTTTGAGCGAAACAATGAGTATAGTTGGGGGAGTAGGCATGTTATTACACAAAGCTGTATAATTCAACATTTCCAGCCCTGCAGGCACTTCAAGACATGAAGATGACTCAAGTGAGAGAGGATGGAACATTCTGTTAAGATCAAACAGCCAATCCACTTTCTTGCTCTGTCTAGATATCATTCTTAGAATCATTCAGACCTTATGCAAAATGCTGCCTAAACAAATCTGATTTAAGAATTCAAACAGATGTGTTCTTTTTTGAGAGGCGCTTTATAGTTGGATTCAAGTGAATGTTAAATACATCTTGAATTATGACATAATACTAGATTTAATAACTGCCAAAATTAGATGCACTTCTGGCTCTTATAATACAGTACATGGTTACATGACATGGTCAAACACACACACACACTGCTCTGCTGCATCTGAATGGGCTTGTTTGGATGAACTAAATCCTGAACAAATTCTGTAAATATAAACAATAATTATTTGTTTTTACCCAGCAAGGCCTTTATTATACCACTGACATTCGATACATTTATTTTCTGCTTTTGAGCTGAGGGGATATTGTTTGTTTTAGTTGTTTGTTTTACATCTTCAGGTTTCAAGTAAATGCATCTTAATTTAAGAATTTTTAGATATTTTAACTAGAAACAAGACAAAAATACTTTTTGCAGTGTAGAAGTGCAGTTAACTTTCTAATATGTACATTTAAAAAAATATATAATAATTAATTAAACAAAATCATTTATAGTATGTAGAGCTATGCGTGTGGGGGTTGAACTGATTGTAACCATTCCAATCTTCTGAATGGAATTAATCAGCTCCTGCCTGGGATATGTTCACCATCAAATGTAAATTTAATTTGGTCCAAGGTCAACTGAAGTCAAAGAGCTGATTAAACACATGATCTCCCGCTTGTGTTTGTTGACAATGAACCTCATTTTAAATGAGGTTTTCTCAAGTTTTCTGTCTCATGTGAATCAACACTCTGATGTCAAATCGCAATCAGGTTTCAGCTGTGCTGTTCTCAAATTGAGGTTCCTGGGATGAGCCGTCGTAAGTACGAATTTCTTATCATTCAGGTTAAATTGAGTGTAATCTGCCATAATAACTGATTAATTGACTTGGCCATATTTTTGTTGGCTGATTATTATGTTAATATTATTATTTATAATCAAATAATGAATTAAGTATTTTATTAAAGAAAAAAGAATAAAAACAGAAAAATGTCTTTATATCTTTAAATCAAATGTTTAATTTCAGAAATTTTTTTTTAAAACCAAGTTAGACCTGCAAAAAAAAAACAAAAAAATTATGACTGATTATATGACTTGGCTATATTTTTGTTGGCTCATTATTATGTTATTATTATTATTATTATTTATTATCAAATAATGAAATTTGTATTTTATTCAAGCAAAATAATGAAAAGAGAAAAATATCTTCATATCTATAAATCAAATGTTTAATTTCAGAAGAAAAATAATCTAACCCAATTACCTGATATGAAAAATCCTGACTAATTATATGCCTTGGCTTGTTGTTATTATTTATTATAAAAAAAAAAGAAATTAGTATTTTATTTAAAAAAAAATAGTGAAAAAAGAAAAAGATATTTATATCTTTAAATCAAATAGTTATCTTCAGGAAAAAAAAATTAAAACCCAATTAGACTTGCATAAAAAATAATGACTGATTATATGACATTTTTGTTAATATTATTAATTATTATTAAATAATGAAATCAGTATTTTATAAAAACACAACAATAAAATAAATAAAGAATGCAAAGAATAAAATATCTTTATATCTTTAAATCAAATGTTTAATTTCAGAAAGAAAATTTGAAAAACCCAGTTAGACCTGACATAAAAAATTATGACTGATTATATGACTTGGCTATATTTTTGTTGGCTGATTATTATGTTATTGGTATTATTATTTATTATCAAATAATGAAATTAGTATTTTATTCAAACAAAATAATGAAAAGAGAAAAATATCTTCATATCTATAAATCAAATGTTTAATTTCAGAAGAAAAAATATATAACCCAATTAGACTTGATATAAAAAATACTGACTAATTATATGCCTTGGCTAATTTTTTGTTGGCTGATTATTATGTTGTTATTATTTATTATCAAAAAATGAAATTAGTATTTTGTATTAAAAAAAATAGTGGAAAAAAAAAAATATATATATATATCTTTAAATCAAATTTATTTTGATTATTTAATCAAAATAGTTATATTCAGGGGGAAAAAACTAAAACCCAATTAGACTTATTTATTAAATAATGAAATCAGTTTTTTATAAAAACAAAACAATTAAATAAATAAAGTATGCAAATACATTTAAAATATCTTTAAATCAAATGTTTAATTTCAGAAAAAAAGTTAGACCCAATTAGACCTGACATAAAATACTGGTTAATTATATAATTGTTTTTCTTGGATGATTATTATGTTAATATTATTATTTATTATCAAATAATGAAATTAGTATTTTATGTAAATAATGAAAAGAGAAAAAGATCTTTAAATATCTTCAAATCAAATGTTCAATTTCAAAAAAAAAAAAAAAAAACCTGACATAAAAAAGAGCCCTTTTCACCTTTTCCTTGCAATCTGAATCTAGACGTTTGGGGACAGACTAACCTGCCATGCATTAGAGATAAAATCCTTTAAAGTGTGGGGTCAGTGACCCATCACTGACTGTGCACTTATGCCACTTACTGCACAGCTCTCCCGCGGGATGATGTCTGGATGGCTGGGAGAAATATATAGACCATAAAGGAACAAAACCTGTCATAAAGCTTTGATTAAGGCCCAGGTTAAAAGACACAGGCAAGCGAAACGGCTGAGTTACGACAGCAGTTGAGGCTAGCATTATTGTTCCCGTGACAGAGCTCTTAGCACGGGTGGCTCATTGTAAACAGCTCTTTTCCGAGGAGCAGACAGTCATTAATCGCCAAAGCAATCCCAGACTCCTCCAGTGTACCCTCGACATCAGAAATCACACCGCCGCCACCAGCGTATTCGCTAAAGCTTGAAAGGTTGTGACTCTGTCTACTCTCAGCAGCTTGTGACTCTTTTTATTTTTACCCTATAATGGCTGATTTGTCAGTTTAACAGCTACGATCAACCTTGTGACCATTTTCTTTGCTACTGTCTCTTACAGGTAAAAAATATACTCATAAAATGACCGTATTTTAAATTAATAGTTCTAAAGCAGTTTTAATAGCTCCATTATTGTGTTTTTAGGATGTTGTATACAAAGGTTCTGGACTCATTAGTCAGTAATAATGGTTCTGATGCTGTCAGTGCATTGGATCAAACTTATCTCCCCTCACATTTTCTAAATTCACTAAGAAAATCTGTGAAATAGCAGTAAACAGATTTTAAAAGTCAAAATTAATATTACTGCTGAATCACCCTAAATAGTTGAATTTATACACTCTCAGAAACAAAGGCACAAAAGCTGTCACTGGGGTGATACCTTTTCAAAAGGTAATTTTTTTAATATGTACACTTTAGGTATTTAATAGAGACCCTTTTGGTACAAAAGTGTACCTTTCGGAAAAGTTACCGCCCCAGTGACAGCTTTTGTACCTTTATTTCTGAGAATGTAACAAAATGTAATTCAGTTTTTGCGACTAAAGACCAAAGATTCAAAGTCATTGACTTCCGTTTTTTTCTGTATTATGGAAATCAGTGACTAATACATTCTTCGAAACATCTTCTTTTTGCTCAGCAGAAGCAAGAAACTCATCCAGATAAGGAACAACATGATGGTGAGTAAATGATGACAGAATGTTCATATTTGGGTTATTGAGTTATTCCTTTAATCTAGTTACATAATCTTAGCAAATGGAACCTTATTTTAAAGAGCTATCAGTAATTTTCTGTGTGTCATACTTTATTTTGTTTGCCAACATTTGACTTAACACACTGTGAATTATTTAATACTATATGTTCTGTATCACTGGCACCTGTTTACAGTTAATGTCACAGAAATAAACAAATTGTTTTGTTTTGTTTGTCCTTCTATGCCACCTGCATCGCATTACGTCTGCCTGGCAATCATGTGCAGACAAAGGTCAGAGCTTTGATTCTGTAACACCATCTTCTAAATTCAACACTTGCAGGTAGACATAATCCAACCAATAATTTATTTACCCCTGACACTTTCATTATTTAGTAAGCACAGAGGCACTGGCGAGATGGGCACAATTAACAGACCTGGATAACTGAGCTGGGACGTTTGGTGTCTTTAGTCTGTGAGCATTATGTCTCCTGTCAGAAAAAATAAAAGGGTCAATCAAAATCGTTTCAGCATAATATACAGCATAACAGGTTAGTTGTAAATGAAAATATTCTGAAATATTTTAGTACAGCTATGTATAATTTATTAATATTAATTATTCAAGTGTTAGCTTCACAATAATGTCATAATAATTTACCTGAGCTCTTTTTTTATTTGCTTAATTGTCACTGTAATAAAATAATCAGTTCTATCTTATGATAATATATAATGTTTATGACTAACTCGCTGCTGCGAACAACAATAACAGCTTGAAGTCTGACAGATGTTGGTTGGTGTTGCTGTCCGGACGCCACACCCACTGGGCCTGACCCCGCCCCGCCTGCCCAGCGCGCCCCGCCCCTACGAGGGACCGCAATGATTTAGAAGTTCAGGAATCCCACGTGACGTCACCAAAGGGTGATGTAATGCTTCTCTAAATAGATCGTATTGTAATCTTTCCTCAGTCCAACGTGGTTCCTTCAGAAAGTGTGGTGCATCTTCTCCAGACTTCTGCGGTGAGTTGTTTGAGTTGTTTTTCATAGCGATACATCCATTCCTCCGCGTTCGCATGCACTTACCGGAGTCGGTGCCATTGAAATCACCATTCTCTTGAGCCTGAAGAAGTGACAACTTGTTAGGGATTCACATATACGAATTCCAAGTACTTTTATAGAGTCTGTCTGAACGCGTCTATTAAAGTCGTTCACGCTTCATGCAGAAAACACACTGATCAAGACGAATCCTTTTCGGATCTCCAGTGATTGTTTGCATGTAACAGCTTTGCGTTTTGAACACCCAAATTGCGCGTTAAGGTTTGCGTCGCGTTAAACAGCAAGCTCCCTCTTGATTCTCATCTCAAGCTTGTATTGCTGTATGTTGCAAAACTTTACGCGGAGTTATTAGTTTGCGCGCACGAAGCTGTCAAACACGATCGCTGCGTTACTACAGTTTTTACTTCGCTTGTGCGTGCATGTGTTTGTATGTGCATGTTTGTGGCAAGCCAAACTAACACTTATTCCTTTATCCAACTCGTTTTTGTTACTAGTATTTATTTCTACATGCTAATAAATAATGTAGGCTAGTCGAAACAAGTAGCCTATATTTCTTAATTGTATTAATAACTACTGCATTATTTATAACCTACTCTAGTTATTAGTTAACAGCATCTGTTCTAGCTTCTCTAGCATCAATAACTTCGTAGATACGTTCAGACTACTGTTTTTAGCTTATAAGTAGCTATAAAGTTAATATGAGCAGAAAGCAGTTCTACTATGTTACGTGTAATAATTCAAATCAGTGCAAGTGTATCATAGGTGCTGAGGATTAATAAATAATTACAGTACTATTCATTCTGGAATAGATAGCACGAGTAGTTGTTGTTAAATAGTTATTACTACCAATATAAACAATAAAAAGCAAGTGTAGTAAATAATAACAGCTGGAATGGGTTTCACCAACTTAATATGGAATACATAACGATGTGATACGAATACTTGATATCTAAACCAGACACAAATCGTACCCAGTAGCTAAAATGCTATTTGATTTCAGTAACAATTAAATAGTTAAAGGAATAAGCAATGAATATGTACTAGTCACTTATCGAAAAATATATTTGTCACTATTTGATTATTTCACAGTTTAAATAAGAAATAAAAAGACTACCTGTTTAAAGGAATAAATGTTAAATTGGCTTGCCACAGCGTATGTGTGTGTGTTGTGTCCCGTTCGCGCTTTGACACAAGTGTTCGGCATTGTTCCTCTGAAGCGGTCCGGGAGAATTAGTTTGTAACGTTGAGCCTGTTTTGTTTCATTCATCAACATGCAGAAACTGAGGAACTTAGCTCGCCTCTGAATACCACTGCACCTCTGTTATCCCGTCTCGTTCAAGAGCTATCGCGACTGTCAGAGGGGTACAAGTCCAGTCCGCTCTTACATGATAAAAGAATGGTTGACTTCAAGTATGCACGCGCGTTTGACTCTGCGCACTCTACGCGTTTTATTTTCTAATTATTGTGACAAGACAGCAGTGTGTCGAAGCATGACGTCATAATGCAGGCCAGTCCGACTGTTTGATTAACCGTCGAGATATTGAGGGTTTTAGTGGTTTGTGCTGACGAGGCAAACTCTTTTATAAAAGCCTGAAGGCTTACAAGATTTTAATCCACCGCCACGAAGTTTGCCTGGGTTCAATTCTCACAACGCAAATCCATTAAAAATGGTAAAAAGTTAGGCTATGAGCGTTCTGTTCACAGATAAACTAGCTTCATACAGGGAGGGAAATTAAAATATGTTTACAGTTCATTCTGGCTCATTGCTTCTTAAACATTTGCATCGTCTTCTCACAGTCATGTTGATACAAACCTGCATTAGTTTCTGTGAGACGCAAAAAAATATTTTAGGCAGAATGACAGCTCCAGTCACTTTCATTATGAGGGGGGGAAAAAACAATGAAAGCAAATGGTAACTGAATCTGTCAGTCCCTGATTGTGGTCCACATAAGAAAGTACGCTGTTTGAGTTCAGGAAAACATAAAAAAAAAAATGTTTCTGTTTATATATTTATTTATTTGAACCATTTATTATAATTATCTGTGAAATACCATATTGTCTTATCTCATAAAATTGGATGACTTGCATTGGAAAAAATGTCAACATGACCATTTTAAAGATTACTTTGCTCTCTGGTTTAATTAATCCAGCTCGCCAAGTGAATTAACCTGAATGGGAAAATGTTATAGATATATTTTCTGTATTAACTTCATACATTTGCTTTATAATATGTAGTGTGTGTACAGTAGGTGTTCCCTTTATGTGTTTAATAAAATGAAAAAGTGAATGCAAAAAATTGTTTATTAATACAAGTATAAAATTTAGCATGCAAGTCATCTTTATTGGTATGCTAACACGGCAGTGAAAATCTTTTTCATTTTAAGTCTGATCATAAGGTGTGTCGTTCACTGAACAACAACAACATACGTTCATATTTCAAATGTTTGCGCCTCCGATATAAAAGTAAGCCTGAAGTTCTCTCTCTGTAAGTTTATGTTTGTGAAGATGTGATGACTGACAGTGATTGAAGGTTACCTTTGTGGGCCCCTTCGTCTGTTCATTATTAGAGGTTTATGGCATCCTTTGCATTGTCTGTATGTTTCTTATTCCTTGCCTCGGGCCCTGTGCTGATCCTACCTTGAACCTTTGCTGCTGAAGGCCTGGAGAGGACTGGGGGAGGTTGGATTTGAATTGCAGCGCAAGTTTGTGCTTGCTGTAGCCCTTCACCCCCCTTCTCCTCCCCTCGGCCTGCGCACCATACTGTTTGAATTCAAATATGTACCAGAGGAGAAAGTTCCTCACCGGTTCCCTGTGAAACTGTACTCCGGTCCCCTTAATCCTCCTCGGCTGCCACATCGGGCCACTCTAAATTTGAAGTGTAACGAAATTTCCTGTGTTAAATGAAAACACCAGTGAAATAAAAGCCAAGCAGTGTATGACCACCGGTGAGCAAACATCTCGCACCTGGCCTTGTGTCACATGGGGATATTGAGCAGTTTAGGTGGCTAAAAGGCTTGCTCGAGGGTGGAAATGATACGGTAATATTTTTCCTGAAAATGAATGAAGTGCATAATCGTATGTTTAAATGAACAGATTTGATGACAGACTTTGTAGTGCTTCGGAACGTACATAGTGTGAATGTGAAATATTGCTGCAGGGGCCTGATTGTGTTGCACTGTTGGTTTTGCTTTTGGAATTTGGTCATGTGATATCAAAAGACTGCATATCTTAAGTCTGTTTGACAACGCAGGGACACAAAAATTACAGTACATTTTCAAATCTGCACTAATATAAAGAGAAGTTTAGATAAGGCTAATGAAAAAGTGTTAAAGTTAACTTGCAAAACTGACTGTTTACTTTTTTAAATCACGTTTTTGCTTATCGTTTGGATAATTAATCCATGCACCTGATACCAAAGCAAAAGGTTTGTTTAGGTCTTGGTAATCTTTCATTTAGACAAAAAAAAATTAAAAAAATTATATATATATATAACATATATATATATATATATATGACTTGCTCCAACTCTGAAACATTATCTGTTGCTTGAAGATTTTTAAAAAGAAACATCACATGCTGTCAAGCGATAATATGTGTGTGTTCTATGCATATTTATTATGTGTATATATAACACACATACAGTATATATTTTTAAAATGTTTTAACGTCTACATTTATATTCATAGAATTTAAGAATTTATATTATAAATACATATAGTTAATATATAAGCATAATATATTTGAAATTTATACATACATGTGTATATTTATAGATGCATAATAAATATACAAAGCACACACACACAGATAATGTAAACAAAAACAGTATTTGACAGTATTAATCACATCTGATCAATTCCTGATGAATAAAATACATTTCCATCTTGTAGAATATCCTATTTCACTCAGAAATATGTCAAGTTATGGAAGTGAAATGTTCTCTCTAATTTGCTTAAAGCAATAGTTCACCTAAAAATGAACTTTCTGTCATTCTAATTAACTCACCCTCATTGTATGCCAGCCCGTATTGACTTTCGTGGAACACAAACAAAAATATTTCTGGAAAATCTTGATTACCAAGATTCTTCAAAATATCTTATTTTAGTGTAAGATTATAACACAGGTGGGATTAATAAATGATGACAAAACTTTCATTGTATTGTATTTCATTGTATTTTCATTGAATTATTATCCAGGGCAAAGAAAGAAGTGAAAGCGGAGTAATATAGATACAGTAAAGACTTGCGGATGGAGACGTAACTTTCTGAGAGCTGATAAGCAAGTGACGGAGAGGGAGAGAGAGAGACAGAAAACTGAAAAAAATGTATGTTAGTGGCTTGTCTTTTAGCAGACGTGTTCTTGATGTCAGTTCGCTTACAGAAACACCCTATCCAGACCATGTGTCCCCAAGGGCCCGCGTGTCAGAAGCCGCCTGGAGGGGCTCCGTCCCAAGGCCGGACTGTAAGGAAAAAGAAGTCTGGTTAACATAACGGCAAATTTGCATGTTTTGACTGCATGGGAGGAAACAGTTGGCTAGACCAATCGGACAGGAAAAAAAAATGCACATGCAAATCGTGTATGAAAGCGTTCACACAGCGGGGCTCATGCATATCCAGACCTGAAGCATTTGAATTCATGCTCTTCATGTTTTCATCTTTCAAAGTTTCGAACGTGTTTATTTTCCATGCAGTTGGAAAGTGTTTGTTAGCTGTCTAAGCAGTGTGTCAATACATAGCCACAGTCATTAGTCTGTGTTTTGCTGCTGTATATGAAGGGGACTCGACTCTAGCTGTCATGGACTATTACAGCTGTGTCTCATTAGCTGTTGTAGCCCATAATACGGTTACTCTTTTGCACAAAACTTACATAAGGGTGCTGTAAAATTCCCAAAACAGGTGTTAGAAACATTGGTAAAGTTTATGATCACCTGTGATGCACGACGTTGTGAAAAAATAATCACAAGCACTCGCTGGCATCTTACTAAGCGGGCCCACACAGAGTGTACATCCATAGAGCGCTAAAGAAAGCTTTAATTGAATATTTTGGTAAGTTTGACAATGTTTTAGCTACCAAAAACGTGTAATGTAGCTCCAGTCGTAGTGTTAGGGAAAGGTATTTAAGCGTAACTAATTGGGTTAGTTACTTTTTTTATGGAAAAAATACTTTTTTTGGCAACTGCAAATTAATGCTTTAAATGCTTTTCCCACCTAAATTAAAATGAATAAGCCTCATGCTAAAACAAATGGAAATTTAATTCTGTAAATTAGACGGAGCGGTATATAGAAAATTGCATATGGGAAGAAAGTCCAAGAAAAATGAAACAAATATTATGTTTATCTAAATTTGCTTATTAGTGTGGTTGAATTAGATTAAAGGTCAGCAGCAAAGACATTAGTTAATAAAATAGGATTTGAAGTCATTTGAGATTAATTATAGCAGATTTAAATCATATTCTGGGTTTGCACTTTATTATTATTATTATTATTCATTTTTAAGAATATGGAATAAATGCATGTTCACATTTAGTCTATACTGTAACCAAGTTTACACAGCATGCACTACGGTTCATTTCTCTAAACTTGAGGACAAGAGAGCTGTCAGTCAATAAAAGTAACTCTATATATAACACTGTCTAGTTTACACATTTTACGCTATTCAAATCAAACACAGAATTCCAATGGCCAAGAACAAAAATGCCATTGAGTCAACCCTGGCCTGCTTTTTACATGCTCACAGATTTATTTTAAGAATGCAGGGGTGGAAAGAGGGACGTACAGTCAGAATCACAAACCCGGGCACTCTATAGATCATCACTAGGTGAATAGAAAGAGCCGCCCTTGAGGCTGAAGCACAAATGGTGCCTGATATATTACAGCATCGCTCTTTGATCCCCATGGCGACAGTAGTAGAGGGCTCAGCGTGGGCCTACATAAGAAAACCGATGGTGAACTACATCCCATCAGCATCAGAGGAGCGGCCCGATTACACTCCATGTGCGTGAA
This sequence comes from Enteromius anoplus, assembly GCA_032359395.1. Taxonomy (NCBI): domain Eukaryota; kingdom Metazoa; phylum Chordata; class Actinopteri; order Cypriniformes; family Cyprinidae; genus Enteromius; species Enteromius anoplus. The sequence continues at coordinate 8,426,669 of JAUMHG010000060.1, read as the reverse complement.
ACTGAATGGCTGGCATGCCATTCCATTGTCAGTCTGTCATCCATGGCATTTAGCAGCATCATGGCACTGAGGAAGGGATTCCAGGGCTCATGGTGAGCTGTAATAGAGAGAGAGATTTGTCATTGAAATGTAATCACCTCTTGTAAAACGGACACTAGAAATAGTTCAGAGTTTTGTCATTGTATTGAAACATTTTTACCCTTTATTCCCCTCTATACATAATTTGTCACACTTTCAGTGTTGCCAACTTATTATTGCATAGAGGCAACTACTGTATATATCACCATTAACGATTGATTTTAAAACTGATCTTGGTCAGTAATTGTGGTAATATATTAGATAATATTAAAAAGTTTAATAAAATAAGTTTAAATATCAGTGTTGTAAAATGATCATAATATTCTGAATAAGAGGATATAAACTGATTGTTTAGCTTACAATTTAACCTTTCAGATTAAAATAGTGTTGTTGAATATGATAATAAAAAAAAAAAGAAAAATAAATATTAAAATCAACGTTTTTTTCACCAAGTCAAGTGGTGCGACCAGCATGTAGAAAACAAAAAAATATATATGATACAGAAAATTATATCATAAAGATAAGTGATATCATATAGTAAATATTATAAAATACCTACTATAAATAATATTGCATATTATAAAATAAATATACATAATTAATTTAGTAAATATATAAATACATTATTTTTGATACTGATTTGTTTAAAATATTTGTATTATTTTGTAAAGATAGCTTATATTATAGTAAATGATGTCAGAAAGATGCATTATAAACTGATAAATATATATATACTGTATATACACTGAAGCTGTTTTGCTTGGTGCTTACACTGTATTAAATGAAAGCAAAACTTTATAAAGCCAACACGAGAACAAAGAATACATTTCTAAATGTTTAAAACAAGGTTCTTATTTGTCATTGACCCTCCTAATACGAGCTGCTAAAGTCATGGCAGGGGAGGTATAGAACGGACAGTTTAGGTGTCCAAAGAGTTGCTAATGACCAGCAGTTCATTGATACGCTGACCTCAGTGCCGTGTGTCTGGGTTAGCCACAGATTGCGTGCACAACACAGAGAGGATAGTTTACATCTTACCCTGTGGTCAGCGATGGCTCCATGGTGACGAAGGAGCAGGGTGACACTTTAAGAGTCAGTTGTAGCCTCTTAAGCCTCCCTCCTAGAGTTTAGACTAAAGCTTTACGTCTCCTAATGCCCTCTACCAGGGCATAAGACACTGAATCCTCCCTGAGATTCTGTCAAAGCCTCTTCGGGAACCATGGAGTTGGTTATCACTGGCACACGATACATTAGTGACATAATGTGAGCGGGTCTTTATGCTTCTCAGTCCTGGAGGCACCCCTGATTTGAATTTCTCTCCTTTGCTTTGTGTTCAGGTATATGAGGAGTCAGTGACAGTGATGAACTCCGAGCAGGAAAGGCCGTTCGTGTGCAGCGCCCCGGGCTGCTCTCAGGTGAGTCTGATAAGACAATAACGAAGACGAACAGTCCTGTAACTCGAGAAAGCTCCTTCTCAATGTGAAACTGCGCCACTGACAACAACAGTGAAACGCTATCTTGTTGAGGCAAAAAAAAAATCCACTGGGTCTCGATATTAGAGTCTTGACTTGAGTCTTGGTATTTCTTTGGATGAGGTAGAATCCTCATAGATATGGAAAATAATCTTAAGAATTCTTAATCTAATTATCCTAATCCATATTTTCAACAGAGTTATTATTTTTCACTGAAATAAAAATTTAAAACCATAAAAAATCCTTTGTCTTTTTTAAAAATGTATAATATACAAAAATAAATAAACAAATAAAAATTAGTGCTGTCAAATGATTAATAGCATCCAAAATAGATTTACTGTGGTTTACTGTGTATGTATTATGTGTATATAAATACACGCACATGCTTCACGAGTTCGGGCTTGTCGGCTCGATTAAAAGCGAAGCAGATTTGGCGTGCTGCTAAAGGAGGAGAAACTCAGGGTTAGAAGGGCTGCCGAGCCCTAGGGTGAAT
>JAUMHG010000060.1:8404160-8424526 GCA_032359395.1 Enteromius anoplus | reverse complement strand
AGGGATACAAAAATCGAGATGAGGCAAGGGAGCGGATCTGGCTATTTTATAGGGAGAGTTGAGGGATCTGATAGGAATATGGGATAATTGGGAAATGAGAAGGTGGAGATTGTAAGTAGGGGTTAGAGCCTTCGTCCCCTCCTCCCGAAACGAGTTTTAGAAAACTATGTATGTGTATATTTACAAAAAGTATATTTTTATAGATTTTTTTATAATATTAAAATATAGTGTATGTGTGTGCTAATATATATACATAGAAAATATACACAGAACACAGTTTAACTTTAGTTTAACTTAGTCAAATAACAAAAAATTAATAAAAGTGTAATAAAAATTAACAGAAGCTATACAGACATGTTTAAAACAAAATAATAATAATAATAATAATAATAATAATGGCAAAATTACCCAAAATATCTAAGATTACAGTTTAAACAGAAAATATAAAAATAAAATAAATGTTAAATATTAATAAAGCCTATAATAATATCTAATCATATGATACTAATCTACCACTAGTTTTCAAAATACAGAAAATTATATCATAAAGATAAGTGATATCATATAGTTAATATGATAAAATACCTACTTTAAATAATTTTGCATATTATAAAATAAATATCCATAATAAATGTAGTAAATATATAAATACATTATTTTTGGTACTGATTTGTTTTAAATATTTTTATTGTTTGGTAAAGATAGCTTATATCATAGTAAATTATGTCATAAAGATGCATTATAAACTGATAAGTAAATTGTTTTTGCTTTAGTATCCATAATGATGACCCATTACAATAATGATATTGCTTATGATAAAAAGAAAAAACGGGGGAAAAAAATTGAAAATGCCAAACGCCTAATATGATATGTATTAATATTGACAGGGACAGCAAAGTTCTAACAACATGTACAAATGCTGAAATGACAAATAAACAAACTGACAAAAAACAACAACAACAAAAAATAAAAACAACAAAAATGATTGATGACTGATTTGATGTCATCTGCTAAAGATGAAGCATGTGCTTTTCTGCCTTTTAAAAAGTATATTTATTTTTATCTCCCCTGTTTTTGCATAATTTGCTTACAGCATCAGTGTTTTTTTTATCTTTTCCCCCTTCTTTCTGCAATCAGAACACACCAGTGGCACATTTTAGGATCACAATCCACCTGTTTTGAACCACTGCACAATTAGACTAGGCCTGTCACAATCAGTTTGAGCAGGCTGGTTCATGTGGACCATTTACAGATACAAAGTTCCTCTCAGGTGCTCTTAAACATCAATTAAGATAATGTAATTACCATAATGAGAAGGTATTTTCAATCAGAGGTATTATTGTAATCTGTTCAGACAGTTTACTGTATGCCTAAGGCTCAGTCCTGTTGTACATGGTGGGAAGTATAACATGGATTAATAAAGTTCTTCAGTTTTTCAAGAAAACAAAACGAAAAGAAAACAAGCCTCTGCTCTTTAATGTGTTTAGTGTGATTAAATCCCAACCAGTTGTTTCCATGTTCTCCAGAGATTCCCTACGGAAGATCATCTAATGATTCATCGGCACAAGCACGAGATGACCCTCAAATTCCCCTCCATCAAAAATGACAACATGCTGTCAGGTGAGACAGACCTCACACACACACACCCACACACACACACAGCTCATGTGTGAGTGTCCGTTTAGCGTCTGTCTTTGATTAGGTGTATTAGCCAGAACGCATGACTTGGCAAATGCGTAGGTGTAGTTTTAAATGCAGAGCCATGTGGCTAAAATAATATTTGTGCTGCGCTCTGCCTCACTACACTAATCCCAGTCATCAACCCGTACCATGAGTTCCATATCAATTGGACCGCCGGCCCTCTCATGGGACGAGGGGAAGGGGAAACAGCGCAGGGAAGAAAAGAAAATAAGCCTCAATAACTATGATGAAAAAGTGGAGGGTTGCATGTTTAGAGATAGAACACGAACTAACCAAAGCTGTGTATTTAAGGCTTGGTTAAAAAAGGCAGCCTTTTTTGGTGTATCTGACGTAAATATGTTTAATGGACATCAAAGAACACATGAATACATGCAAAGCAACGCAAAACAAAGAAACAGAAAGCACAACAAGAAACAAAACCGTGTTTTTGTTTAGCAACAAAACAGATCAGTATTTTTGTTTAGTTTACATCTACAAAACAACATAAATATATCTATTTATCGATCTATCTAGTCATTTTGTATAAAATCTTTTAGAAATTTATATAAATAAATCATGTACACTTTTGTTTGTCCACTCGATCCACTCGTCATTCACCTTATGTTGTATTATAAATAAGGAAAGAATAAGGAGTTACAGACACGAATATGTAAAATACAGTAATCACTAATGTTTTCTAATGTACAATAATCATACAAATCCTTAAATTCTGTCCTATTTTTCCACTGTGAATGTAGAAGAAAGCAGAACTTTCAAAATTATGAAACCTATGTCCTATAGATTATTATCAGATTTCTGTGATATTTAAGATTTGCTATCTGATTTATTATAGAATTAACTGTATTATGAGTTATTGTTGAAATCATAAATATAAAGATATATATTTATCTTATTTGTTATCAGTAATATGCAAGAGTCTTTGCATCTGAATATATCTGTATCTATTTATCTATATGAATATATCTATATATGTATAATTCATCTTCTTCTATCAATATACTGTACACATTATCACAGATCAGGGATCCTTAAATCAACTCTTGACAGGATTGTACAAGTCCTGCATGTGCGGTTCAGTCTAGACTGTAATATTCCTAGTGGGGTTGATAAAGTACAAGATAATGAGTTACTATGTGGTTCCAGTAGCGGCTAGAAATTATCATCCCACCACAAACACAGTAAGAGGTGTGCGGGCGATTTTTCAGTGGAGTGTGTTTGAGGACAAGAGGCTGAGAAAACGAGAGGTACTGAGTGAAGCAACGCATGTGCACCTTCGTTAGCAAGCGAGTAACTGAAAGAAGGGCCTGCATGTAAAAGAATGCGGAGCGAGTGAGAAACCCAAAGCTGATCCCAGAAATCTGATCTGCCACTCTGACAAGGGTAAATAATGAAAAGGACAGAATCACAGCCTGAGTGGAGAGAGACATGGCATGGAGCTAGAAATGCATCCTAGCGCCACGGACCACATGGTCCCGCCAGAAGCTTTTATTTAGCTGTTTGGGTTGGGTTCATTTTGCATGGGGAATTTACTGTGTGCAAAGATGCAGAGCCTTCATCAAAAAACAAACATTCAGAATTTTGTTCATGCAGGTGACAATAGCTAAAATGTAATTTTAGATTTGGGTAAAAATAGAATGTGATAGATCATAAAAATGTGTATATATATATATATATATATATAATTTTTTTTTTTTTTTTTTGGTGCCTTGCAGCTTTATTCTTATCAGGACATTGTTACATCACCCTGATTAATTTTTACTTTAAAATATTAAAATAATTTTAAATTCTAAAATTTTATTAATTTAATAAAGTGCATTTGTGTCATAAAATGTTTAAATTCCATTCACTTTCATTCAGTCACTATTACATACCTGGGAGACCAATCGACTCTGATCTTTGGAGAAAACGCCTTTGAGAATTGGCCAGTGGTTTTTGCATGCCTAGCCACTCCCCCACACATACTGTTATATAAGATGAAGGCACGCAAACCACCATTAGTTTTCTACTTCTGAGCCAATCTATCGTGTGAAGTTGGAGAAGGAGAAAAGGAAAACTACTTGCTGTTGAGATCCTCGGCCGGAGCAATTCCTGCGTCTTTTTGACCGTGTGCTTCTGGGTGCAGGAGTCCCCACGGACTCCTGACCTCCCAATTCCAAGTCCCGTAGAACTTCCAAAGGATGGCGCCGGTGCGTCCCACGGCTAACCCTGCATCTCCTTGGGAGCCCCAGAAGAGAATGAGATGTCTCTTGCTGCATCAGAGAAGGGGATGTTGCCGAGGGTGCCCCCCAGCAGCTTCCACACGTGCTCCATACCAGGCAGCTCAGAAGGAGGTAACGGGGGCGTTGAACCAGCCACCATAAAGGTGTGCAGCCCGTCTCAAATCCGGCCGCTGCTATGTCTTCTTGGAAGACAGCGAAGCGGCCCTGAGATGGGCTGCCCAGAGATGATGGACATTGTTCTTCGGGGGACCTCAACATCTGTGCCCCCAGCCTCAGGGGAGGGCAGATTGCTTTCTCTCTTGCTGTCGCCGCTGACCCACGAGCCAGTGGTACCCACCCAGTCACCAAATCCAAATCTCTGGGCCCCAAGGGGTTTTTACTGCCCCTATTTCATCCTACCCTAGAAGAACAGTGGGTTATAGCCAATCCTGGATCTGTGTGTTCTGAATTGGCCCGTTCAGAATGTTAACCCCAAAACACATTCTATCCTGCGTTCAACCTCAGAATTGGTTTGCAGCCTTCGACCTGAAGGACGCATCCTTTCATGTCTCGATTTTGCCTCCACACAGACCGTTCCTTCAGTTTGCTTTCGGTACAAGTTCCTCCCCTTTGGGCTGGCCCTGTCTCCCCGCGTCTTTACCAAGATGGCTGTGCACCACTCCTCTGTGGGCGAAGGGCATCTGATGACTGGCTAATTCTAGCTCACTCGAAGGATCAGTTGGAGGAGGCAGACCCGACCCTTGAGTTGCTGGAACTCTGAATAGCTCTTTGTCTGCTTTGGAGGTCAGCAGAAGGGGAGTGCTGTCTCCAAACAGAGGTTGACTCATACCAAGGCCAGGGTAAGCCGTACCCCCTAGGGTAAGAGCCCATTCCACCTGGAGTGTGGCCTCCTCCTGGGCTTTGATGCGCGGTGCCTCTCTAGCAGACATCTGCAATCTTCGTGTGGATCCCGTGGCCTCCCGTGTTTTGGGTAACATCAGGTAATTCTGGGAGGCCTTGGGAGGTGTTGGCTTGCAGCCCCATTCCTAAGGGATCCGAGCGCCATTTTCCAGTGTTTCAAACTGGTTAAATCTGGCTCCTCCGTTGCCCCACAGTTCGAGCTAAGAAGAGTAGTGTGAACTGTGCCCGCCGGAGGGCTTCCTTCGCCATCCTCGGGCTACCTTCAACCTCCTCGGGCCTGGCATTCTTGTCCACGTTTTTTTTCTAATCTTGTTTCACTTATTCTAGTAAGATCTTTCGCACAGGCCTAAAAATCTGTGTGCTCCGCGTCCCCAACCTCTGCTTTTCACATCCCTGGACGGCCCCCTATCTGGCACTCAAGGTGTTGGGAAGCATGCGTTGGGATCTCATTTTGTCTGACATGCTGTCCTTAGCGGCCTGTCAGCATTTGGGCCTCCTACGTGACGCAGTCCGGGTTGTGGTGTTTTCCATAGGGACCTCATGACGTCAGCCAATGATGTAACGTTATAGTGACTAACTGAAAGGGAACGTCTCGGTTACGTATGTAACCCTCATTATGTCCCTCTTGCCACAAGGTTGGACTTCGCTAGGGAGTCAGTTGTGCTCGGCTCCTCAGCAGAAACCTAATGGTGGTGACGCAACGTCTCCATTCCCATAACCGAGATGTTCTCAATGTACTTATGAATAAATTAATAGATATGTACCAAAAATGGGACATTTTTCTTGATAATCGAACTAAATTTTACCTTCACTTTCACTGTAAACAGCTAAACTAACATGCCCTGCAAAATTTTGACAGATATCTTTCTTAAATGTTTCTAGACCAGACACCAACCCCAACACGCTTCTTGAAGAACTGTGAGGAGGTGGGTCTCTTCAGTGAGCTGGATTGCTCCATCGAACAGGAGTTTTGCAAGGCTCAGGAGGAGGAGGACAGCAAACGGGTGAGCTTTTAGTGTAGGTCTCACAGTTGTGAACCCTAATGATCGCTGTCACTATTACCCATCCACCATCACAACGAGTTACTAAAGACTATCAGTTTTGGACAGATCACACATTCATGACAGGCAGGTAAAGGTTCAGTCGCTGAATCAGGTAAAGATACACTCAAAGATCACATGTGGCAGCTGAGCTTCAAACTGATTGACAGTTGTGTTCATAAAGAGAGTTGTTTGTCTGGATATCAAGTATCACACACTTTTTTCCAAAACTGTGTGAGCTGCCTATTTGAAGGCATCATAGCCTTGCTTTAGATGTGAGATGCTCACTGACAAAGTGGTTATGAGATAGCATTGGATATCTCGATTCAAGTCTAAAACCAAAAACACACTTTACATAAGTGACTTCAACTAACCTTTAACTTAAACATTTCTCTAGACTGTCGTTCTGCCCTGACAGTGACACATCTTGAAATAAGACATGCATACTAATAACCACTATAGACCCTCTAACCACAATGCTAAGAATGCAATATACATTTACAGAAGAGTGTAAATAATGTTAAAAATCGTTTAAAGTTAAAAATGAACAAAAAGATTTGTAAAAAGATTTGCTATAATTATACAGTTACATGCCACTTACTGTAAATTTATATTTATCAAATGTATTTATTAAAATGTCTTTATCTTTACAGAATAAAACTATTAAAAACTGCCTTTTTTTTACAGTGTGTGCTATATATTTTAATACTTTTTATTATAGGCCTATTGTATGGTTGCTACGTCTCAAATTTGTTACTTTCAGTCACTTTAAAAGTTACATGATGGTTACCCTGCTGAAAAAAAAACATGGTTACCATGCTGGGAAGGTATATTTTGAAGCTTGGATGCTGGTTTAAGCTGGTCATTTGCCAGCACATGACCAGTATACCAAGCATATGCTGTTTTTTTTTTTTTTTCAGCAGGATAGGTTGTTCTTTACTAGGCAGTATGCATAAGTACAGAACTTCTTACCATCTTCTTGTTCCATTTTATGTTCACTGACCTGGCTGACAAATTTTAAAATGTTACATTAATTATACATGTTACTTATGCATATACATGTGCACACATAGACCAGACCGTTTACTAGACAACAGGAGCAAATGTGGTGTTGTGTGTACAGCAAGCCAATCATAGCAAGTTATATGTGTCGATATAAGTTTTTTTTTTTTTTTTAAGTCATGTTCAGGTGATAAATGGGAGGAAAATTGTAAAGCCATGGTGATAACCAAACTCTTGCGGGTGTTTTTATCATACAATATTAAGGTCTGACAATGACGCATTCAAACACCTTCGACTCTAATGACTGTTTTAGCACTTGCACCACAACTGTGTGACAAGATGGCTGGACTCAGTGACCACCACCCTACTGTCTGCTCGACAGCCAAGCTGTAGATAAACTGATGCTGTGTTTTAATCTGGGGAGTTTACACTTGAGGTTTAGGGTTAGTACACCGTGCCAAGTCAGCAAACGGCAGCAGGTTGTAGCAGGACTTTGCTGAGCTCAGACGCAGACAGGTGAGAGGGAGATATTGCCCAGAGCCTTTTTTAGAGAATTCTGCTATGTTCGTCTCAAGTAAACCAAAAACAAATGTGGAAGTTTCAAGGATGTGTTTTTAGGGCAGTTAGATGCTGTATGTTTAAAAAACTACTAGTTTTATCATGAAGCTAAATGTGCTAAACTAGTCAAGTCACCTTATATAGCGCTTTTAACAATACAGATTACAGTATTATTACAGTATTACTGTATATAGGAAAATAGTGTATCAATAACACAATTTTCAATGAAAGGCAGTTCAAATTTATCCAGCTCAGCTCAGCTCAGTTTAAATAGTACATACGTAATCAAGTCGACGATAATGCTTGAAATGAAATGTTCCCAACTAAGCAAGCCACAGCGACAGTGGCAAGGAACAAGTGCTAAACTCTGAGTCATTGTCTTCCTTCGTAGTGCAAACACTCCCCTTTCTTTGTAAATTTAGCTCTTTATAGATTGCGTTGTATTCACAAAACTCTATTTAAGTTCATCAGCCAAGCAATAAGCAGCAATTACTGAAAAGCCAGAAAGAGGTGAGCAAAATTTTTTAAGAGATATTTGTACACATTTTTGATTGATCATGACTGCAGTTATTTGTGTAATGATGATCCCCAAAAAAACTAAACAATACTCATTCTTTGATGTACTTCGATGAACTTTTACGATTCACTTCAAATGTTGACAAAAGTTGAAAACTACTCAGAGGAAATCAGTTTACTTGTTTGTCTTCTAAACCATAACAGGTGCAACTTTAAATTGTACCTTCAAGGTGTGGTCCTCAGGGCACAAACCTCATTTTTCACACATCACATAAGGTGTGTTGTGTGTAAAAGTGACCTAAAACAAAAAGTCTGCTATATATATATAGTGTACAGTGGGTGCTTCATGCAAACTTTTTAAGTTTTAGCTCTACCTTTTTAAGTTGCGATCATGTTTAAAGTATTTCCACATGCCAAATCCAGTCATTTCAATAGGGTAGGGAGTGTTCTTTTTTAAGTGTAGCTATGTTACTGTATATTGACAGTTTATATGTTCTTGTCTGATTCTGAACAGAATATCACTCTCCATGGGCAAGGAGGTCCTAACCAGCACCAGCAGACCCACTCAAGAATGGCCAACCATGACAACAGCATAGTGATCCAGCAAGCACTGCCCTCACCCCAGTCCAGTTCTGTCATCACTCAAGCCCCTTCCACCAACAGACAGATTGGGTAAGTCACCCATCTCATCATCACTTGAACGTCATCACTGGGGCAATGTTAAACAGATGAAGGCTACTATTCAATATTAGTTCAAGGTCTGTGCCGCTGTTTGCATCTATCCTCTCAGAATGCAGCAGTTGGCTTGGAGAAGGTGGAGAAGTAGTGATTACGTTCTTCAAAAGACTGTGTTTGAGTCTAAGTTAGAGTTTGTTTGTCTATCATGTATACAGCAGTGAACAACAGCTGGATTCTTGGATTCGGAGTATCTGTTTTTAAAGAAACAGTTCACCCAAAAATGAAATTTTGCTCTCAGACTTCTAAAGTTGTATTTGATAAGAACAGATTTGGTGGATTAAGCACTGAAGCATATCACTTGTGAATGAGTACCACGAGAATAAGAGTTCAAAAAGCTAAAAAAAACATCACAGTAACCCACAAGTAATTCACGCAACTCAAGAAATTAAAATTGTTCATTAAAACTTGAAACTGTAATTTCTAGCCAAAATGTGAGTCCATCATAATATATTATTCAGTGTCCTTCATCTTTTCACATTTGTTTAGAGCCATTTAGGTAAACTTCTTGTTCTGTGCATATTTCTCTCCTGATTCAGAATATGCAACTTTTTCACTGGAGAAATGGACAGAGAACAGCTTGAAAAAAAGGCTTTAAACATGTACTGTAATACCAGTGGTGTAAAGTATTTGAGTAAATGGACTTTGCTACCTTGTTTCCCATTAATTAGCGACATGGCTGCTTGTGTCGAAGTTGAATAAAAATATTGCCCTCCTCTGAAACTGAGAGGTAAATCAAATCAAATTCAGCTCTGAATTTTATTTAACTTCTTTATTTTTTCTTTGTCCATTGTAGACTGAAAATAGCTTTTTTTGAAAAAAACTTGTGCCTTTATTTGAACATTTGAGTTTGACTGAGACTGACTTGTTTGATCTATTTTGTTCTGCCAATTTGGTGTTCAATTTCATTTCTAGATTACTAAATAAAACCTCATAAATAAACAGTTTCTATAGCTTCTATAGCTTTTGCTTGCTTTAAAAGACTTGATATGTTATGAAAGTATGCAAAGTGGTATGAAATAGTCAGTCTAGATTAGACATCCAAAACGATAGTTCATCCAAAAATAAAAATCCTGTCATCATTTACTCACCCTAATCTTAAACCTGTACGATATTCGAAACAAAATTACACCCAGAGTCTAGATGGGTGTCGAAGTGAAGATATGCCTTTGATGAGGTTTTGCATTTCACACATTCAGACTTTCATATAGACACACCAACACTCTCACACACTTTTACCCAATTAAAAAAAGCACAACGCTGACTACAAAATAGAAATGCTTCTTAAAGGCGTCCATCGAAAAAATAAATATTCATCATGTTATCTGCAAATCAATATTTAATCGTAAAACAAATACAGTAATCAGCCAATTTGAAAGCGCACGTTCTCACATTCCTGGGAAGATTGTAACACTATGTGGCTGTTTCATGCTTTTCTAGTGTGTGTGTGTGTGTTTGTAAATCTTTCCAGTTGTCCCTGCAGTGACTCTTGAAGTTCTCTGTGTCATGTAGCCAGCTTGGGTGTGTCCCACAGTGATGACATCAGTGGTGCAGCTCTGGTGGGGATATCAGCTTTTTGGGATGACGCCCCTCTTGCGCAAACACATCCCACTGCTGACCCGTCTTTCTTTTTTCTCCAACAGTCTTATTCCCACTCTCCCAAAGTCTTTCCCTCTCTGTCTCTTTGTTGCATCAGAATGCGCCCTGTCTGCGGTATAATCACCACCTGAAACACATGATGGGCCGCAGGGAGAGGACGGTATCATTTTCAGCCTTGGTAGAGGTTTAGGATGAAGATTAGAGGGTCAGGTCTGCAGCTGACTCCAAAATCACAGATTTGTTGTGTATAACAACACATTTTCACAAATAAGATGCTTCATAATGGAACTGTCACTTGATATATGGCTATCAGTCGCTTAGTGTTTGGAGAAGCTTATATCTGAGAGCAGTTGACAATTGATAACACACTCTTTATTTCATGTTTGTGAAGAAATGCTACGTGTCTCTATGCCACTGGTAGGACAAGATAGGGCGTAAATGCCCAGATTGGACAGCTTGTGAATATTGGATGGAAGTCCTGTCAGTCAGGTTGATTGACGGTCTGACGGTGCATTTGTTCTGAGAAAGGGATGGAATTACAGTCGAAGAAAGAGAGAGAGGATAGGAGACAGAGAGACTAGTTAGTTCTCCTGGCTATGCTGCATTAACTTTGCATTAACTTCTTAGTAGACAACTTTATGAAAAATGGCAAAAGATTTTTGGGGTTTGCATACCCTCTGCACAATACGTACGAGAGCTTTTTTTGAAAGGTTCCTGCAGGGTCAGTAATTCTGAACGCTGCTATGAATGCTCTGCTGTGTTTTTGATTGCAGCCGTAGAAATGGGAGGTGAATATAAATTCATGCAGAGCATATGTAATGCCCATGCTGTTTTTGTGTTGGAAACGTGGGTGTGCATGTGCTAGAGCTGTAATGAAACAGTTTATGGCACTCATTATGGATGTACACTCGTGCAGCTCAGATGTCATAAAGTCCTCTGTCTTTTATGGAAATTGTATATTTTATTGAGAGAAGCTGTGTTAGTCTTACAGTAATTGGTCAGTATCATGAAATCTTTCAAGAACTTGTATGGGTCACATTTCAGACCAAAATTAAACCAAAAAACCTAAATATCCAAACATATTCGATATGTTTCTTCATGGCAATTAAGCAAATGTTTACTCCAGATCTCATTATTCTAATGCAAAAAAAGGTAAACCATTATTTCGGTTAGTTTATATTTATAGTATTAGTGTTATTTTAGTGGCCTTTAGTATTATTAATTGGTTGTTTTTATCATTTTAATAATAATAAAAAAAATAGATATATATACAGTGCGCACGGAAAGTATATATCCCAGTACTTGGCCGCATTCATTAAATTAAATTACATTTATTTAGTTTTCAATTAGTAAATTAAAAATTAGTTTTAGTTTATTTATTTTAGTTACTTTAGTATTTAAAGTTATGATAACCCACGGGTTGTGGTTATGCTGCCTGACCTGGATATGGAGATTTATTTATATTTAATACCTAAATCTTCATTGATGTCCATTGAAAACTGCAACCCTCTATGACTCCACAAGTGTGAGAGTGTTGTTTTGTTATGGGCACTGTGTAGGTCAGGGGTCAGCCTATGGAAGCGTGTATCAGAGTGTTTGGAAATGTCCACCTCAGCGGGAAAAAGGCTTTCAATCCCCTTAACACAGAAACTCCACTTCCTGCAGGAAGCCATCGAGGCCAGTTAGTGCCTCTGTCCACAAACTGTTTAATCTTCTCTTCCTGCTGCTCTGAACTGAAGAATCATGCCATGATTGAACTTAAAAAACCTGAGTGATCTAGTATTGACATGCATGATTTAGAAATACTTTGCTGTTGTAAAATGTGTCTAAGTATTCCTAGAAAAGTGGGGTGAATCATAAATTTGGCATAAAACATGGTCTATCGGATGGTATGCTTACATCAGAGTAGCCGGAATACTACCAGTACTATGGCGAACTAACATCAGCTATAAATATAAGTGTGTGTGTGTGTGTGTGTGAATGACACTTTTTCCATCTATGTGAGAACATTTGAGAAGACTTACTATTTAGGGGCTATTGAATCTTGTACAAGGTTCATTTAACTGCAACCCAGCTCATCTGCTTTCTAAATATTTCCTGTTTTTGTAAGAAATCTGGTTAAATGATCAGAAATAGAATGAGTAATATTGACGCAGACACTTCGGCAACAGAACTACTCACAACTTCCAGACACAATAGGTTGCCACATGAAAAAATGTCAAATAAAATATTTTTTAAATAAACAAATAAAATAACATAATGAGATAAAATAAGTAAAATGAAGTAATTTATAAAATGTACAACTCAAACCAGATTTTTGTTTTGTCCTGCACCACTCTCTAAAAATGCAATTAACTGTACAGTGATTGTGAGTGACTGCAGTAAGCTTAATCCAGGATCCACCTGCTTTCTGAGCTTTTTTTAAATGTGAAGAGTTATACAGCGTCCATTGAATTAGGATAACAAGTCATTTTCATTGCTCCGCCATGTTTACTGAAGAGATTTGGAGGCTTGGAATCAATTAAGACTGGCTTTCCTCAAGTCTGCCTGCTTAACAGGGCTCAGGCGGGGGGCCCACAGCTGTGAAACACAAGGACTCTCAACCCCCAACTTTTCCTGTGATTCTCCAAGCGTTCCTCTGGGTTTCTCCCTTTATTCACACCAGCCCTGTTTGCATAAAAAAAGGCCGGCATATGTTATATTTTGGATGCTGTTCTCGAACATGGGATGCCAATTTACTGTAGATATAATGTAAATGATCTCATCTTATAAACACCTGCACATTTACTGTACCAGACTTGCATGGATTACTTTCTGCTGTGAACACAAGATATTTTGAGGAATGTCCAGTAGTAGTTTTGGACCCTATTGACTTTCATTGTATTTTGCATGGCTGCAGAATGAAGGTTCACAAGGTAGACAAGCATCAGACAAGCAGCACTAACCAGCACAAACCTGGTCTTTTCAGTAGGGAATACAGTCCCTCAGAGAGAGGCAGTTTGACAAAAAACAGTTTAAAGACACTTTTGCATTAACAGAAAAAAGGAAAAGGAAAGACAGAGCACAGGGAATCTGCATGTCATGGCTAGTCAAAGGGTCCAAATGATTTGAATGCTCACTGCATGTGAATTACTAACATCTGTTCCTGAGTCATGTCACTGTTAAATATGTTAGACATAGTCAGTCGGCCTGAGATAAAACATTGTGAGGGAGCTCTACCCTAGTCCAGGGGTTGGAGAACATTACTGGTAACAGCCAATACTAAATGGAACTCGTGTCTGAATGGTGGCCGTACTGAAGGAGAGACGGATATGGGAGGACAAGCTCAGCTACAATAGTTCTTTTATTCTGGAGCCGTGGTGATTGACACAGACAGTTTTAGTTGAAACGCTCTTGCGACAGACAATATAATAGATACAAGATGGATGGCAAAGCAAACTGTCATGTGCCGTATAAACTGATCATCAGGAACAATGTAAGTTCCTGTGAAACATTTCCAGCAAAACGCGATCAGCTTATAAGAACAACTATCATGATAATTAAGGCGAGTAGCTTTCTAAATTAAAATAACTATTTTGTATTCCGTATAAAAAGTTAACATTCTGCAAAAGAATGTAACAGGTAGAATTCTAATTTAGACTTTTAACTTCATAAAACAAAAATAGCTCCTTTCTATAACAGGCTTCCTTTTCTATTACTAGAGAATCCTGCTGAAATACGCAAGTCCTTCCCTGAAACAAACATCGTCTGGAAGGGAGCATATGTTGCTCTAAAACATTTGTACACTGTTCAGCATTCATAGAGCCTTCCAAAACATGCTGTATCTGCCCATACTGTATGCACTTATGCACCCTGTACTATCAGAGATGCTAGATTTTGAACTGAAAGCTGATAACACACTGAAAGGTCTCCCTCCTCTTTAGCCTGAAGGACACAGTGTCAATGATTTCCATCGATAATGGTAAATTTGGACTTGTCTGATCATAGAACAGTCCATTTTAAATTAGCCTTGGCCCACAGAATATGAAAGTGCTTCTAGAGCATGTTCACATATGACTTCCTTTTTGCATGAAAGAGCTTTAGTTGGCATCTGTAGATGGCAAGACAGGTTGTGTCTACCGATAGTGGTTTCTGAAAGTATTCCGGGGCCCATATAATGTCGATGATAAAAACATACCAATGAGTGAAGGAGCGTCGTCCGAATACCACTGGCATCCAACAAAGGTCTGTCTTCAGCCTTGTCCCTTACACACAGAGATTTCTCCAGTTTCTCTGAATCTTTTAGTGATATTATGCATTGTAGATGATGAGATTTGCAAAGCTTTTGCAATTTAACATTGAGGAAGTATTCCACAATCTTTTTACGCACTCTTTCACAGATTGGAGAGCCTTCTGAGAGACTCTGCCTCTCTTAGACATCCCTTTTGTACCTAATCATGTTACAGACCTGATATCAATCAACTCAATTCGGTGCTAGATGTTCTCCCAGCTGATTCTTTTTTAAACTTTCCTGCTCTTTCAGCCCTTTTGTTGCCCAACTCTGCCAATTTTTTTATTTTTTTTAAACCTGTAGCCACTTCAAATGTGAAATGTGCTTATTTAGTGGATAAAAGTATAACATTTCTCAGCTTTAACATTTGTTATGTTCTCTGTGTTCTATCGTGAATGAAATATTGGCTCGTGTGATTTTCATTTTATTAAAACTTAACATGGCTAATATACCCAATATACTAACGCTCGTCAAATTACTTGTATTTGTGCCATTCTTTAATGCTGCAAAAAAGCATAACTTAAAGCAGATGCTAATTTGCGCAGATTGCGCTGGTCACTTTGGAAAGGATCTGATTGCATCTGTGTTCTTGAAAGTGCGCATTAAATCAAACGCAGAATTGTCCCCTCCCATCTGAATTTTTATGGAAGTGTGCAATAATGCAAAATTTCCGCTGTTTAGTAAATCTGGCCCTAAATATTATAATGTATTGACATTTGTAAAATGAATAATGCTTTTTTATGCATTTGCACTATTAAAAGAATTGTGCGAACTTTCATGTGCCTGCAGGATATTTGTATAGCCCCACCGCGTATTCGTTGCCCTTTGATAGTTAAAGCAAACCTGAACCGCTCACTTTGCTGCAGTGCGTTCAGTTTGCATGCTTGTGTTTTCACACCTCTAAACATAAGAGGAGCTGGTTTTCACACCCATAAATAACAGGAAGATTGTGAAGTATTTCGGTGGTTGAAAAGGAAGCTGCGCACTGCAACACAACAGCATGAGATGCAGTGACTCAGTGATGCTAACCTGTTCTAACCGTTAGAAAGGACAGTGTCTGAAGTTCATTCCCAATTTGATGGAGATCTTACTTCTCGACCGTTGATGAAGTACATTCTGTAGGGCGTGTAGTACAAATACAGCCACAAACATGCTTCACCTGCCATACCTTGCCCCTTGCCCCTAATGTTCTTCGACCTGTGAATTACTAATGGCAACTGAGAATAATTTACAAATACTATTTAAACCACAAAGACAGCTTTCTTGGTAGCTATAGCAGTGACATAGATCAAGTCACAGTACCAGTACCACAGGTCACAATCACTTCACACTTACCTTATCGAGGCAATTCTACCTTTATTTCTTGTATTTTGATTTTAAAGCTCACAATTTGACTATTTTTTGTGACTATAGCTCACAACTGAATAGTAATCATAATTAGTATCTAGACAATTGTGAAGTATACTTTGCAAAAGTGAATTTATTTCTTGTAATTGTAATTTTAAGTTTCAAAATTACACTCAGAAACGTATAACCATTCTTAATTAATATATTTGCATATAAGTCTTATATTAGACTTTGCATATAAAAGAAATCTTAAAACAAATTACATTTGCGTGTGAAAATGTGAAAGTTTTTCTTGTCACATTGCGACTAAACCGCGCAACTGTGACTTTATTTCCTGTAATTTGAACATTCATTTCTCATAATTGCATCTTTATATATTACAGTGTGGCTTAATATCTCACAGTTCCCTTATAATTGTCTAATACCAAAAATACATTACATTTGACTTCATGTCTGCATTTGACTTTATTTCCTGTAATTTGAACATTCATTTCTCATCATTGCAATCTCGCAATTGAAACTTTAGATTGTACAATGACATTTTTTATATTAATTTTTTTTTCTGTTTATCTGATTTATCTCATGATTACCTTTGCTTTTCTCATGTAAAAGTCAATAAACTTTTTGTTTTTCTTGCCGTCTTAGGACACTGTAGAAATGCTCACGTACTGCACAGTTTTATGACCCCAACCTGTCAAAACATGATACTTGCTCTTTGGGACTCTGATTCACCCTAGACGAGGCAGCGTGCAGTGTTGTTTTTTGTTCGAGGCTGCATAGGAGAGCCCTCCCATACCCTCCCCACCGGTTCCTCCTGTGGGCCAAAACACAGACGTCATCGATTTCTTCACAGACTGCTTTCAATCACATTGATCAGAAACGCATAGCCTAGCTGTTAGGATTTCAACTTGGTGACCCCTCTGACGGAAAAAAACAAACTGCGGTTGATGTTTTAGCTAATTACACCATGCAGAGAAAGCCAAAACTTGTGGTCACCCACCCTGAGAAGATCTTTCCGTTTAGGGTGGCATCTTCTAGATACGCAGCGAGTGAGTGCGTCCAGTGCATGTCTAAAAAAGAAAGAATTTCAGAGGACAGAGGGAAACAGAAAGAGAGAGAAGACAGGCGGGCAGGATGTACATCTGAGCTGAATTAGAGTGAGCTCATTGTGTACGGCGTAGGGTTTAATAGTGCGTTTGGAGTGGAACGCCCAGGCCCTGCTCCTCTCATTCCAGCACCACTGTGTCATCCCCGTCCACCACACAGACACATGCAGAAACGCACACACTCCTGCAAAGACAGAGAGAAAGAGAGAGACCTCCGGAGCAAACATCAGGAAGACAGGAACTGCTGGACAGAGGAAGAGAGGGATCAGGGGTAGATTGAAGACAGGGCTCCTAGACTTAGATTATGAAAGGATGGAAAAAGGGGAAAGAGGGAAAGAGGAAGAGATCTGCTGGTTAGACAAGACGAACAAAGTGATAAAATAAAGTCTTTTATATGGATATAAATAAGAGAGACAGGTGTTCATCTCATGACCTTTATGTCATTCCAAACTTGTATAAGTTATGTTGAACATAAAAGAAGATATTTTGAAAAATGCTGTTAATCAAACGGTTGTTGGTCCACATGGACTTCTGCAGTATTTATTTTGCCTACTATGAAAGTCACTGGCAACTAACAATGACTTGGTTCTTAAAAATCCTTTAAAATATCCTTTGTGTTCAACATACGAAATAAACTTTTCAGGGCAGGGTGAGTAAATAATGACAACATTTTCATTTTGGGGTGAGCTATTTCTTTAAGATCCTGCACTATTTAAGGTCAAAGTACATTTGTGACAGTGACCAAGATCAGTGACAAACTTGTCTATATTTGGTCAGGCTCTCGGCTGAATAGATACATTATAAAGTTGAAGATAGACATTGTCTTTAAAGTCAAAACAAAACATTATTTGTTATCAGGATTTTATCCGTTGAGAACTAATAGGATCTTGTGAAGTTGTCATTTTTTGGATTTATATGTGTGACTCATTTACAACAAATGCTCCATTATACACTTCAAATAATTTTTTTTTTTTGTTCTTCACTCAGGGAGAATAAGAGGTTTGTAGACTGTGTTTGCGAACTTTCTGGAAAGTTTGTACCGGTGAGCAAAACAAACTCCAACCAAGCTTTGGCCAGATTTTGGCATCACATCCATTTCTTCTTTGAGTTTGCTTGAAGTATAATAGGACCTTAAGACAAAAATCTTGTACAAAGAAAACAAATAGTGCCTATTTTATATTCTGTTCACTTTGTGCTTATGAAAACCTGTTCACACCAAAAACTATAAATATAAAGACAACTATACCAGTCTCCACTCCAATACACAATAATGTTCGGTTCATTATAAACACGTGCTGCCGCTTTAAATGTTTGAGCTCTTAAAAGTAAGATAGATTTACTTGCTGTGTTTTTATACGTTTTTATTGTTCATCAGTTGTAAAAAAAAAAAAAAATCCCTCTGAAAGTGATTCCAAAGACATCGTTCCTCTGTACTGTTTAGTTATGGAGACCGTGCACTTGCATATTCTCATAGAATCAGGATGATTATTAAAATGTTATAGCTATTATACTTACCATCCAGGGCCTTCATTACAAAAGAAGCTGGTGTGGAATTAAACTCTTTAATACACTCAGCAACAAAGAGGATTTTCTAGCTTGAACTTTGGTCCACACGAGACAGGCTGTCTTGTCACAATGAATGGTTTAAAAGGCTATTACATGTCTTTTGCATTTCCATGGCTAAAAGCATTATCGATTAGCCACGGGAAGGATTCGAATCAGTGTGATGAATTGACAGACAGGTGGGGGCGGAGCCAGAAACCTCCCCGGGTCAGTCATGCCAGAGAGCTTCTCAGCATAGTTTCAGTCACGGGAAGAAACAACTGGCTGGCCAAGAGCCAAACCACTCATTCTGTTTGTCTGTCTCTCTCTCTCTCTCTCTCTCTCACACACTCTTTCTCTCTCAGCCGGCAGCGATGAGAGATGTATCCATGCATAATTGGGGCTTTGTGGTGAGCTGTGCCAGGTATTTCAGGATAAGTCTCTCGCCGTTGTTCTCATTGACAGGCCTCGACTTTACATGGACCTTAAGTCTATGTCACCGCAGCCTGTCATGAAGTCCCTCCTCCGTACGGTGCTTTTTCATCGCCCCATCCCCAACGGTCTTTAATGAGACTCAGGCTCCCTCACGGCCCTTCTCAGTTTGATTTATTTGATCAGATTCATATGATTCTACCCACTCTGCAGTCCTTGGGCCCATGGCAAGCCCGCACTCTTGCTCTCTCTCTCTCTTTCTCCCTGAGTGTGATTAAAGTGGTAAATCAGGGGCAGGTCCTGTGCTGTGTTTACTCGGAGCGCCAGGCAGCTGCAAGCTGTTTGGCCTCTCTCTGTTTCTCCCGCTGTTTAGGCCCATTGCCATGGAGACCGCACCACCGTCTCCCAGCGGCTGGAACCATGCCCCAGGCTGTTTTGGTTACATTCACACAGCGAATTTATAAAAAAAAAAAAAAGAGAAACGTTTTTGCACCATCGCTGCTGCAGTGTCTGCTCAAGTTAGTGTGGTGCAATGAGTAAGAGAGAAAGAGAGAACATGGTATTCGAGAGAGAGCGGGAGAGATGGTGAAACTTAAAAAGAGAGATAGATTGAGGTGGGGGGGGGGGGTGCTAGAAGCCAAGAGCATTACATCATTGCTGGAGTGGAGTCAGAAGGGAAGGATATGAGTCAGTGGGCTGACTGTGCCTGGCTCTCTCTCTCTCGCTCTCTCTCTGGCTCTCGTCTCTCTGAAGAGGTAGTCAAGTCTCTTACGCTGAAGTCCCTTTAGTTAGCAATGTAGAGATGGATGTATGTGCTTATGGCTTCATTTAAACAACTTATAATGTCTCCAACTTACTATGATTGTGAAATATTGTGTTTAGGACAGCTGTACAAAGCCTGCATGCATGTACTGAAAAGGTTGAATTATGTGTAGAATCTGAAAAGTCAATATGATTACACCTATACTCATGATGAAACTTGTATTTCTTGATTGCGTGTCGAATTTAACATTTTCACGAATTTGTCCAATTCCTCATAGATTAAAAATGAATTCAGAATATTTTAGAATGTTGTCTTTTGAAATGCATTCTAGAATGCTTTGAATGTCATTGTGGAAACTCACTTCAAGAATCCTAAAAGTGCTAGGTCTTTTTTTTTTTTAGATTTTCTAAAATCTAAAATATTGAAATGTCAATAGCAGAAACTATGCCTTATAGAATGACTGCTACTTGTTTATACAAGTGTGTTTGCATATATATATATATATATATATATATATATATTCAAAGTATTATCAAATTAAATATTGCACTAAGGTGTTTTACATAGTTACCCTTTCAGTCGAATCACTTCGACGTTACATATGGGAACTCGCCAGAGAGACCGATTTGCCTTTGA
>JAUMHG010000060.1:8360962-8378185 GCA_032359395.1 Enteromius anoplus | reverse complement strand
AAGCTCAAAGGCAAATCGGTCTCTCTGGCGAGTTCCCATATGTAACGTCGAAGTGATTCGACTGAAAGGGTAACAGAATATTAAATGAGTTAAATAGAGGCTGGGGCTTTTCTTTTTTTACTGCGAATAGATTGGATGCAGAAAAGTAGGCATTTCATTCAGAAATGGACACTAACAGTTGGATGGGCGTGGTTAAGGATGTCTGGCTCATGCCCAAGCCTGATGTCATCAAAAAAGAGGGGAGGAGAGGAGCATATTTAGATCTGTGTTAAAGATTACGAAGGCAAACAAATGTATTTTGTGGACTGATAAATTGTTCACCACAGAAATAGCATTTTATTCAAATTTTTAATTTAGATAGAGGATAAAGTTTCCAATAAGGTGAGAAAATTAAATATATATATAATCTTAATGATACTAATATTTGATTATGTAGGTGCTGCTAACATAAAATACATGAAATAACTCCCATATAGCATACATGAATCACCTACAGCAGATCTATACATCCAGGTGGAGCTGGGGAGGGTGGAGGGTTTCTGAAGCGGCTACAGCATATATATGAGTATTGAATAGTTTGTTTTCATGATGTTTAGATGTTTTCATTGAAATATTCATTAAGAAAACAATTTTAGTATTTTTCACATCATAGCCTTCATGTGCTAATCAAAGTCTAGGTGCAGTTTTTGTTTAGTGGACTAAAAAAACACTTGCTCATCATAGCACTAATATATACCATTTTCCCTGTTTTTCTACTCAGAGACTGAAAGCTGCCCTTGCCCACCATCCAGGGGGCATGGCGAATGGCAGCATGAACTCCATGGGTCATATGATGGAGATGATGCCATCGCGGCAGGATCAGGCCGCTCACCACCACCTGCACTCTCACCCTCACCAGCACATGCAGGGTCCGCACCACGGATACCCACACCATGCCCACCACCACCCCAGCCATGCACAGAGCGCCCATCACCACCCGCAAAACCATGGGCACCACAACTCCCACCCGCCCCACCTGCACCCTGCACACGGGCATCAGACCTCTCCACACCAACCCATGCACTCTGCTGCTTCACAGGTACTGAACTGGAGAGACATGTTGCAATATCTGGAGAGATTGATGAGTTAAGCTAAATATATTTATTTGTAATATAAATTATATGAGTATAAATTTCTAAATGTATACTGTATGTGTGTGTATATATATATACATAATAAAAATACACTGAATGCACACATACTGTAAATTATGCAAACAAAATTTTGTATGCGATCAATTGTTTGACAGCACTGTTTATTCATATTTAAGGAATTTGTCTGTCATATCAAAGTTGTGGTGCGGCCAACATGTAGAAACACACACACACACACACACACAAAATCCCATCATAAAACAGGAAATTATATCATAGACACCTGCAAACTCGAGACTATGTGTCAAGGTCAGTGCGTCTCTTAAAATACCAGATAGTTTCACCTGATGACAACACAAGGTTAGTTCAGGTTGAAGAATGTTGTATGATAAAAAAATAAAAAAATCTTAAAAGCATAATGACATTTATAAAGTAATTATAATTTTTTAAGAGCACTTCATACTTTTAACATAATATATTAATCATTTTAACAATGAAAACATACGTGTACAATCATGGTTCAAATTGAAATCAAATGTTGGCTGTTAAAAATGTAAACAGTACATGAAAACAGATCTTACGTTTAACTTTTACCACGTTGCATATGAAGTAAAGAGTACATTTTGAACAATGGCACATGTGTTTTAGACTACATTTTTAAAAAGATTTTTCCTGTTTTTTTTACTCTCACTCTTATTTAATATTAACCTGTCTGCTCAAAATTCTGAATCCATCTTTTTGTGATTCCGAAGTTCTGCTTTAATGTATTATTAAGCCAAAGAAGGGGCCCTGTATACATACAAACCATCAAAGCTGCTGCATTTTCCATCGCCTCCAGAAACCCGTAATGATCTAAAGACGGCAAACATGCCAACTGCCAAACATATGTCAAAGAAGCTTTTTGTGGGCCTTGTGCACTGGTAGTGGCCCTGTTTCTCAGGGTGTCATAGAGTATTGGTCCGAGTGGACGTGTGCCGTGGAAAACTGGGCCCTGACACCTCTTTATGAGGGTGGGGCCGCCTGTAAATTACACTGCTGTTTCTCACACCCAGATGTCCATCATAGGACTGTAGGGCCACGTGTACAGGGCACATGTTGTTTTAAAGAAAACTCCCAGACAGGAAGTTTCTGAGTGAAGAGGTCTGAGAGATGTTAGACAGGTGATTGACTGGCAACCAGATGTGTGAATTTAACTTCAGACGTTTTGTTGCCCCAGTCATCTCCAGCTGCGCAGCAAATGCAGCCGACGCAGACCCTTCAATCTCCGCCGCCCAGCGGAGGTCGTCGCAGACGGGTCGTGGACGAGGACCCTGACGAGCGCCGGAGGAAGTTCCTGGAGAGGAATCGTGCAGCCGCCACACGCTGCAGACAGAAGAGGAAAGTGTGGGTGATGTCGCTAGAAAAGAAAGCAGAGGAGCTCACCCAAACCAACATGCAGCTGCAGGTCAGAATCACTCATATGCACACTTCTCCTCAGCCTCTTAAAGGGTTAGCTCACCCACAAATGAAAATTAGCCTGTGATTTACTCACCCTCAAGGCATCCCGGGGTGTATATGGTGGGTGTTTTTTTTCTTCAACAGTCTAAAAGAAGTCAAATAAAGTGCATCCATCTATAATAAAATGTGCCTTACATGGCTCCCGGGGCCTCCTGTAGCAATTTTTTTCTTTTGTAATAAAAATATATCCATATTTAAAATGTTAAAAACACTTTTGGGGTATATTTGTAGCATTAGCCAAAAATAGCTTGTATGGGTCAAAATGATCAATGTTTCTTTTATGGCAAAAATCATTAGGATATTAAGTAAAGATAATTTTCCATTCGAATATTTTGTACATTTCTTACCATAAATGTATTAAAACTAAACTCAGAGAGACAGCAAAACAAAACACTGGTCACGAATTAGAAACACAAAACGATATAAATGGTATTTCTTAAAGACATAAGTCAAAGGATTTCAATATACGCCAATTCGAGACTGGTTTTCATTTGATAAAGTAAGGAAACTCGCGATACCTGCATATCTCACAGGAGTATAACAGTAAGCTGAGGTGAGAGAAAAATGTTTTCAATATTGGTATTGTTCTTATAAAAACGTATCGATTAGCTACAGGAAGTTTTTATTCACCCCCAGGAGACGTGTGAGGCACTGTTTATTATGGATGGATGCACTTTATTTGACTTCTTTTGGACTGCTGGAAAAAAAAATACCTGCCCACTGCTGTTATAAATCTTGAAAGGACGATTTTTAATATAACTCCAATTCATTTAGTCTCAAAGAAGAAAGTCAAATACACCTAGGATGCTTTGAGAGTGAGTAAATCATAGGCTGATCACGGACTACTCCTTTAAGCGTTAAAGCGCACTTCGCTTTGGAACACACACTGAGATGTATTTCACGCGGGGCTTCATATTTCACTCGGTATTAGCTTACTCTAGACCACAGAAGCTCATAAACACCCTTCATTTGACAGCTGAAGCTACCGTCGATGGAGAGCAGACGGGGACGGCTGTAGGGAGGGCAGGGTCAATGGGTTATTGAGGTCTACAGAGTAACCAGAGCACAGCCAGCTGCAGCTGAATGTGTGGTTTGTAGGCCAGTAAAACCTCTGAGCATCACGGCACATCTCATCTGCGAGAGGTTTCCATTCATACACATCCATTTGGGCTCAGTAGACCTTGAATTTTTCACCTGAAAGATTGATGCTGTGCGTATAGTCTTGTAAGTCTGTTTTTGGAGGATGTTTGAGTATATCCTGCAGCTTTATCCAGTCTAAGCTGGTTTTCAGTAGGTCTCCAAGCCTGATTAAGCTGGTGTTCAGGTGATTAGCCTGCTGGTGGTCCGGTCTGACCAGAAGACACGTGTTCAAAGCCCATCTAAAACCATGAAACCAGAACAGCTTGGTTGGTTTAGGCATGGTGATCATCCCCATCAGGCCACATCATTCGCTCTCTGCTTATCTGAGTGAGTGTAACCAGGCCACAATAGTCAATGGTTCGCTGGTTGCACTTTGTGTGGTTCAACCTTTTAAATAGCAGCCTACATTTTTAACCACTAGGCAACACCTCATGACTAAAATCGGATTAGTTTAAAGACACTATTCACTGGCATTGTGGCTCAGAAATGTTTTTGTAATGGCAATATCCAAATATTGAAATATGTACGTTATAATATTCAGATGTTTGGGGTTGGTGCATTTCTTCTTCTTTTCTTACCAAGAGCTTATTTGATCAAAAAACATAGTAGAAAATGTAAATAACTCTTTTCTATTTTAATTTGAATTTTTTTTAAATGTAGTTTATTCCTGTGTTTTTCAGCAGCCGTTACTACAGTCTTCAGTCACATGATCTTTCAGGAATCATTCTAATATGCTAATTTGGCATTCAATAAGTATTTATTATTATTATTAGCATTAGTACTATTATGTATGCATTATTAGAAAGTTCAAAATGGCACTTATTTGAAATAGATATCTTTTGCAACATTATTTTCTATGACAATATATAGTATTTATTTCATCATTTAATAAAAGACCCAAACTTTTGAAAAAAAAATAAATAAATAAGAATTTGCAAGCATTTCTGTTGTGATGTATTGTTATATTCTAAATGCATAAATAAATAAAGCATACTGTATATAAATTCTATATACAATAAATACAATTTTAATATTTCTTCCTTTCATTTAGTAAGTGAAATCGTTTTTTTGCACTAAATTCTTTTTTAATTCAATTTGTTTTGGTTGAAATGAAGGTTCCTCTGGAAAAAAATAAAAAAATAATGTTGTTGCATATTGTCAAAAGGCTGAAAAATAGTGAGTGATAATTTCACCCATCCCAAGTTCCTGCTAACAATAGCACAAAACATGTTAAATGTGTTTGTTTTTCTTTGTTATTACATAGTTTGCCGAGGTGGGACAGAATGCTCATAGACACCCTGGCACTCCCATAGTCCCACTGTTCAGGCTTGTTTTGCCTTTTGTGAAAAATTCACCCCACAGTCACAAACGTGGTACCTGTCAAAGAGGGGATTCTTCTCCACCTAGCATCCATGAAACGCTGCCATGTTTTCGTATTGTTCTGCTAAATCATTTAATCAAATTCAAGAACTCTGTGTGATCAGACGCTCGTGTTTCCCACAACGGTAATTGCAGAGAATTCACCGCCTGTTCATTATGAGGTTTTCTAATGAAACACAGACTTGTCTGGCCTTTAATTCATTGTGTCTGCTGGGAGGTTTGATGTGAAGCTGCCAATACATCCACCAGAGACTTTTTTTTTCCAACATGTTTGTCATAATTATGTTAAGTACTGTATGGTTTATGACAAAAACAGAACATCATAAACATGTGTGCCTTTGTTTAAATTTGTTTACATGTTAGGGAACCATAGGGGCTAACTGTCACAAATGTGATTTCCCAAACACGGCTTCAACTTCATTTTAAACTAGGAATTTCAAAAGACAATAACTCTTAAGCAGTCAAATCCAGGCCAGACTGTATCCAGGAAACTTTGTAAAACATACATATTTTTTAAATGTGAAATAATGAGGGACATTTAGTTTTGATTCACTTCTGTTGCTACACACTATATTTTGTTTTATGTCTTTAGCCAAAGTGTATGACTGGATCTTTCGCTAGCAATAAGTTATTCAATTCCTGTAAACACTGAGGGAATTTCATTGTGAGTGATTCATGTTATCATTGTTTTCGTTGGCAGAACGAGGTCACCATGCTAAAGAACGAAGTGACGCAACTTAAACAGCTTTTATTGACACATAAGGACTGTCCCATCACCACCATGCAGAAAGAGTCTCAAGGTTACCTCAGTGAGTACTATCACGCACCCACACGGCCAGAGGTGACATTACGTAATAACAGACATACACTATATTGTTTGTAGGACACACCCACTGATATAGATACTCCTGACATTTAAAAAATCAAAGCAGTTGCCTTGAATTGTTTATGATGCAGAAATATTGTTTCCATTTTCACTTTGAAGTAAATTTCTTCAGGTGATATACACTCCCTGGCTTTTAAACTTCTGAATTCATCAATAATGAATGAAGTTGTGAATATTTAAATGTGGGATATTGAGAATGTGGTGTTTATTATTTTCACATTATTGTCCTGTCTTCTCATAGGAAACAAAAATCCCAAATGAGATCTTGTAAATATCTCAGTTATTCTTCCTAAACTATATACGGATGGATGAATGGATTGATGGGCTTTCAGATGGATGGACGAATAAACAGATGGATGGATGGATGGATAGACATGTCAATGGGTGAATGGATGAAAGGATGGTTAGACATCAGTGGGTGAATGGATGGATAGACGGATGGATGGACACATAGAAAGACGTATGGATGGATAAATGGATGGATGGATAAATAGACAGACAGACGGATGGATTGATGGCTGGAAGGATGGATGGATGGATGAATAGACTGAAAGACAGATAGACAGACAGACGAATGGATGGATGGATAGACATGTCAATGGGTGAATGGAAGAAAGGATGGTTAGACATCAGTGGATGAATGGATGGATTGACGGATGGACAGATAGAAAGACGAATGGATGGATAAATGGATGGATGGATAAATAGACAGACAGACAGATGGATTGATGATTGGTTGGATGGATGGATGAATAGACTGACAGACAGATAGACAGACAGATGAATGGATGGATGGATGGATAAACATATCAATGGGTGAATGGATGGATGGTTGGACAAATGGACAGATGGACATATGGATGGATAGATGGATAAATAGACAGACGGATGGATGGTTGGATGAATGGAGAAATAGATGGATGGAGAGATAGACATCTGTGGATTGATGAATAAACAGATGGTAGATGAATGGATGGACAGATTGACATATGGGTGGATAAAAAGATGAAAGAACAGATAGACATGGATAAATGCATGGATAAATAGATGGATGATGGATAGATGGATGGACAGACGGACAGAGAGATAGATAGACAGACATATGAATGAATAAATGGGTGGATGGATGGATAGACATATGGATGGATGCATGGATGGATATCTGAGTGATGGACTGAGAGAATCTGAATGGACTCAACCAGACACCTTCGTCTCTCCTGTTGTCCCTCAGGTCCAGAGAACAGTCCGGCAGGAAGTCCCACCCCTGTAACCCAGCAGCAAGTCATCCAGCACAATACCATCACCACCTCCAGCACAGCACCCAATCACCGCACAGATATTAACCCCATCCACTAGAGACTCCACCCCTGATGCCCCCCACCACCACGCTGGACACCCCGACTGCAAATTCTGGACAGACACACACCTCTGTGCCTCTGTGGCAGCTTATTCTTCTATTTGTGATTTGTACATGTAAACTGATTACCTTTTTTTTAGTTCTGTGTGTTTTATGTTTTCATTTGAGTCTGCTTTAAAAGAAAAAGGAGTCTGCATAAATCATCGGGCACCATCTCACTTGTCAAGGACATCCCAAATGGAAACGCAACTGTTACATCTGTTCCTGGATAACTACTGGACCGCTACCTTTACACATGACAGAATTCCGATAGCTGGATAGCGTTTGCTCTGAATCTTCCATTGCCAAAAAGATGCTGTCCTATCCTTTCTGTTTATTGTTATAACAATTCCTCTCACATTCCCCTTTTTATCAAATTCAAAAGGATCAATTAGGAAGGTCAGCCTCCATCGGGAGTTCCTAATGAAAGTAACCTGAAGCAATATGACATGCTCAGCAATCCGATTGTCTTCACTTGCTCGCTCGGACCGGAATCTAGATCAGATCAAGTTCATCCTATTAGCTCCTGTCATTTCAGATATAATTTCAAAAGTCGTCTTGGTAAAACAAACAAGCTATCACTCCTAAGCTTGTACAAATCATGTATATGGAATGCATTTATCAAGCTCACACAGCCTTCTGAGAGCCTATGCCCTGCTGAACATGTGTGAGATTTCGGAGTGTTCCCAGATTGGCCAGACCACAGCAGCAATAGTGTTCCACCAGGAAGACATCTCACTTCGGAAGACACCATCAGCTGTTTCCCTTTAAGCTGGTGTAACTTCTGGTCAGATTTACTCCTGGTCCTTGCCAGTTTGCGTATTACTTCTACTGGCGGTTCATTTCTGTATCTGTTTCAGATCAGAGCGTGGACCGAGTATTACGCACATACATCAATACATTTTTAAGTATGTTTTGTGCTCATATGTGGGCCTTCCAACCACATTCAAAACACTCCATCTAATCTTGAACCAGAATAATGCCATGGAAAACTTTTGGAAGCTTTTGCTTTACCTGGGGCTATGGAAAAGTTCCACTGAAGCCAAATGCATTGTTAAATGCTACTTAAAATTAGCTTTCGTTTTGGCTCGAAGTATTGTTTAGATCTTCCTCGGGCATTCTGACTGTGAGGTAAATTAAATTTAATAGGATCAAATGTAATAAGATATATTTTGATACATCCCAGTTTGTTTGGTGCCTAGGAAATCATGTGAGGCCTCTTTCTTGACATGGGCCATTCTGCACTTGACTATTGTACGTATGAAACTATCAGGCTCCATCAAAGGTTCTGGACATGTGAGATGTTATTATACAGTCAGCTACTTACTCCGGGCCGTTTACCAAGAATGCATTTTCGCAATTATAATATGCAAAAGGCAGGTTCTTAAGATCCGTTTGTACTTCGTACAGCTTTACAAAGAGCACAGTGCAATGCTATTTTGTTGGCCGTCTCGAAAACAAAATCCTTCCTGTGCACTGGCATGTTTTCTTCTTAAAAAATCTCACAATGCACCACAACACCAGGGCGTGTTTATTTTTACTGCATCCCCTTACCATAAAATACATCCCATTTTCTGAACCGCCTCAACTGAGTACATATCATTACATGATAGAGGTTTTGATGGTGGCATTTTACACTTCAGAAATGTGTTCTTACCAGTGCACGATACCCTGATTCACAACCTAGGAAGCTGATTTAGAAACACCCCGAATAAACGTCATGCAATGAAAACGCATTCTGTGTGAACTGCCCTAATAATAGCGTTCCAGTGTGAACTTTTTAAGGGATGTGTTGGGAAGGTCCCATATACCTCATGAGTGTATGATCAAGGACCGATTTTGTTATAAGATGGCCACTGTCACTTTAAGACATCGAGTCCTCAATACCATAAAGGCTGTGACACACCAAACCAAAATTAGAATTAGCGGCAATGAAAGGCGATTGTTGTTGCCTTGCATCGCAATGTGTTTGGGCCAAAAAGTTGCCGCAAAGGCTAAAGCCAAAGACCAGCTAGTATGCACATTCTGCATATGCGTTAAAGGAAATAACTTTCCATACAGCAGGTGGCAGTAGTTGGCGAAAGTATTCGTCATTTAAAAAGGGAAACTGAACTACAAACTGTAAACGAAGCAGCGCTTTCTTACAATTTACCTTTTTCCAGATGTTATTTCGTTGCCATATCATTATGAAAATATTTGCATACAAGAATGCTCAGGTAAGATGTAAAATAAGAACAGCCATCTGTTTCTTTTTTTTGTTGTTTTTCTTCTTGTGCACTGGTTCGCTAGGCCAAGCAGCCAATCCAGCGCTACCTCATTACCAATTCGTACGTACTTTACGAGGTGTTTAATACGTACAGATTCATATGACTTCCCTCATATGATTTTGTATGATTTCTCTGAGGGTAGGTTTAGAGGTGGGGTTAGGGGTGGTTATTTGTACGAATCCCTACAAATTTGCCACCTCGTAATACGAGTGACCTTATAAGAATTCGTACAAATTAGCCACCTAGTAAAATACGTACGAATTACGGTGAGATTGAATTGACCAATCAAAGTGATCTTCCT
This sequence comes from Enteromius anoplus, assembly GCA_032359395.1. Classification (NCBI taxonomy): domain Eukaryota; kingdom Metazoa; phylum Chordata; class Actinopteri; order Cypriniformes; family Cyprinidae; genus Enteromius; species Enteromius anoplus. The sequence goes on along the minus strand of JAUMHG010000060.1, from coordinate 8,368,185 downwards.
CGCCGACTACCTGAGACTGATTTAAAAAACTTAATCAGCCAAAAAGCCGGGTCTGACTAGTGGTGACGGTGTGGAACTGACATTGGGTTGGTGTGTCACAGACTTTAGTCGCAATTTCCTTGTCTAAACGCAAGTAACGACACAATTTGGTCCACTTTTGTTTCTCGCGGCTGTGAAAATGTAGCATTTTACTATTTCTACGCAGGTACTGATCTAGACCGATCTAGATACTGCTTTCCAAATGTCACTATGTGCCTGAATATGTCTTAAATACTCACATCACATCGGGAAGAATGTCAGTCAGTAGTAATACCTTGATATCATTGCATTCATTTTTAATTCAGGTTGAACTTTAAGGCTTTGACATTGTTTAGCTTTTTTGTAAGAAGACTAATTGCTAGCATTTTATTGTGGACACTGTTTTGTTTCGGACTCGTTTTGGTGTTAACAGACTTTCTACCTTCTTGAACCAAGGAGGCCTGTGATGAGAACACAGGCAACCTGGAAATGTCTTAGCATCACGAGGAGAGATGCACCAAAATGTTTCCCCTCTGCCTTTTTTTCCAGCAGCTAAGCTCAGAACTCTGTTTCATGTTTTTCACAGTTTGTAGAGGATTTTTCGTCCCTCCTAAATGGAACATATTGATTCCCTTCGCCTTTCCTCGCAGCACTGTGTTTGGAACAAGAGCGTGCGAAAAGACCTCCACATTGAGAGGTGGAAATCTTGTAGCTGTCTATGCACTTTGACCTCTGCGCACAGCAGAGGATGGAATAGCCATATAGAAGACTCAGCGATTCCCAGTTCCCACACCAGCGAGAGCCAGCCACTGTCAATCTATGGAGCAACTCAACTTGTATGGACCAATCGGAATGGAGCCCAGAATGGGTCACCCCAAAAAGGACATGATTCGAAGGCTTGGGTTTTGGCGGTGCTCCTGTAGCTTTAAGACTGTCCCTTTAGAGAAAACCTGTTGTTCACACTGTGAAATGGGTGACATCAAGGTGAACTGGAAACACGATTGTGCTTTTATTATTAATTTTGTTATGGTTTGGTTGTTTCTTAGCATAGTTCACATAGGAAAGTTCACCCAAAAATGATCATTTACTTATTCATTTATAGCCTAATATCATCTTCCTTCTGCAAAACACGAAAGCACATATTTTGAGTTTTGTCTATACAACGAAAGTCAATGGGGTCCAAACATTTCAAGCTTCATAAAGTACATAAAAGTAGTGTTAAATATATAAAATCGTTGATGAAGTACTGTATGGTGACAGTAATAGCAAACCTCAATGGTTCATCAGTGATCACATTTGATTCAGTTTAACCACGTTGTTCATTGTTCGTACCGTTTTAGAAGACTGAAGCTGTTTGGATTTCTTTTATGCTGCCTTCATTTATTTTCGGGGTGTTAAAACTTTTGAACCCCATTGACTTTCACTGTATGGACAAAAAAATGCTAAAGCATTCATCAAAATATGTTCTTTAGGGAAAAAAAGCGCAAGTAGAGATTAAATTACTTTACTGTTGTTTGCCAAATTTTTGTGGATGAAATTAAGTCATTTTAACTGGAATCCAAGTAAAAAAAAAATTTGATTAGAATTTCCCGCACAGATTTCGTGTCCAGAGTGCACGGATGTACTGTATAAAGCACCATCTCACACAGACTTCATTAGACAATGGACCTTTTTTGCCCAATGTGACCACACCTAAAAAGATGATCCCATTTTTGGGGTGAACTGTCCCTTTAAGTAAGTCAAATCAGCATTCAGTGTTTTCTGTGCATGTAGCATAATAATGTGGTTTCGAATGGGATTCTGATGGCCCATAAAGGGGGTGGGTTTCAGTTTTTTGGATTGTGAGCTTGAAAGTTAACGTGACATCTGTGTATGCATGCATTTTCACTCCTGTTGGCATCCAGGACTCCACACTCACACGTTTTGCAGTGTTTAACCCTATGTGATGATGTCATAATATAGTGGGAGGGGCTTGCTAAAAAGCAGTTTGGATCTCCGTGGAGGACTTTAAACGGTATAAAGTTGCATTTTATTTCATCTCCTGCTTCTTTACATTTCAAAGCAAGGTGGTCAGGAGCATATCTGTGCAATGCCTCATCATCTCTTACCCAAGCAACATAATATACAAGAATACACTGAACTGGAAATATTTCACTCTCTCTCAGTGATTAACTTGCATTAATCTCAAACTGTTGATTTGGCATCAGTCCTTGTTAGGATGGGTGGATGGATGTCTTTTGTATTAGCATTCTTATAAAACCGAGGGAGATTTGTGTGTGTGTGTGTGCGCGCGAGTATGTGTGCTTTTGTGTGCAAAGTTTTTGTTTAGTTTTTTTTTAGGTGGAGGACAATGAATACACATTAATAAAACTATAAATGTATCATTGCAACGAAACTATAAATATTGTATAAATTTTCATTAATTTTTGTAATCTTGTTCCCATAATGCAACCACCTTTCTTTTTGAAAGGAGTACATGTTTGGTACTTGTTTGTAAATAATGTTTGCATAGCACTTGAGGTCTTCAAATGTTTGCCTGTTCATTTTTGAGCTGAAACATTGCATTGTTTGTTACGCATATTGAATTCATGAATTCACACACGCTTGCATAACTTTGTATATTTTATATGTTTATTAATGCCTTGAAAAGTTTGTGTTTATGCAAATGTACAGATGTGAGATCACAACAGCTATATTACAATATGAAAATAAAGCACTTGTTCTTTAACAAAGCTCTGCCAACTGATGACATTAAAAATATAACATTACAGTATTTGCAAGTATTTAAGTGTGTGTAAACATACTGTATATACACACACATCTAAAGGTGATGATCATGAAAGTTAAATTTTTATTTGACTATTTAATAGGGACCCCTGGTGGACAGATCTGTCCAATAAGGATTTTGATACAGGCATGGGTTGTGCATTACAATATGATTTACAAAATAAATATATATATATATATATAAATATATATATATATATACTTAATTTAAATGAACACACTTGCTCAACATGTATGCACTAAAAACATTGATTAAGACACTATCATACATGAGCTTCAAAGATGTATACCTTTATACAACAACTTGTCACTGGGGCAGAACCCCACAATAGACGACTTTGTACCTTTTATACAAAAATATAACATGTAATTAGAATCAAGCCTTTAAAAGGTGTTTTATAATGCCATTAAGTTCCCAGGATGAAAAATATTAAAATACTAAACATGCCCCTGCCCCTGCAGATCACATATACAGAGCACATATATAGCCTTATCATCATCAAGCAAACCAAAGCCAGTTTACGAAAAATTTCACTATCAATTAACTTTTATACAACATAAATGCATTTCACGTTGTATTTCAATAGGCTAACAATAGGCTAATAATACACTTCAAATAAGATCATTATATATAGAATTTATTTATAGAATGAAGTATATATATTTAAATAAATTCTGCACTTACATTATATGTCAGACTTTGTGTTTAGTGTGCCTCGTGTTTTGCTCCGCCCCTGCCCATGTTTGGTATTTCCCGTGTCCATGTGCTTATTGGTTGATGTACTCCCAGCTGTCTTCCCCAGGTGTCCTTAGTTATGTCCCAGTTAGTATGTGTATTTAAGCGTCTGTGTTTGTCTGTGTACTTTGTTCCAGTTTGCTCCTCTGATTAAAGTCACTGTTATCTTCAAGATCCGTGCCTCGTGACATTATAAATGTAAAAATGGAAATATCTTAATATAACAACAACAATAATAATAATGTTCTTATATATAAAATACAAATAATATATATTTTTAAATAGATAAGAATAATGTTTGATAGGATTGGTTGGACACTCACTCACAAACTAATGGCCAATAACCATGAATATTAAAATTGGCATTTAAATAAAAAACATACAGTAAATGTAGCATGAAGTAACACAAGCGCCATATACATTGTTTGCAGAAATTTCTACTACTACTATGAATTATTTGATGTTTTTTCTAACACTCAGCTGTCGCCCCCTGCCGGACAGACAAAGGAAACGCTGCTAAAACAATGAGGATACCAACGGATGAGAATTGTTATAAACACTGTTCATTAAAAATAAATGTTTAACTTTTTGTTGTGCTAATAGGCCATGTTCTATTTAACCTGTTTTTGATTTTCACTCCTGATATCAAAAGAACCTGCTTCCTTCCTGTGAAAGTAGGTCATACCAGTCTTGAATGTCTACCTCTGTATTTTCTTTCTTGTGTCTTCATCTTATCTGCAGTACGTGCTAGCTAAAGCATATCCACAATCTTATTTAGTAACACTATAATAAATACGGGTTGCATAAAATTGTTACTGGTTGTTTTCATCTATTTAGAGCGATCAGTACTTTTAGTGAGCTACTAACATAATTATACATTCATCATCATATCTGCACAGATAGCAAAACAAACGAACACAACAAAAACTTTTCTCCTTATCCTAACTAGTTGCTTATTATCATGCATATTACTAGCATTTCGACTGTTCTTAAGTACTTATATAGCACATAATAACCAGATTAAAGTTGCTGTCAACAGTGAGAACTGGTCCCCAAAATGAAAGTGTGACCAAAAAATAACCTCTCATTATAGTGGGACAGTATTGCAGTAATGTACTGTAGTAATTAACCTGAGCATTATTATGTTAGTATTCTGACAGGGGCTAAAGCTGTACTATAAACTTTAGAGTAAAAATTAAAAGACAAAATAATAGTACATCACATAAGTAATCAAACTTTAATCAAAAACTGATCGTGTACAATTAAAAACATAGTCCAATAAAAATATAACCATCACATAAACGCAAACATTTGCATTAGAAAGCACATTATCAACTGAACAATGATTCATTCAGTGGTTACTTTACATTCAATTTGAGTTTAGTGTATCAGTGTGATGAGAATCCATCTGTAGAAAGGAATCTGTCAATCATGTCAAATGATCTCTCTGGTTGATCGTAAGGCAAAATGTGCCCGCCTCCCCTGACAATTACCTACAGAGAAGAAAAATGACATTTGTCATCAGTGAACATGTAATGTATGTATTTGCACAAGCCAACGTAACTACAGAAAATGTTTTATAAAAATAAGAAATAATTGAACTTATTTCATGCAGCAGATTTCGGAACTAACAATAGACAGAATGGGTAATTAGATAATATATATATCGGCTGAATTAAATTAAATTGATCTAGTAGTACTGCAAAGCCTGACCTGAAAGAACTCTCCCACTTGTCGTACATAACCTGCCACTTCTGTATCACTGGGCTGGACCTTCCAGTGGAAGCGCTCTACTTTTTTATACTCGTCCGCTCTAGACCAGTTCACCGTGGGCAGGAAGCGCTCAGTCAGAGGGGCTGCAACGATGACATCAAGCTGTCCGCTGTAGATCAACACCTGCCAAGATCAGATCCAGCCCACACATTAATCCACAGAGTGTGTTCTGACAGGAGAAACTTCATACATATCATTTTATTATGAAAAATCATGTTCATTTTGAACAGTTATTTGTACAGCTCTTAATTACTATTGTATTGCATTGCATTACTTTTTGCTACGTATAACAAAACTACAGAGATTTGATCATAAAACTAAGGATTTCAATATTATTCAACTAGGACATATTATAGAGCAACAGTTTTATTATATTTTTCACGAGTTTGCGCTTTCTTACGATATTAATAATAATAATAAAGCATGTCTGGCGTGCTGTCCGGGGCCAGGCCGGGATATTGGCAGACTCCGAGCCCTAGTATTTTGAACCCTAGCGAGGGCTGAGCTTGGCGTCCAAGTCAAACCCTGGGAAGGTGTGGAAGGAGGCGGAGAAGGTAACTAACAGCAGCTTTACGCGGAGAGCGGAGCATATGAATCGCGCACTGAACACAAAACTGACGAGATCTAATAAAACTGTCAGATGACACGCAGTTCATTTCTCCATCACTAGAAGATACCCAAAACACACATTAAAACACCCGGTAGAAGCGCGTTTGTGCAGCAGAGCAGCTCTCTTCAGCAGTGAATGACCAGTCCTTATTCGTTCACACGGCGCGTGTGCTCCGGATTGTGGTCCATTTCCAGGTGAGTTCTGTTACAGAACGCGGTGTCACTCCCTGTATTAGGACTCAACAACTGGATTCTGCTGCTGTGAGAATGTGGCCAATAAAACACAATTTTATATAGACTATGAGTAGGTAAAATACTAAAATAAATAAATAAAATGATCCTTTAAACCGTTTAACTGATTGTATTAATCGGTCAAAATTCATATCGGTCAGTTAACGGTTAAAATGAACATCCCTAAATGGAATGATTGAGTAATACGGTGCAAGCCGTGTCTGATCATGTGTTCGTGCTGCTCCCGAAATTTGTTTATCAACATCACTAAATATCCTGCTATAGTTTTGCTAAGTGCCTTAATTAAAAAAATAATAAAAATTAATGTTTCGTTTCATGGTTAAATTATTATTTTTATTTCAGTTAATATCATTCTATTAAATAAAAGGTAACACTTCAGAACAGGGGGCCAGAATAATGTATATAATAATAATAATAATAATAATAATAATAATATTGTAAATAATGGCTCATATGCCCTATATGTTCAGATAATCATTAGTTATATGTGTGTTCATGCTTAACTAATGCATTATTCTGGACTCTTAAAATAAAGTGTTACCATATTTTCTGCTATAAAATAAGTGAAGAGTTTATTTGCTAAAATTATGTGTTTTCATTGTGCATCCTAATTAATCTTCATTAACTGCAGTTGGGTTATTTATATTAGGGGAAAATATTTGGATGCAATTAAATCACGATTAATCACTTGACAGCGCTATTTTCGAAAATTATCTGTTTTTGTAAATAAACTCTGATGATAATAGAGGTAAATATACATTTTAAAACAGAAGATCAGAATTGATCAGCAGATACAAAAAAAAAAAAGTCCCATTTATACAATTAAAGAGTTATGTCATTTAAAGGTGCCATAGAATGATTTGAGAGAATATTTTAAATTGTTCTCTGATATGTACATAGAAGATATTTAGCTTAGGTAAGGGGTAAAAATGCCCAGAAACGGTTTTACAGGTCCATTTACAACCCTAGAATTTGACCCGAGAATGAAACAGTCTGTTTTTGCCTTATTTGGAAGGTTCATGAATATTAATGAGGAGGTCTGCTCTGA
>JAUMHG010000060.1:8326453-8337905 GCA_032359395.1 Enteromius anoplus | reverse complement strand
CTATATCGTTTCGCGGAAGGATGAAAATGTTAATTTAAAACAAATATGCCAATAAAATGTTTCAAATTCATATTCATTTTCAGTTTTTTTTTCTTATGTGGCAAGTAGCCGTGTAATAAGCGGGATAATATACAGGCAGCCGGTAGTTATCCCGAAATAAGCCCCTTCAGCGTGATACAAGACGCAGGTGATCACACTGTCGGGGCTTATTTCTGCGATAACTACCGGCTGCCTGTACATTATCCCTTACTTATAAAAGTTTTCTTTATTATAGAACTATACTGCCTAGTCCTATAGTCAACATGCGTCCATGGTACATTTTTTCGAATAAATTTTGTAAATACATACATAATCAGAAATGCAAAAAACATATTTCTTTCTTTTTTTTTCCATTTTAAAAAATCATGTTTTTTACTATGTTTTGTGTTTTTATTGTGCCTCTATGTAATTTTAGAATTTGTTTGTTTTTTTTCCTGTTTGTTTGTTGCACCACATGCCAAGAAAATCTTTGTTGTATAAAAAGCAGTGATTATTTTCACTGAAATAACAATAAAGATGCTAAACTACTTAATCATGTTTTCCTTGCAAGAATCTCAGTCTTGTAATGTAACTTTTTTATTATTTTATTTATTATAATGATATGACTTCTTACTTTTCTTTACGCCTCCGCCCTCCAATAATATCAAAAGGGTTTGAATGCTGAATAAAAAAAAAAAAAACTTGTCCATCATAACAGAGATGCATTCAAGACTATGTATGAATTGCATTTAAATTTATTTCAAAAAAAGAAAATTTAATGTCACATGAGAAATCCCTAATTTGCTAATGATCACATCCAATTATAATAAATGTATGTTTACTGTGTATATTTGTTATGTATATAGTTGCACACACATGTATATATTTAAGAAAAGTGTTATGTTTGTATGATACAATTTCTATAAATATAAATATATACATGTAAATATGTAAATATTTTCAAAATATATGCTGTATGTGTGTGTCTTTATGCATACATAACAAATATACACAGTACACATATTAGGTAAACAAAAACATTTATTTTGGATCCGATAAATTGCTTTACAGCACTAATTTTGTTCTGAAACCCTCTGTAGGTTCAGAGAGAGACAGAGGTGTACTTTAGAACCTTTATGTATTTATATAGTGCCAAAATTTACATTACAAAGGTGGCACAGAGGTGGCTTAAATGCATTTACACAGCAATTAGCCTTCATACTGGGCTGAGCTGGGACTGAGCAGGCATAATCTATTATGCTTTTATGCAGCATTACGCATTTGCAAATATGTTGAAATATGACTTTAGGAGATACAGGTGTATTCCCATTTTAGCGACCTACCCTGTGGCTCCATTTTTATCATTGTGAATGAAGTAACTCTCTATCAAAGGAATGTTGTTTGAACTGACCGCAAATTGACCTTGCCTGTGCAAGCCGATTATTTGGGAGAGGATAACCTGAGAAATTCCTGGTATTAACCTCCATTCTCTGTACTACATTTTCAAACAAACAGCCACAATCAAAACATCTGGGCTTAACCCTCCCCTTAAGCCGAACACCAGCCCTTCGTGTACGCCATTCCCGTATTGACCAACTGTTGGTGTTGATTTATCTGTTTGCCTTGCGCAGTGTTCATTTTTCAATAGCTTTACCAATATTACCCAATCCACTTTTATAATGTGTTGTAGTCTGACAGCAGTGATGTGCAGTGGGTGTGTGTCCTCAAGCTCAGATCTAATGGATTAATGTTTAACGGAGAATGCCGTGTTTTGACATGCTCTATATATACACCAGTATCTTACCACAGCAATATAAAGATTAGAGGTCAAATAAACTGTAAGTTGTTTCCTGTTGGGTTACTTTCATATTCATAGAAATATTTCTCTTTTTGTTCATCAGTGTACCAGCTACAGCAGGAAGCACCAAGACCAAAGAGGATCACATGTCCTCAGGAGGTAAATGTGTGTAAACACTCCCAAGGTTTATCAAACATGACTCATATTGATTCAGCTTGCGTATCTTTAACTAAACACTGGAGCAGATGTCTCCATGTTCACAAAATCCTGTCATTTCTCTCTCTTAACGTTTTCTCTCTAACATGCAGATGGAGAGCAGACCCAAATACTATGGAAGAGAGTGAGTGTCTAACTTAGTGCTGGGGTTATGAAAGTACTGTCCTTGTGTTGCTTCTGGTATTCATCTGGTTACTTTTTACCCTAGTCCTCAAAAGTGTGTGTCGAATTTAGAGTGACTTAGCAGAATTTATTATTTAAGAGTGTTATGAGGGGTGGTGCATATTGATTTTGTGTAATGATGTGCATGAGGGTGCAAATATGAAATGGTGTATGAGGGAGAGAGAGAAAAAGACTGATTTATGGTGTGTCAGTTGAGTGAGAGTGTGTGTGCATGAGATGTGTGAATATGTGAGCATGAGGTTCGTGTGTGTGTGTGTGTACCAGGGTAAATGATGGTGTCTATGTACAGGTTCCATGGTCTGATTTCCAGAGAGCGTGCAGATGAACTGCTGGCTGGTACAGACGGTGCTTATCTCATCAGAGAGAGTCAGAGACAACCAGGAACATATACACTTGCTTTGAGGTACAGAGCATCTGTTCTTCTGTCCTTCTCTCTATATGTTCATCCATCTATACATCCATCCATCCATCCTCTTCTTTATATTACCGATCCTTTATATTTTACTTTTTTAGATTATTACTCTTCAAAAGTTTGGGGTCACAAGGTTTTTAATGCTCACCAAGACTGAATTTATTTGATTAAGAAATCTAGACAGTAAAACAGTAACATTGTGAAATAGTTAAAATTTAAATAATATATTTTATTTTAAAATGCAATGATCTGATCAAAGCTGAATTTTAGCTGTCTTTATTGTCATTTGATCCTTTAGAAATCATTCCAATACGCTGATTTGATGCTCAAGAAATGTTGACAATTATTACAGTTGAAAACAGTTGTGCTGCCCAATACTTTTGTGAAAACCATGAGACATTTTTGAGTTTATTTTTTATTAATAGAATGTTCAAAAGAAGAGCTTTTATTTGAAATGGGAGTCTATTGTAACAAAGTAACTTTTGACCATTTTAAAACATTAAAGCTGAATAAAATATTAATTTCTTCATTATTATACAATGTATAGTTACATTATAATATACAATACTGTATAATAATAGTATATGGTAATATAATATGAGTACTGCTTGTCTATCATTCAGATTTGGCGGCCAGACTCTGAACTACCGGCTCTTTTATGATGGAAAGCACTTTGTGGGAGAGAAACGTTTCGAGTCAGTTCACGATCTGGTTACAGACGGCCTCATTACTCTCTATATTGAGACAAAGGCAGCAGAATACATCGCCAAGATGACCACAAACCCCATCTATCAGCATCTGGGCTACACCTCTCTCCTGAGGGACAAAATCACTCACCGACTCAACCGGACACGCTCTGAGCCCAAAAAAGTCACTTTCCAGCCGGATGAAAAGGTGAGGGGCGCATCTTTTTATATATATTGCTCAAAATATTCTTAACACGTTACAGCCTACAGTGTAAGCAATGCATGATCAAAGACTTTTATTCAAAGACTATCCTGCATTATCAGTAGACAGTGTAATAAAACCATGGTCACGCATGCACAATTTATTGCAGTTTTTGTTGAAATCAGTCATAAAAATGTCCTGCTTTTTTGTCAAGTGCCACAGGGCTTTGTTTTAGGACCGTTGTTGTTGTTTTATCGTTGTTATTGTTGGCTTGTTGGGAAACTTCTCAGTACAAATTCTCATTTGTGTCTCTTCGCACTGTGAAAACAAGACATAAACGCATAAATGTTACCAAGGGTTTTTTGCTAATAATAAACACAACCAGCCCAAATCATGGTGGCAGACAGCAATCCTTCACAAATCATTAATAGAATGGTGTTTAGACAAATAAGAAGGAGCATTTCTTTGCTTGGATTGGAAAGATTAGAGTGTTTCGGCGTTATGGTTTGCATCTTTGATGAAAGATAATGCCATGAACGTGTTGTCTCCTCTCTCATTTATCAGACACACTGTCTGGTTCACTGACGGGAGAGTTTTATCAAATCTGTCATGTCTACCGGTACCTCTTTAAGAATTCTGTTGCCTCACTCTTAAGGCAAAATGGCTCTTCATGAAATAAACATAAGCGATGATCAAGCATGAATTAGTCAAAGGAAGTGTAGTTTGTTTACCACCCAAAGTCATGTTTGCATAGGGCATATTTGTTTTTGTTGCAGACACCAGAGAGAGAATTTTTAATGTGACTCGGTTGGCTTAGCATTCAGATTAATACAAAAGAACTCAACACACTTACTGTTTTGTGCAAATGTCCACTAGGGGGCAGACGTAACAAGCTGTCAAACTGTAAACATACTCAGATTGGTGTATATATACTTAAAGACCTGCATTGTGCAGCCCAGTATTCACGTCATCATATTTTCTTTCTCTTATATCTCACATGCAAATGCAATATTTATTATAGAAAGAACCATTTCTGAGCAGTCCACCCTGCTACAAACACTTGCTACAAAATTTAAAAGCCATAAAATTTTTTACGCACATTACGTTTTGATTGTTTGTTAATTCTGAATATTGAACATTTCAGTATTCTCTGACTGAGGCTGTGATTCATAATAATAGCTGTGCAGTTATCGCTTTGATATTGGCTTTAATATACTGCTGCAGTGTTACATTGTGGCTGCAATTCTTGCACACTTACTAGATTCATTCCACTATACTTTTAGTTTCCTAAATAAGTTTTTTTTTATTTTTATTTTTTACATAATTTATGCGTGTGTACTGTGTATATTTATCATGTATGTGTTATGCACACAGTATATATTTTGGAAGTATTTACATGCGTATAATTTATACATTTTATATTATATATAAATATATTCAATGTATAAACATAACACATTTTTTCTTCAATATTTACATGCATATGTATCTATTTGTACATGCATAATAAACATACACGGTACACACACATATATTTTGTCAATAAAAACTTTTATTTTCATTTGACAGCACTGGTTATTATTTATTTTAGCGTCAATCAGTTTAAATTTATTTTCACTCATTTTTTAAAAGTGTTTCAGTTATTCTTTATATGTTATTTTAAAATAGTTTCAATTATCAAAGTCAGTTTTTTTTGTTTCAGGAACAATTCAATCAATTCTGGTCTTTATGTGTTTTAATGATGCAAATGGTTGTATATCTATATTTAAGACTCATCATGATAATTGGCTCACCCTGGAAGCTTTAGTTAATGTGCGTTACAATGGATACATCACTATCATCATCAACAACAGCAACCTAACAATTATTATTAAAGTCATTTAGACTCTTTTGAGATTTTACAGCGACCTTACAAACCTTGAAATCACTTTTACGTCACCGTCTTGATTCACAGTGCTTGTGTCTGAGTGTTTGCCGGTCACATTTAGAGACCAGAATCGGGTGTGTTTTTCTATGACGGAGTCTTGTTGTGCCACCTGCGCAGCTCAGAGTTCACAGGGCTCTCTTTCTCTAATAAACGTAATCGCTTAAGTGTTCTGCTGGCCTGGCAAGTTCCAACTAAAACCACTTGCTGCTGATGGATCGGAGTTATTAGAATTAGCGCTGAGCTTTGTGGTGATTTATCATTGTTGTTTACATTATATTTCAGCACTGCAGCTTTTAAACTGAAGGATTGGAATAATCAGTTTTTTACTTCCCTGCAGTCGTCGTGTACATAAGTCATAATAAAGTCGCATTCTTTGTTTGGCCGCTTTCACGAAACGCATTTTTTGTCCTCCTTTTTTTTTTCTTCTTTTTTTTATGACCTGCTGTACAGACAGTGATAGACAGTATTTTAATTGAACCGAATAGTGTATTAAATGAATATAGCACATTTCCCTCAGTGTGTATCACATAGGATGCGGTTATGTACTGTAAACACTTTCTGTGCCCTAGTTCTGTCTGTCTCCTCAGCTGCAGGGGTCTCTTCTGTCAATACAGTGGTCTCTAAATACAGACTAGGCTTTATTGTATCTCTTTTGTGTTTCACTTTGTGCCTCTTTCATTAGGAGACAAGACGCCATCTGCCTCAGGACAAAAAGTGCAAGTCTTGCTCTTGCACTTACTCTGTCTCTGCTCCCCGTCTCCCTCTTCTCTTTTATCACTCTATGTAACTCCCCAACATCTTTCTTTTGAGGGTGTAACTGAAATGTGTGACTGTTATAGTAACTGTTTTAACTTTAGTGTTGGTATAGCAGTTAAGGTCATCTAAACTGGATGTTGGCCTTCTAAGCTGTTTGAATTAGTGATAATTTAGTTTACATTTTACAACAATGCCTTCAATTAACAGTTGAGATATAGTATATATCTGCCTACATGAGTCAGAAGGCGTTAAGAAAAAGTGGGGCATACTGTACGTATATACAATTTTAGTAATGTTGTAGCTCTCATATACTCTACTGGCTTTCTAAAGCTGTTAATGAAAACATGTTTGTGAAAAACATGCTTTTAAAGGATAAGATATGCACATGTAGTCTACTACAAATTTTTTATTAAACTGTATAAGGGGTGTCAAGCAAATAAATCGCATCAGACATTTTTGTTTACATAATAAGAGTGTGTACTGTGTATATTTATTATGTGTATATATAAATGCAAATATTTTGCATTTATGTATTTAAGACCAATATTTTATGTTTATATATTAAATATATTTATATGTAATATAAAATTAAATAATATAAATGTATATGTAAATATTTACAAAATATATACGGAATGTGTGTATTGTGTGTATACATAATAAATAAACAGTACACACAAATACATAAAAGAATTTATTTTGGGTGCGATTAATCGATTAATTTTGACCGCACTAGTCTAAATATAATATTAATGAAATAAAAGGCTACTGCAGTACACACTTTGGTATACATGCTCTATCATGATGATTTCTTCTATATTTAAATACTTGATATATCATTGAGATTGAGTATTTTTTTTTGTTTGCTGTAAAAGACAATAGACATAATTATAAAATTATATATATGGATATAGAGTCCTACTTATTTGGCTGAAATATATTGTTTTAAAGTATATTATTTTTTATAAAAAAAATGTAAAAAAGACTTCTTTTGTTTAACAGTATAAACTATACACACAGCCATGCCTCCGACATTGAATTTTGAAACTGCGGCGTGCTTAAAATATAATTTGCTAACATTGTCTGTCATTCACATCTTCATAAACTGACCACTTTCAGAGGAAATGCTTTCCTCATATATGGTAATTTTAGTATGTTAAATAAACTCTTTTGTTTAGGACTACAAACCAAAAAGCACTATATATTGATTATATATATTTCCATTGTTTTGGCCATCAGCTGCTTTGTGCCCTAGATATTGGCATCAGCCTGAAAAAGCCATATTAGTCGACCAGTAGAACACATGTTAACTGCCCTGCACCCCCAGCACACAAAAAAAAATGTGTGTCACTGTGGAGGTCAGCAGCAATAAAAACCACACCAGCGCTTTTTTAGCAGTGCTCATACTTTGAGTCAACACAACCCTGACAGTCTTCCACTCACCTCCGCCTGACTTTTCTGGGAAATCAGGTACATCACGTCTCTGAATGCAGCATATCTTAAATATGTGCGCTGTAGCCAGGTTGTTTTTCTTCCTCTTCAGCATTCTTTCTTTTTTACTTTGCTCTATTATTCTTTTCTAATCACATCATTTTGTTAATTGATGTAATCATACAAATGACCGGCCACCCATTCTGCTCCCTCAGTGAGTGTCTGCTGTGTCTGTGTGGTTAGGGCGTCTTGTGTGTGTTCTACTGGATGCTTCAGCGAATACACAGACAGAATTGCTGGATTCGGCATCAGCCTCCTGCTGAGAGGGGTCATGGTCCCCCGACCTGGACATTGGTGCAACAGCAGCAAGTCTTTAGTAGCATCCATCTGGGATGATTCGTTGACAAGGGCTGGTGGTCCTGTAAGACATGTTCCATTTTACACCTAGTACATTCTAAAAATACAAATATTCCAAAAACCATTAATGGTCACCCAAAGAGTGTTCATTTCTTAAAGAAACAATTGATTAGAAGCCTTTTCCAATATTAAGAACCGTTCTTCATAG
This sequence comes from Enteromius anoplus, assembly GCA_032359395.1. NCBI lineage: Eukaryota > Metazoa > Chordata > Actinopteri > Cypriniformes > Cyprinidae > Enteromius > Enteromius anoplus. The sequence goes on along the minus strand of JAUMHG010000060.1, from coordinate 8,329,711 downwards.
AACCATTATATTATAGTAATGTTTTGTTTGTTTCTTTTAAAGGCAAATTTAACCTGTAAAGTTTACTTCAGTTGAGGTACTGTATGCAGGTAGTAATTCAGTATTTAACCCAAAAATAAAAATTATGCCATTATTTATTTTACTTTCATATTGTTCCAAGCCCAAAGACTTTCATTTATCTTTGAAACACAAAAGTCCATGCCACTAAAATGTTGACACACCAGTAAGTTCATAGAGACATTGTAAATGTAATGTGAATCAAGCAGAGTTCAATCCAGTTCTTCTTTAGAGACACCAGCTCTTTATTGGAAGAAGAGGTTTAATTTTATTCAAAGAGGCTTGAACGTACTTTCTTGAAGTTCTTTGAAGATTGGGAAGTATATTTTCAGTCTTTCTACATAAAGTCTAGTTACCTTTTTAGCTCATTATTTGTGAAATTTACTTATAAAATAGTTTCAAAGGAAATGCTACATCAAATTCTTTTCAGTGTGCCTTTAAATGTGGTTTGTACGGAGACCCTCGACGGGACTTGGTGATGGAAACAACATGAGATAGGAGAGAAAATGATATTTTAATGCATTTGTGTTCCGTTGCACATGCATGCATTCCTCTGAGAAACTTTGTGGTCACTTGCAAAACTTTTAAGATGGAGCTAATACCATCAACATGTCCCTTTAGGGGCTCTGTACACTGAAACAAATGAATCATTGAATTTACTAAATCTTTTTAAGGCAAACAATTTATTTTAGCAACAATAAATAAACTTTAGTTCAAAGTTAGTTTTTCAGTGTAGGTCTGAGAGATCCAGGTCACAAAATAATTAGCTGTTCACATCTGTATTTTTCGCTGTCCGCTTTGGATTATTTTACCCGAAATAGATCATAAGACCAGGTTTAAACGGGGTCTAATCAAGTCTGAATCCTGAAACAAGTGATTCCAGGACTAGGATTATCCTGTGATGCAGCATTGCTACTGTAAATGCAATCCTGATCCGATTTGTAGCTGAAGTTACAATCAGAAGTTTAGAGACAGAGAGCTTTAAACCTCTCAGTGCTAGACCTGAAAAGACCTTCTCTGCTCTTCCCGGAGCTGATCTCTGATTTTATTGCTTATAAAGCTGAGCTCTTTGGCTCTGAGCTGCAGGATTATCCGCTCTCAAGAGAACTGCGGTGGAATCGTGTTTGAAAGCCCTGTGTTCTGGATTCCACTGATCCCAGAAACCTGCTGAAATGTATCTACAAGACTGACTAAATCACTTTTTCTCCCTCTTCTCGCATAGCCATTCTTTAGGAGTGCTGAATATATGCTATTGTGTGAGACACACTCCTGCCCCCAGGCAGCCCACCCACCAGACTTCCTACCCCCAGCCCTGCCCATGCAGGACCAGGCTGTCCCCCTTCTCATTCGACCCAGATCACCAAGGAGTGGAGGACTGCTTATCCCCTATTCCACATTATTCTCATCTTCCTCTACAGAGGAGATGCAGGCTCTTCCGAGGCCCAGGGCCCAGGTTGTTGGCACTATGGGGTCAGCGAAAGGTGAATTAGCCCCTCACAAAGCCAAGCAGAAGGAGCGTAAGCACCAGGAGCTGTTGGCCTTAGCTCTGGGGGTGAATCTGGGCGGTAAGGGTGCCCTCCTCTGGAAGCCTCTAAAGATTTTGGCTTGTTCACAGATCAGCCCATCACCACTGAGCCGACGGACCACGATCAAGGACGGACCGGAGAAACAATGCAATTATGAGAAGATCCACAACTTTAAGGTGAGTGCTGGTTGTGTGATCTTTGTGTCATGTTGGAATTATGATATCTACACTGTTAGTAAGATTATTAAAATAAATCAATAAATAAATATTATATTTTATTCGGCAAGGATCTGGACATTTATAGTGTTGCAAAAGATATCTATATGTTTTTAGAGCTTTCTTCTCAGCAAACAATCCAAAAAAAATATCTAAAACTTATTAAACTGCACAATTGTTTTTAGTGTTTGATAATAAAACATTGTTAATAATTTTTGGGAATGAAAAATCAGCATATTAAAATGATCTCTGAAGGATCATATGAGACTAAAGCCTATAAAATCTTATATTGAAATAGAAAACTGTTATTTTAAATGTAATAATATTTCACAATTATACTGTAGTTTTGAACAAATAAATGCAGGTTTGCTGAGTGTGAGATGCTTAAAAGCCATCTAAAATCTTACCAGTCCAAACGTTTCATAAATCTCATTATAAACTCTTTATTGACACGGTGTGAAAAGAACCAAACTGGGCTGCATCTTCAACAGGTGAAGGTAGTTGGGTAACTCTTTTGATTAATATAGTCTCACTATGTCATCTCTTCATTGTGATAATTTTGACATGGCATCAATTGTAATGGAAACATAACATGCAAAATTAGTTTTTAGAGTTATTTTAGTCCTCTATCTATATTAAATGTTGGTATTGGGCATACTGAAGATATTTTGCACATGTATTTGTTCTTGATTTCTCAATTGTTTAGATTGAATTTCATTTTTTCTTTTCAAAACCACCAAAATTTGAAATGTTTTTTGTGGTCCTAACAAAGTCAGTCAGTTCTATATTAGTTTTATTATGTTTACTTGCGTCTCATTCAAATGTTTATGTGTTGACAGCGTTTAAATGCACGGTACACATACTGTGAGTCTCGATACGCGTAAATCTATCAAACGAGCCTAATTGTCTAGGCTTTTAATCCATTAAGTGCTGTATTGACTGATAGGATTGATTGTATAAATCAATAACCTCCTTGCTGCCGAGCTGCTGAATGGCCTCTCCCATATCATGCCTTTTCAGCTTCTGAAAAATGACTGAGGCTGGGAATCAGCACAGTGTACCATCATCTGACTTCCTTTTTAAACCCCAAAAGAGCAAAACAAAGCAATCATCTGACTTCAGCGTGTCGCTGGGAAGTTTCCTTCTAACATCTTCCTCATGATGTCACCAGCAGTCATAAGAGCATCATGGATTATTCAGTTTCATGTCCCTTACGAGAGGTCTTACAGAGGCTGTGTCCCAAAACCTAGTGAGCACATTTAGTATGTAATGTTTTTTAGGTGTTGTTAGTGTGTTCGTAATACCAAGGCAATGTAATTTATGCTGGCCTATGAGAGTTTAGGCCAAATGTGTCAATCAAAAAAAAAATATATATATATTTTGATATGAAAAGTCATAAATAAAATAAGACATAAAATATCTGTATGCATGTATTATATATGAGTTTGCATGTTTATTTA
>JAUMHG010000060.1:8306567-8319898 GCA_032359395.1 Enteromius anoplus | reverse complement strand
TTTTAATCATTTGTTTTAATTACAAATATCATTTTTACTTAAATGGTATAAAATCTCTTTATGCAACAAATTATATAGCTGAGTATTTTATGAAGATGGTCCATCACAAGTAGATCCTTGTGTTTTGGGGTCATCACATTTTTTTTTTACAACAGTATAACATGACAATACAACAGTTATGAAATGACTTGATTATCTGATTAGCTGCTATCTGCAGATCAATACTAATTTACACGTTTACCTCCAAATCCCCTGACTGTATAACAGAAGTAAACATATGTTTAAACTTCTGCTTCTTCCAGGTTTGAAATCAGAGGGTCTGTACCGAGTCTCAGGCTTCACAGAACACATAGAAGACGTCCGACTGGCCTTCGATAGAGGTTTGTAGAGGTTTACAATAATTGCCTCAAATCTGATGTAATCAGGTGTGTGATAGGTATTCAACTAACATTTGGTCTCTTCGCATTCGCATACATGCTTGGATGAACTCGTAATCCTTTTTTATCACTGTTATTTTATCAACATGCAGCCTGGACGGAAAAACCCATGCTTTTCCATTCAAAACAATGTACTGTTGGTACGATATAGTGATTAATCTGTTACTCATCATAACAGATAACTAATTCTCCTTTGCAGATGGTGAGAAGGCAGACATCAGTGCCAATATGTACCCAGACATCAATATAATTGCCGGAGCCCTGAAGCTTTATTTGCGAGATCTGCCTATTCCAGTTATCACATATGACGTCTACTCCAAATTTATTCAAGCTGCCAGTAAGAGACTGTAACTTTATATTAATTATAAAATATTAATTATATGTGTTATAATTACCTAGAAACTTGTATTCTGTACTATATATTATATTATATATTATTGTTTTATATTTTGATGATCGTTCATTTATTTGATCTTGTCATTAAATATTACAATACTTAAATAATTTATGATCATGAATGAATTCATTAATGACAATGAATGAAATGAATGAAAATCAATCAATCTTTTATTTAGCGGTCCAATATAATTTAACAATGACATTGAAAAGTTTCAGGTCAGGGTGATTTAATTGATCAAACATTTATAATGTTACAAAAGTATACTATTTGAAATAAATGCTGTTCTTTTGAATTTTCTACTACTCAAAGAATCTTGAAAAACCATCATAGTTACCACAAAAAACGGTGTTCAACCATAAAAAATAACAGAATTTCTTGAGCACCAAATCAATATTAGAATTAATTTTGAAGGACCATGCAACATCAAAGGAAACATTTTATATATATATATATATTAAAACAGAAAATGGTTGTTTTAAATTGTAATAAAATTGACATTATTATTTTATTATACTGTACATTTGATCAGATAAATGCAGCCGTGATGAGCATAAGAGCTAAAATTAACCATGTTAAATCCCCAAACCTTCGAATAGTAGTGTATATTGCAAATGAAAAAAGTATAATAAGAATACAATACAAAAAGAAATAATTTTCACTAGTGGTCTCAGATTTTGGACTGTACATGCTATAATGTCAGTAAAGTGTATCAAATAGTGGCCAGTTTTAGCTGACTTTGCACAGTTCTGAATAGTATAACATTTTCTAACAGATTCATACACTTTTGGTTGACAGAAATTACAGACCCTGATTCTAGACTGGAGGCCGTTCATGATGGCCTTCTCCAACTTCCTCCAGCCCACTACGAGACCCTGCGGTACCTGATGACACACCTGAAGAGGTAAAATGGGAAACCTATTGAATTTCTACACACATTTGCTATATTACTCCCTCAGGTGCCGGTCCCATACTCTGTACCTCACTGAGCCGCTGGGTTTTCAGGTTTTTGTTCCATTTAAGCATTCTCCCTGCGGCTTTAAAGAGCGATTTAACTTCCTGCTACCCTGCAATATAAAACGTATAAGACTGATTAGAAGGAAACAGGAAACACAATACGGCACTTTAGCTCAGGGCACTACAGAAGCTAAAAAATCTACACAATGAACCTCAGGGATTTGTGCTTTACCTCTTAACTCGCCAAGCCAGCTTTGCCGCATTTCCCCATCTGTGGAAAGTATTATTATCAAAATTATATTGTCTGAGGTGTTTATTCCACATATTTTTCTCTGCTTATTAGGGTCACCATGCATGAGAAGGACAATTACATGAACTCGGAGAACTTAGGAATCGTTTTTGGTCCAACGCTCATGCGGCCCCCGGACCTGAACACACTCACCACTCTCAACGACATGAGATACCAGAAACTGATAGTTCAGCTCCTTATAGAGCAGGAGGACGTCTTGTTTTAAACGTCTGAAATGAAGACCTTGTTTAAAGACTTTGAAAAGCAACCTGCCACACACATTTCAAAGATATGATGTTTTCTCTTTTGCGTACAGCATTTGGACTTACCTGCACATTTCACTCAATGTGTTTCAATCCGCCCCCCCAAAAACAAGTACTGCTGAGCATGGAGTAAATGAACATTTGTGCTGAAAACTGAATTTATTTTGATCGATGGGCATTTGGATTAAAGGAGTAGTTCACCCAAAATTAAAATGACCATCAGAACCGATATGAAGAAATTTAATATTACATATCGTTCTCATCACCTGACCCTCTGCCGTCAAATTCAGAGTTCAAACAGCTCATAAAGACATCACAAGTTGTCCACATGACTCCAGTTCAACAACTTGTAAAGAGAAACAAACTTAATAAGACATTAACTGATTATGATCATTGATTAACTGGAGTTATGTGGATTATTACAATGTATTTATCACCTTTTGTTAACTGACGGCAAACATTCACTCCAAAGCATACTGTACATTGGTGAGCAAGTGATCCAATGCTAAATTTCTCCAGATCTGTTCTGATGAAGAAACAAACTCTACATCTACATCCTGAATGGCTTGAGGGTAATGCAATATTTAGGGGCAGATTCCTCTATCTTTTTTTTTTTTGCTCATGATGTTGGTAAATGTATGTGTGCTATAAAGGCAATGTCGTTAAGATCATGTCACTTGTAAAGCACTTTTTAATTTTACATGGAGTGTAAATAGTTAATATTTTGTTTACCTGGTGTTAATTATGCTGTGGTTGACCCAAGCCTCCTTCAAATTCTATTTAGTTTGCCCCGACAGCAGTTAAGCGATCTACGTCAACACCCTGTGAATGGACTAAATGGTTCTGTGAGCTTTTATTTAGTGTTTGTTCTTTCCTCCTTGGACCTGGTCCCATTTCAATGCTTTTGCTAAACAAAATGATGTGCATTGTGTTCATCTTGGACTTCTGAGGCAAGATCAGTTATTCACCTTTTTTTGTTTATTTGATAAAACACCTTTTTACACTTTTTTTTTTTTTAAAGATATTTCTGTGAATGATTGTAATTATGATTGTAATTTATCAAATGCTGATTTATTAAATTATGTAAATCTGGTTACTTTTAAATCTTGACTCTCGGCTTAATGGCAGACAAAATGAACTGAATGTAGTTTGTGCATTATTACTTAAAGCTGCGACACCTCACATTTGCAGTATGTGAAATATGTCGCTGTAATTGGTGCTTGGTCAGCTCTCTTTAGGCGTTGGTGTTCTCTAAGCTTGGTTTTCTTGTTCTAAACTCAGGGGTGTGAACGGCAGCATTGTTTTAGTATCAGACAGCTGAGACGGTATATGCCCCAAAGTGACTTTTTCACCAAATCACAGGTGAAGAGAGAACCTGAAACCAGCTTCCTGAGGGCAGTTGCAGCAGCCCAACAGACCAATGAGAGAGGGTAAGGAAGGGCGTATGAGCGACAGGTGAACTATAAATGAAGGGATTCATCACTCATTATAGTTTAGACAGAGATGCAGCACTGTATGATGTTGTGAGTAAAGATATACCCAGAAAAGCCACAAGGTTGTTCTGCTTGACTTGACTGTCAGTTTCTGGCTGACGATAACACACCTGAAGCTGAGGTGAGTGTTTCTGGAGGATTACAGATAGATATTTTACAAATGTCAACATTTAAAGTATGGTCGGTTAGATAGCAAACAGTACTTAAAATATATTATACAAAAAAATGTTTATGTAATATAAATTAAAAGAAACCTTATGCATTTCAGTAGAATTAGACAGAATGGCAGACAGACACTCCTGGTGGAAAAACCTGACTGGAAAAAACAAGAACCATTTTAATGAAGTCCAGCAGGAATTTGGAAATGCGACTAAACAAACTGCCAGCGACAACAAGAACGGCAATCTGATCAGCAACGAGACGTACGACGACTCTGAGCTGGAGCCTTCCTTCAATGAACACACGTGCCGCAGACATTGGACAGTTTCACGGTCTGGCCGTTTTAAGGAGAAACGAAGAGTGCGGGTCACCATGCCCGAGAACAACTTTTATGACAAAAACATCGCTGCAGCAAAGTAGCTGTAGCTAGTTAACATAAATGAAGCCTGTTTACACTGCAAGCGCGCGACGCGTCTTCTGGAATTGCGGATGGAATCTTGAGCAGTCCATCTATCGAGAGGGCGTTCGCTTGCAGTGTAGAGAGGATATGAAGAAATCCATCATTCGGCGGGGCCATTGACTTCAGATTGACACCTGTTGCATTCTGCAGGAACCTGGGATTTGCCTCTGCTGATCAAAGGATCTTAAAGACGCACTTCATATGAACATTTCAGTTATTCTCCTGCAAAAAGAAAGACATTTGCTCTGTATGCGCAAGTTAGCGAGCCTATTTTGTTTGCCTGTTTGCTTTTTTTTTTCTTAAGATAATTCTCTTTTTTGTTATTTTAAAAGGGGACACTTTTTTGATGAAGGATATACAAGATGTAAAACTTACCTTTTCAGTTCTTTTTGGGGTACAGTTTGGTTTTATTTACATTACCTACTGATGTCGCACCATTGAGAAGTTATTAATTTCGAGGTTTTATCTAAAATGAGTTGAGATCGCGCAGAGCAAACTAAAATGTAACTGTAAACATACGCAAATTTTACAAGAGTTTATGTAACTGTGGAATGCCATATTAAGTAGGTCTACTGAATGCTGTTGAGCGTGACTGAGTATACGTTGTATGCAAATTACAGGCCATACACGACACACACTAGTCATCTGCATTATGTAGGTGTGTGATGATGACTATGCCATCTATCAGGCCACTTGACTACATTTGAACTGTTTTAATCGTTTTCGGTAGTTTTGCTTTTTATTAAAAATGACATTTTCTAATAGTACTAAATGCCAGATATTTAAGATAATCAGTTACTTTGTGTCATGGAACAGGCTTAGAGAAGAGCTCCCTCTAGTGATGGTGTATAAAATTGCAACGTCAAAGTGGTGAGCAGCACACTTTATTCACAAGTAAATACTTACAAGCTACTCCAGACAAATTGACCTAGATGTGTTGTAAACATTGTACATTATAGCAAAATTCATCGGAAAAAGAGACACATATTAAAAAAAAAAAATCGACACTGAAATGTTCAGAAATAATCAATGTTTCAACTCACTGGCACTTCGGGGACAAACATTCTCTTTAAGCAGAATGTAACACTTTGCAATTGAAGAAGAACCACAGTCTTCAAATACTATAAAAGTTCAGTCATACCACCACCTGAGTGTATAAAAAAAATTACAGACATGACCTGTGAATAACAGATAAACTGAATTACAGAACTCTCTGAAGGTGAACACTGATGCTGTTGTGCAGGAGTGTTGAGTATTTATAGTTCATCATGTTTGTAGGTGAACTCCCGAGCTGATATAAATCCATCATTATCATCATCTTCTTTTTGGAAGATGTCCTCGACCATCACTTCATGATGCGTGTCGTTGGCAGCATATCCATGCTTTTCAAACTCTTTACGCAGGTATTCTTTTACCTAAAACAAAAAGATGTTCAGAATAACCCAAATAACACCCTTAATTGTATTATTGGCATTGATGGTTATTAAGAACCTTTAACATTCATGTAACCTTTAGTTGCACGAGAAGTTCTTCATGTTAAAAAGGTTCTTTAGAATATCAGAAAAGGAAAAAAATGGTTCTTTTAAGAATTATTCCATGAAAGGATCTTTGGGTAACCAAAAATGGTTATGTATCATAAATCTCATGCTTGATGGACGGCTGCTTTCTGACGCACAGTTGTAAACAAGCAACTGTTTCAACAAACCTCAGCTTTGGACAGTTTCCAGTCATCATTGAGGTCCATTTCTTGAAAAGACTCATGTGATCTAGGCCCATTTCGAATCTCGATGATCTCAATGTCAAAAATTAGAGTGCTCTCCGGAGGGATTTTACCTGTGAACGGAGCGTAGCCATTGTCAATACAGCTAATCTGAGTTATAATTCGTATAAGTGTGATTTTGACAGACTTAATGCAACATCAATGACACATTTAATAGCAGAAGGTGGTGAAAACCAGAGTTTCTCAAACGTTGCATCTGTATCTTGCTGGCACACCTTTGCCCTCTTTGCCATATGCAAGAGCTGGAGGGACGGTCAGTTTTCTCTTCTCCCCTGCACACATGTCTTGAAGACCCTTGTCCCAGCCCTTGATCACCTCACGGATCCCCAACGTGAACCAAACAGGGTTTTTGTCTCCATGATGGCGGCTGCCAATTACAAGACATATACATTAGTATTAAAGGCTAGACACAGGCACACATTGTTGGAAAACCAAGCTTGAGATGTTAGCTGTGTGTGTAGGTGGTTTCTATCTGGTCTAAGCTGGTGATTCACTGGTCTTGGGTTAGCAACACACCAACGAACAGCTAACGTGGTCAAGCTGGTTTTTGGATCAAGGTAGCCGACCAGTTAATGATCATTCTGGACCAGACAGAAACCAGCAGCACAATGTTACAAAACATAACTGTTAAACCTTTAAAAAAAAGTGTATACAGTAACAATAAACACATTCTGACAGTGCAGGAATCGGTTAATAAAGCATGTTCTTGCAGTGTATGTTTCATTGGGTGTCACCTGGAATGAAACATTGTGCCATTACTCTCCAGAAAGCCATCGTAGTGAACCAGAAGAATATCTCCGTATTTGGATTTACGATGACAAAGGAAAGGTTTGTATACAACTTCTATTTTCACCTCTGGTTCCGGAAGTTTTGCTCCATGCACGTAAAAGAAGAATGCAGCAAAAATGCATGTCCACAACTCTGGAATCATCTTAATATAAATAACAGTTTAACACTGTCTAACTGTTGCTAACTAATGGTTCATGCGCAACAAAGTTCTCATACAACTTCCCAAACTGCAAGTTGTGCTGCCGCGACTACGTGGCAAGCGAAATTTTTACAGAGGTCCATCCCAAACTAGGGATGTCAGTCCGATCCGTGGACGACTCACTCTTTTGAATCGAGTCTTTTCATTGAATCTGTTGGAACTTTACAAACTTGAAAACGAGCAGTTCATTATGTTCAGTAAACAGCGGAAATGTTACAATTTGAACGTAGCCTACTTGCTGACATGTTTATGACTGATTGCATTATATATTAAAACACATGAATAAAAGATTATTACTATTTTTCTAAAAACTTCAAATTACATTTTGTTTTATGACCAGCTGGGAAATATCAGAATTGCAATAACAGCTTTAAAAATAATAATAATAACAACGTTTTAAACGGCAGAAATGTTAAATGTACTGGACATATTTATGACTGCATTTTATATTATACTATAAGAAACTTTAAACAGTGTTAAACCTACACATTTTTTTAAGAGATAATGAATTTATAAATTAATATAAATATAAATTATATATTTAGGTTCTAAATTACACTTTTCAAATTACTGAAACACATCACAATTAAGATACAATACAAAATAAAAAATAAAGTAATTTATTAACTGCAATATGCCGTGTTGAGATGTAATGCGATGGCTTTAAAGACTCGCATCGTTCTTTTGAAACGAGTTGTTCGAAAGAACCGACTCTCGGACTTCAGTTCACACTCCCCCAGATTCCCAGCGTAAACGTTTCCACCCTAAAATACAACATTGAATTATTATTGGTTAGCTTTTTTGAGGACACGCCTTAACGACCGACATCTAATTTTTATTGGACATTACTCGCATAGTCTCAGCACAAACACGCCCATCCACTTCCTCATATCCAATAAGAGGTTCGCTGAGCGAAAATCCCACAGACGTCACGTACGTGGGCCGATCTCTCTGCGATCACATGGACTGCTATTCTCGAAGCCTTTACGTCAAACTTTTGCGTAATCTCAATTCCCCGCAGTCACCTTGCGTCTTTCGCATACAGTTGTCGTAGTTAGGAATTATCTCGAGTTTCTCAAAGAGGCTGTGTTGGGCTCAGTCTTGCCACGACTAAGTAATGAATTGTCAAGAGAAGGTCTATCATGGAGGGAGTTCTCTATAAATGGACCAACTATATTAGCGGTATGTATACAGCGATAGATAAAAGTTAAATGACGTAAATCATGGAAGTCTGTAAAGCAGCTAGCCTCTTTGCTAGCTCAAGTAAGGTTAACGTTAATGTAGAAATGAAGTTAAGCCATCATCCTCTTTAGCTCTTTGTCCCGATCTTTTTTTTCTCCTGAAAAGTTTGTTTTGGTCTTAATATTATGTGTGATTATGTTTTATTCACTTCTAACAACGATCATTTAAAAGCCTCCACTTGACTGGAAGAACAAGTCAAACCGTATTATTATTTCCATGGATCTCAGACGTCATCAAATGTATGTGCCAGTTACAGTAGAAATGTCACAATTGCTTTGTTGTTTTCTTTAAAAGGTTGGCAGCCTCGTTGGTTTGTTCTTGAGGGAGGCACTCTCTCCTACTATGACTCTCAAGAAGATGCATGGAAAGGGTGCAAGGGCAGCATTAAAATATCTGTGTGTGAAATACAGGGTAAGAAAATGTTCATGCCTGACCTGAGCAGGAAACCTAATACGCATTACATCACAAACAGCTATGCTTCAGGATATCATATTCATATCATATTCTTACGCAAGCGGATCTTTCTTCATCTTTGGGAACTTTTACGTCCTGGGGGCAGATTTTTATTTAAACTAACATTCAGCTGTTTTTGTAACTTTGTAACTTAAAGCTGTCTTGGGAACTTTTTTTATTATGCCATCCGATTGCATGTTTGTAAATGTGAATACAGCCTTTACAGTATTTATTGTTTAAAAATGATAAATAATTATTGCTTCTACAACAATGTTCCCCCTTAAAACCTCTATTACAACTATAGTGACCGATCTCATCTTTGCTTTCCCTTTTCTTTGTCCTCCCTCTCTCCATTGTAGTTCACCCATCGGATTTCACAAGGGTTGATCTGATCATTCCAGGAGAACAATACTTTTATCTCAGGGCAATTAATGCAGCAGAGAGGCAGAAATGGCTTGTGGCGTTGGGAACTGCGAAAGCCTGCCTCACAGACAACCGAACCAAGAGAGAGAAGGGTGAGTGTTGTATTTCTGCTATATTAAACAAGATATTCTGTGTAGGTCATCTGGCTTGTGTTAATATGACAGAGAAATATGATAATGTAATATACACTACTGTTCAGGTTGACACTTTGCAGTCATTTTTTTTTTTTTTTTAAGATGTTATGGTCACTAAGGCTGCAGTTATTTAATAAAAAATGCAGTAAAACTAAAAATCAGAATTTCCAACGACAATTACTTCAGCTTTTAGTTTGACATGGTATACAGAAATGAAATACAAGAAGTCTTTCATATGTGTTATTTATGATTTCATGGGAACTTGAGATTACATAACCCATTCATATCCCGACGTTTGTTCATTCTGCAATTTTTCAAAGAGCTGTCAATCCAAGTCTGAAAGGCAGATCATGTCAACAATAGTCTCTTTTATCTTCTCAGAGCTCCAGGAAAACACAGAGGCTCTGAAAACAAAAATGTCTGAGTTAAGGCTTTACTGTGACCTTCTTCTTCAGCAAGTGAACAAAATCCAGGAAACTTCTCAAGTGGAGACAGCAGCTGATTTGGGGGAGGTAAGGGAGTCAACCTTCACTACACTTGCTGCACCCTTCAAGGACGTAGTTATGACTATTACACAACACACACACAATGGCCAGACATAAAGAGAGTGTTTATTAGTTCACACTTGGACTGATGAATTGTATAATCATTCAGATTTTTTTGTAGTTGTCCTAAACCAGTCATACTGGTCAGCCTACTCTAAATATTCTAAATTGCTGTGCTGTGTGTGGATTTCAGGCAGGGGATGAGACTGGAAATCTAGTGAAGTCCACTTGCACCACCTTCTTGAAGACCCTGGAGGAGTGTATGCAGATTGCTAGCCGGACCTTCAATCCAGACCTCCTGAGTCGGACCCCTCCAGGCTCTCCTCCTGTGGCTACAATCAAACCTCACAAGGCACGTTAAATATAATCACTGAATGGTTGTAGAATATTTAGTTGGTCAGATCCTAAAATAATAATAATGTATTTTTTCCAAAGATCAAGCTTACTGATCCAAGAAATCAGCACCCAGGAGAAAAGTGAGTTCAGTTCATTTGAATGTATTCTTGTGGGCCAGATGTGCTTTTGTTTTCTTTACAATGTTTAAAATATGTGTTATGCAGACAAAAGGACTTGATAAACATCTCAGGAACATCAGCACGTGAGAGCGGACCAGGAAACGAACCACCTCCATCTCCTCCAGAAAACATGCCTGCATCTCATACAAGTATGACAAACATTAAGTCAGATTTATGATTACTAATATAGCACTCAACACTAACTTCTTGTTTTGCCTGGGCCTTCTTTTTTTTTTTAGGAAGTGGTTTAAATGAGGATCCAACAGAGCCTCGTAATGTCTCTTCATCAAGCACACAGGTGACTGAAGAATCTGTAGGAGAGGAGAAGGACATCCCGACAGAAGAAGAAAGAGGAAAACAAGAAAAACAGGAGGAAGTCTCACTGTGCCCCACACACAACAAAGAAGAAAAGGTCACCGGAGAAATCCAGGCTGACCTGGAAGTGAATGAGCCTCAGTCTGAGAATAAACAGGAAGAGGAAGATAAGGTGGACACATTCTTCAGTACCATGAGTCACAGGTATGAGGCGCCTCCGTTGCTGTGATCCTCTGAGGGAACAAGATGAATGTACTGCACACATTTACACTGTTCAGAAGCTTGTGTTTGGTTTGAAAATTAGCTACCTAATGTCAAGTTATGAGCTTTTGATTGCACAAATGTGTTTTATGTAAGGTCAGCATTTCAGGAAAAAAAATCTAGATTGTCGGACTGTAACTCTCTTTTTGAGTAACATTGTGTCCTGAGTAACCAGGTGCAGCGTGATAAAGCGATCAGTCCTGTCTGTTCTGTCGAAGGTAAACTGAAGGGGAAAATCTGTTTGGGTAAAATTTGGACTCACTTAAAAGTTCATCAAAACAAGTAAAAAAACATTGACAGAAATTTTATTCAAGTGATGTATATATTAAATTCTAGATAAATGATTGTACTTGCGTCACAAAACTGTAGATTTCAGTTGGGACCAAAAAAAAAAAAAACTGGATACTTGTTGCGTCTCACCTGGTTGGATCATGATGTAAAAGGCACTTTCCACATAGAGGGTACCGTTTGGTGTCCTATTACTTTTTTTTTTTTTTTTTTTTTTTAAGCATCTAGATGCACAAAATTGAGAGGAAAAAATAGGACTTTTAGAAACTATTGTTTTAAATATATCACATGTCTGGGCCCACTGAGATATTTTAAACTTTTCCACCTCGGAGGTCTTGACCTCCCCAAAATACACAGATGTAATATTTTGACAAATTATCAAAGTGATATTTGCTTAATCGTAGTTAAAATCTATTTAAAAAGTCCAAACATAATGTTTGCTGTGTTCCACATTATGCATGAAACCGGGTTACCATGGGCGTAAATCCCGGAGGGGGAAAGGGGGGACATGTCCCCCCCCTAAAATCATAATGAAAAAAAATCTGTCTATTGTGAAAAATACATGTACGTATACCTAAAAAATTATTGTGTAAGTGGAAATACAAACACAAAAAAGCATTTCAAAATAGTTGAGCTCCCCTCCCCTTCCTCACAGTGGTTTGGCCCACTGCCTACTATCCCAGTTCATTTCAGCTACCTACGCTAACACCTGCAAGTCAGGTATGTGACTGCATCTCGGTACATAAGCTAGTTGTTGTACTCCAGCGATTCTCTTTAATGTAGTTAATGCTGATTTCGTTAATAAATTAGTTGTTGTAAAAATGCTGACTACAGATGTCATTTTCCATGAATCTGCTATGTTAGCGATTAAAACGTTACTTATCTATTTAACAATATGCCCGCAAATTGTATAAAGTATCCCAGAATCTAGACCAAGCGGGCAAGCACGTGTATGCGTGACATTAATGTCTGCATCTTGCATCTTAAAATGCGCGCATAAGACGGAGTGAAGAAGAGAGAGTAAGAGAGACCGTGCGTGCATGTGAACAACTGTGTGTGTGTGTGCCTGTTTATAGCGCATGCTAGACAGAGAGCATCCTGATTGGTTCATTAAGCAAAATTAGCCAATCAACTTTGAGTGTGGGCAGGCTTTTTTTTTTTTTTTCTCGGAACCGAAGATCGTCGTGGCAGAGAGAGAGAGAGAGAGTGACTCGACTGTAAACAACATAACAAACATTGCAATAGTTTTGAAGAAAAAATCTGCCTTTTCATTAAACCAAAGAAAAATGTATAACTTAAAATAACCATGATGCAGTCTCCATGCCACAATAATGATAGAAGCAAGGTTTTCCACAGGTTTTAAGTGCAATATGACTGAAATATTTGTGTCCCCTTCCAAAAATTGCTCGTAAGAAATTTTATGTTTATTGTCCTCCCCTACTGTTAAATGAAATTTACGCCCATGCAGGTGACCAATTAACAAAATAATCGTATTCCTTTTTACATTAGATTTTTTCATTTTTATTATCTATGATATTAAAATAAAAAAACAATTTAATGCCGTATTCACTGCCATTATAAACCTTAAAAAAGCCAGCTCTGGGGTCTTTTCTTCGTACGTCGCTAATTACATCCAAGATCAAATGACACATCCAAGATCAGATCATCTCGCTAACTATGAACTCACTAATCCGGTTCTCCTAACACACCTGTTGTTGATGATTAGTATAGCTGGATTGAGTTATCTAGGATTATTGCATGCTTGTGCGTTGGTTTAAAAAGCGACATGTATGAATAGTAGAAACACTGATCTCTGCCCCTTTCATTGGTTGACGAAATGATTTTCTCAAGTGGAGCAAGCTCAATTTTTTTCTCAAGTGGAGCAAGAGCTTTTATTACAGGGTTGTGGAGAATTACTACTACGGCGTTTTA
>JAUMHG010000060.1:8291857-8306467 GCA_032359395.1 Enteromius anoplus | reverse complement strand
GCTATGACAGCAAGTCCCGGATGAGCGTCGAAGAACCGAACGATCCAAGATCATGCGAAATCGTCAACAATCAAATCCAGCTAATTTAGTTAGCGAGGTACAAAGAACGGACCCCTGGTTTCAGTCATCTGAAAGAAAAAAAAGTCTGTTTTGGTAATTTTCATTATTGGCTGAACTATCCCTTTAATTAGAAGTCGATGGTCAAGCACCTTCCTTTGCTGGAAAGACTCATATTTGTACCTTGCTTGTGGAAAGTTGCATAAAAGAGAAATAACTCAGTGTTTCAACGCAGTGGTTTATCATGTATACACAAAAGTGGTTCATGATTAAATGTTTATTATGGTATGTTTTCTTTTGGTCGCTCAAAATGAGGCCCAGCCTGTGATGAGGGTTTGTAGATTCTTTTGCTATTCCTAATCCTTTTTATCTCTTTTACGTTACAATGAGGTTATCACGTAACCACAACACTAATCTGTTCCCACAGCCTACATTGGGCTAGACCCCAATCAAACTGAACTGTCAATAATGTGAAATGTTATCAAAGCAATGTGTCGGCATTTAGATATGAAAACCTTTTCAGTATTATATCGCTGTGTGAAGGTTGTATAATCTCATTTATAAAAACCTGTATTTAATGTGTGCTGTTCTTAATTAAGGACTGCATGTTCTTTTCTGCATTGGCTTTGCCTGCTTTTGTATCGGTCTTTTATTTCATCAAATAAATGTTTTATTGACGTGTGTACTAATGTATTGTCCTTGTCTGAATGTCTGTGGTTTTTTTCTCGTAGATTTAGTGATATAATACTGGAGGACGACAGTGGTATTCCCACACAAGCCTTTTTGGATTCTTGCTATGCTATAGTACCAGTGTTAGGTAGGACACTATCTTCCTTTTCCACCCTTTCGTTGCTCTGTTTCTTTTCCCGTCAGCCCAGGTTTTCTGCTTTCATTTAAATTGTGCTTATTAAACATTGTACAACTCTACTGGGGACATTGTGCATGTTTCGGTTCACCATGTGCTCCTGATTTTTATTTATTTATTTGTTTGTTTTTTTTACATTTATTTTCATCTCATGTTAGTCTGCACAGCTGATACCTCATTCTCCCTCAGGCATGGTCTTGCATGCTCTGATATGTCTGTATACTGGGACAGTTTGGTGAGTATCTGACCAAGAACTGGGGCAAAAAACATTGGCAATCAATTACAAAAATGTTGGACACTTTCCATCACTTTCTTCTTAAGAGCACACTGTATCAGGGTCTTAACAAAGGTGATTTGGGAGTCATGCACAGGTTTGATTCTGGCACGCTTTTAAGCCTCACTTTCACTAGTTTGAATGGGCATGATGCTTCTGAAGGTGATTGGGTTAGGATTCATGGTGTTTCTCTTTGGGTTGTGGTGACTCAATGCACTTGCACATCAGGAATACAATAGATCATTGAACTGGCACAAAATTGCTATTTCACACAGATGTTTCTAAATCTTCATATTGAATTTTATGTGTGTTGTGATTGTCTCAAAGTTACTGTGACCCTCACCAATGTATGTGTACACTATATTCAAAAGTTTAGGGTAGGCAAAATATTTTTTATGCGCAGGTGGCATTTCTTTCATTTAAAATACAGTGTAAAAAAATTGGGACATTTTGTAAAAAATTATGATGTATTTTAAAATGTAATTTATTCCAGTCTCCTTCTGAGATTATGGTGTGCAGTAAAACTTTCTATTAATGTCATCAATATCAAAAACAGTGTTAAATAATTTAGCTGTGTAATCATTTAGTAGAAACCATGACACATTGTTTTTTGGGATTCATAAAAAGTTTAAAAGAAAATAATTTGCAGTATAACTTTTTTATAACAATTATAAT
Source organism: Enteromius anoplus (assembly GCA_032359395.1). Lineage (NCBI taxonomy): Eukaryota > Metazoa > Chordata > Actinopteri > Cypriniformes > Cyprinidae > Enteromius > Enteromius anoplus. Next base: position 8,304,596 of record JAUMHG010000060.1, on the reverse strand, counting down.
TTTCTGTAAAAGTCTTTTTATCAATTGATTCTTCCTCATCAAATAAATGTATTCATAAAAAAAAAAAAATACAAATACAAATAAAAATGTACTGACCTGAAACTTTACAATAGTACTGTGTGTTTAGTAAAAAAAAAAACAGAGCTTAATCAACAAATACTTACAAAGACTTTCTCCCCTCAGACAAGCTGGGACCAACTGTCTTTGCTCCAGTTAAAATGGATTTTGTGGGAAATATTAAGGTAAGGTAAATTTTAAGTAAGTAATAACTGCTAATAATACATGGCATTTTTTTAAATGACATGAGCAGTTGGTTTACATATGATGTGCATGTCATTATTATTAGGGTGAAGATGCATTGATGCATCTGACAGTTAAAATTCAGTGCATCCTGTCCAGAATTGAATCATTTGTAATAATGAGCAGTACTAATGAGTAATTACTGTAATAATACAGAAAATATTTAGTGACGCTCGACCAGACTTTAAGACTAGCTTGTAGTGGGTTTCTTTACATATTACGATATATGAATTATTGCTTGGGAGGTTGGAACTTTTCCCCCAAGAGTTTATCTGTTGAAGTAATGAACAGGGTATGGTACTTTCTCTGTACTTTTTCTGGAAGTCCCCATCACCACTAGAGGGCACAATAGCTTGGTCTGACAGTTCATCCTCCTTATTTTCTCCATCAGAAAATTCAGCAGAAGGTGGTGTCCGATCCTGAGAGTTTCCCCACCCTGCAGAGCATCGTGCTGCACGAGGTGGAGGCGGAGGTGTCTCAGGTGCGGAACTCGGCCACTGAAGCGCTGCTGTGGCTTAAACGTGGACTCAAGTTCCTCAAAGAGTTCCTTTCTGAAATCAATACAGGGATAAAGGACGTCCAAGGAGCTTTAAGTAAGTCAAATGATCAAATCTAAATGCTTCAAACAACTGTCCTTGAGTCAGTGCTTTGTAACGTCCCATTTCTTCTTCTTTTAGATAATGCATATGGAAAGACTCTGCGGCAATATCATGGATGGGTTGTCCGAGGTGTCTTTGCAGTAAGTGTTTCCATTTGAAAGGAACATTTGTCTGACCTCCTAGTTCTTTTTATGTTACTGCCCTTCAGGATATAAGCTTTGACCATTTATTTAGAAAGTTATTTTATGGTCCTCTATGAAGCATGCAGTCCATTCATTCTCAAGGTGGCGTAAAAATGTCCTTTTGGTGTTTTATAGAAAATACCCTCAGGCCTTTCTGACGGTGTTTATGTTCATTTTAGCTGGCTCTACGGGCTGCTCCATCTTATAAGGGCTTCATGGCTGCTCTGGTTTCTCATGAAGGCGATGAGCTGAAGGAAGGCTTCACGACCGGCATGCATCGAGACCTAGACGTCTACCTGCCAGCCATGGAGAAGCAGCTGTCCATCCTGGATGCTCTGTATGAGGAGTACGGCTTGGAATCAGACGAGATCGTGTGACTAACACAGCGAACAGAGCTTGCTTCTGATGGTTTCAGCGGTGAAGCTGTAACTCTTTCACCCGCTGTGTTAACCGAGCCCGAAGTTAGTTGGAGGCAGGGAGGCTTCTGTGAGGGCAGGGCTTGCAAAGCCTGGATAATATGGCATATGCAGACTCCAGTAACAGTCATCCCTGCGAAATTTAAACGGCCGCGTCAAAATAATGCTAGCTGAGGGGGGCAGGGTGCGATTCCAAGTGTTTTCAGGGAGTGCAACGGGTGTATTTTTAGAAACCTTCAGTGGCGTGATCAAGTGTTTTGTTGACACTGGTTGTATGTTTTTCATACACTTTTAGGCACGAGAGTACATCGGCGGATAAGCTGAAGATGTTGTTTACCCGGCAGTGAAGGTGTTAGTCGCAGTATCCTTATTTACAGTAAAACATTGCATTATTTTCAAATCTCATTCGTTTTAGACTAGCACAGAACTAAGAAGTTATTCAGAGACTTTCTGGGATTCCCATAAACATGCAGTGTGTTCATAAAACCAAGTACTTGCGTTAAGTATACAGATAGTATACTTAGTTTAACAAATTCACAGTGGCTCAATTCAGGGCTTGTAGGATCAACTTGGTGCGGGGGACCAAAGCAGAGTTTCTTCTTCATGATTTTATGGAAAGATTTCCTACTATTGAAAATATGTAGCTGTGGCTCTACAAAAGGAAAGATGTCATGATATTTCCTTAGTGACTTAATTTATTGACTTATTTATATGAATTTTAATTCGAACTGTTGATTTTATTGTAGGGGTCACACTATGCTTAATCTCAAATCATATGAATGATACAAATGTGTGCATGTTGCTTTGCATGTATTATGTTTTTCTATTTTGACAAGAATCTAGATTTAGATTACTAAATGATTTGCACATAAAATGAAGATTAGCGTTCTCTTAGGTTTACGTTTTCTTTCTAATTGAATTCCATGAAGTTTTAAACTAAAAACTAAAGACAAACATATTTCCTAGCATTGTCAATGTCAGAATTGTATGACTCTGCAACTTACTTTTCTTTTGTTTAGTTTTTTTCAAGATATTTGGAAGTATTTTGGTAAACAAAAAGAATATAAAATATTATATAAATATATATAAAATATCAAAATATATTCTACGTTCCATATAAGGGTTACTCCACCCCAAAATGAAAATTTTGGCATTTATCACTCACCCCTATGTCATTTTAATCTCGTAAAAGCTTTGTTCAGGACACAATTTAAGATATTTTGGATGAAAACCGGGAGGTTTTGACAATGTCTTTCATCAATTTTTTTGGACGGCGTTCATTACTTGGCAGTCAATGGCACAGTCACAAACCTTCCGGTTTTCATCCAAAATATCTTAAAGCTTCATCTTTAATGGGTTTGAAGTGAATTGGGGCTAAGTGATTACAGAATCACATTACATTGTAATAACATTGTAATAACACATTTTTGGGGGGTGGGGGGTATCCCCTTGAAGTCGTACAGTTTTTTTTAACCGTATGATGTCAGGTATCCTCTGTGAGTATATTTCTTTTGCTGAACACAGAAGATATTTCAAAGAATTTGGTAACAAACCAGCTGATGGTAGACATAGACTTTCAAAGTATAGGAAAAACAACAATATTGTGGTTAAAATATCCTTTTAAATTCAGTTGTTTTTGACATCCTAAGAACAGCACACAGGATCCATGTTGTCATTCTCTAGTATTAAAATATGTTTATGTTGTACGCTTTTTTTATATGTATTTGCTAATTGTAATTTTTTAATTGTATGTCATTTATACCGAATTGCCTGCAGTGGTTTTCTTTTTTTATTAAAAAATATGCTAAATTTCTCATAACAGAGGTGAATTGTGTATTTTCAAAATCATGAGGTGACCAATAACATAACAATAACAAGCATTGTCCTTTCAAGTGACCTTTTCAGACCGAAGTAATGTCTCATTGTCATATCGATATCTGGATTTGGTTGCTGGGATACCCTCGCCACAACAAGGATGATCTCTAGACTCAATAATAAGGGCCGAGAATAGAAGGATTGTCTTTACGTGCACTTGTGCATGTGTTAGAGGGAGAACGGTTTCTGATGTTTTTGTTTGTCACAACACATAGAAAATATCAAGAGGCAGTGGTTCACTTTGACTGTTTTGAGTGTATTGGACGTGACACATCTGTAGTGACTAAATATACTACTACAACTGAATACAGTATGTATTAAATGGCCGTCATGACAGCTCTGTCATATTCCGTTCCATACTCAATGGAAACACTTTGTCTATGCAGCATTGCTCCATCAATTTCTAAGGGATGATGGGAAAACATTTGGGAGAACTTTCTTGGGCAAGCGGCACGATGGAATTGGCAACTGGATGCCAAATTAACCTCTTGCAACACCCCCAGCGCTCTTTCAAAAACTTCTTGGCCCATGAACAAAGTTTTCCAGTGACCTGAATGCAAGCTTCTTGGAAGAAGAGGTCTTATATTTTTATTGGATGTCAGCCAGCCAATCAGAATGTAAATTATTTTTGATCAAGCAGCATCACAAGCTTGTGTACAACATTTAATTCAACAAGTTAATACAAACTTCAAAATTTGTTGAATTAATTGAGGTAGCGGTTCAAAGCCTTATACATACTGGATTATGTAATCAATGTTGTCTTCGTCGGACACCTACCCTAAAACATAGACACCACAACAAATGGCAACATTTGCGTTTATACAGTATGTATTTTGACAAGGGGTCAGTCTGTGATACTTCTTTGTCATCACATGACTTGTGGCATCCGTTCTCTTGCTGCCCATTCACGACTCTTCTCACATGTTCATCGAACATTGCGTATATAAAGACTATACCAATCGCATTAGCTGCAAACACCTGCTGTATACTGCAGAGATGATGTATGGGGTGGTTAGTTGTAACAAAAACACCAAGCCCCGCCCCACGACTGACAAAACAGTGTTCGCGCGAGCAGGTGAGAGAGGATTGAGCGCAGGAGTGATCGTGCACGAGTGCTTGACTTGCGTGCGGATGACACATCAAGCGCGCGAGGGTTTGATATGAGCTCGCGGCCCTGTTTCTTCGCATCTGTTTTCCTCTCGCGTAAATGATTTACCGCACTCGTGTGGTCGTATTAATCCAGATTAACATCTTGTAAAGTAGAGTTAGTAGGCCTAATAATGGGGTGCATTTCAGTCACTATTTCATGTCACTATTTTCTGACAACAGAAACCATTAAATATATCAATTAAAACAGTTATATTGAGAATTTGGCTGCATTAAAATACATTATGTGGCTACAAAGAAGAAAGATAATATGACGCTCTGACGTAATGAATATGCAAATTGACGTATGACGTAATCTAGCGACATCTAGCAACTTTTCAAGCTGGATTTAGCTACTTTCGATTGAAAAAAGTCGAATCGAATCGAATAGTCGGTCATCAGACCGAGACGCAGAGACAAGCAAGACTCCTAAGAAATTGAGGTGTTTTGTTGTTGAATGTATTAATGAACATAGTCATTTACCCCCGACATCTTAGTGACTGTGTTTATGTTCCCGCAAATCATTCATGATCCAGCCTTACCTACAGAAGCAGTGAGTATAATGTCTTTTAATGAATCTTTGCAAATCACCTTTCCTAATAGTGTGTTAATTAGCAAGTTTCACTATAAATACGGCTAAAAATAGATCCTCCGAGAGCTACTCAGAAAAGAGGAGCGGGGTCAGCGGAGCTCGAGAAGATTTAAAGGGGAAGTACACAGAACAGAGTGATTTCTAAAGAGCTGTTTTTGAGGGGAAAATTAGCTTTTTTTTACACTATCTTTGAGAAATGTTAAAGCAATCTATATTACAAACAGATCTTAAAGAATCATAAAGAATCACCTGGAAATCCTTTGTAATTCAACCAATCCGATGACTCCTGAAGTGTTTCCAGACAAGCATGCCTTATGCATCAGACGTTTAGCCATGGGCTAAGGCTGAGACTAGTCTAAGAAACACAAGTTAAAGATATTTTCACGTTTTATTCCTTGACATAAAATTACAGCAGAGGTTGGACATTAATAGTCATCACAACGAACAAGAAAACTCACTAGTCCACTTTCACAACCTCATTTTTGTTGCATTATTTCCTACAATAATCCAACAGCCAGAGGAACAATCCTACTGACTCTTGACTCTTTGTCAAGGCAAACAGGGAAATGCTAACTTCCCAGGTGTGGCCTAAAAAATTTCATTACTGCACTTTATAGCATTTATTGCCCTTGTCAGTAAAATGTTGCTAGTTGAGAGTTCAGTTTTTATACTGATGAGCATTCATCTAAAATTTAAGAGTGATTGTGATTTGGCTCTTTGTTTCATCTATCCATTTATTTCTAGTTTATGTGTGTTTATGTATGTTGTTCATTCCCTGCCATTCTATAGCACCTTGCATGTTTTCCATTCCCTCCGTAGGTCAGGGATTTTCACTGGGGCCTCGGGTGACAGCTGGGTGCTCTCTGTTTCCTGCCTGTGAGGCCCCCTGTCCTCCATCCTACACCAGCACCCGAAACATGACACCACTGAACCTGCATTAGTATAATCCATCATCATACATACAATATGGCAGCTGTCTTTTTTCCTATTTAATTTAATCACAGTCTATAGAGCTGTTTCCATAATTGCCTATTGCACTATTTCTCTGCGCATTCATTCCACAAGTCCACAAACTTTGACCGTGCTTCAGGTGAGAATTTCTTTTTGTGAGATTTTGCAGGAATGAATTTGTCCGAAATTTTTGCAAGCTAAAAAAATAAATACGACTTCCCGTTGCGTCAATCACGTTTACACACTGCCTCCAAAACGTTTGTCCATCATAAACACATTCGGACCAGGTTTGATTTTGAGTTTTCTCATCCGTGCCAAGCATTTTGATAGGAAAGGATGATGAATACGAAATAGTGCACGATGTACATTTGAGACACAGTTTAGGATTTCACCAGCAGACATTTAAAATTCCAGACTATAAGATTATCAGAAAGTTTTCCACTCAGCTTCAATGGAAACTCCTGAGTAGCTTTAGCTAAATAAGACCCCATTTGAGCCCCTGCAAATGCAACAGGGGTCTCACCTCACACCCTGTTCCATGCGACCCCCCTCTTCGAAGTCTCATACTGGCACGTTCGCAACAAAGTTCAAAATCAGATTGTGTTATGAAATGCATATATAAGATATTGCCTAGCTCATCTGCAGGCAAATTACTGTAATGTGATTAGTGGGTAAAGATATGGCTGTGTAATATGGTTACCGAATGACAACCATCTTCAAAACTCTGTGTACCCAACTCTGGGTTCCTGCCAACCTTGACAAACAAGCACACACACACAATAAAAATGCCAGTCAAAAGCCATTGCAGGACTTTTCAGACTCCATGGTCCATTTTTCCATCGGCACAAAGTGATTCTTTCCTGGAAAGCTGTAGACAGCATGCCTTTTATCTTTCTCTGTCACCTTCTGTCTCCTCCGTGATCAATACACTGTCAATCACTGTCAGGCCTCACGCCCACATATACAGCCTCTATAGCGGCAGAGCTAAAGACTCGGCACAGAAATGCTGATGTAACTGCGGCTGGCTGTGATCTAGCACAGAGCTTAGTCAGCTACGACACCTTGATGAGCTAGAAAACTCAGCAATGAGAGTAGTACAATGAGAGTAGCCTTTTCTTTATGAGTGAACCAAATGCCTGTATTTGGAGCACTTTTTTTTCTGGAAGCACAGAATTAGACAAAAAATACACTATATACACACAGTGAGGTCAATAAGTATTTTGATACTTTTTGGTTTTCCTGGCTGTGTGGTTTGGGTCATTGTCATGTTGGAAGACCCAGCCACAACCCATCTTTAATGCTCTGACTGAGGGATGTTTTTGCCCATTTTGGCCCCATTCATCCTCTCCTTAATACAGTGCAGTCACCCTGTCCCCTGTGCAAAACAACACCCCCAGAGCATGATGCTTCCAGCCCCTGCTTCACTGTAGGTATGGTGTTATTGGGATGATACTCATCGTTCTTCTTCCTCCAAACACGGCGAATGGAGTTAAGACCATAACGTTCTACTTTGTTCTCATCTGACCACAGGACTTTCTCCCATAACTCCTCTGGATCATCCAGATGGTCTGTGGCAAACTTCAGATGGGCCTGGACATGAGCTGACTTAAGCAGGGGAACCTTCCTTGCAATGCAAGATTTTAAACCATGACGTCTTAGTGTATTACTGATAGGAGCAATGGAAACGATGGCTGGGACTTATTGCATAACAAATATATGAAGACAATCCTCACAAAATTCATGTTTCAAAATTCATAGGAGAATAAAATAAATGGAACTGCAAAAAGTTAGCTTTTCAAGCTTTATTTTAACATCATTACAGGACAGTATCAAACAAGTTTTAATACTAAAAACAGCTTTCGAATGACATTAGGACACAACATTCAGTCTCTTTTGTATTTGCTAGTTGTGCAATATTTGATGTTAACATCTTTCCTCAATTTCTACAAATCTGAGGATAACAGTCAGTTACAAGCTAAATGCACTTTAACTCCAAAGTCGCTTGCCTGTCATAAGCCATCAACGTATATGGCAATTTTGCTCTTTTGAACAAGAGTATGCAATATAAACATGCAGTTTCACCAGAATAATAAATTCAAGACACTTATTTCAATAATATATCCATAATATTTTACATGAAATCTACAGGTAAGTCAGGAATTTCACCTTAGAAATGTAAGCAAAGAGGTTTCTGTAGCAAATGCATCATATAGCTTATGGAAAACTGGCTTGATCAAAAAACTCAACGACACTTAAGCAAGATTTAATTTGAATTTAACAGTAAGTAAGTGCTGTATGCTACACCTCAGGTCCTGTAATCACAAAGGCTAAAGCACAACGTATATGCTGAGGTATATTCAGACTGGACTTTGGCATAAATCAGTTTAAAGCCTTTGGGACGACAAAAACAGTCCAGCCTTAATCCAACAGTCAATAGCCTGAATAGCAGCAAAATGCTACCCCTGCATTAGCAGACAGTACATATTGTTCAATAACAGCCGTAGAGCCTTCACATGATGAATGGTTTTTCCAACACAACCTCATGGCAATTCCAAACTATTTTGCATTTTGGCGAATAAATTTGTAAACTGCTTAAACCTCACTGACGGTTAGGTTTAGGGACAAAACTACATGCTTACAAATCGCCACCTTGTAAAATAGTAAGATTTCTTAATTAGATTGATTGGTTTTTCCTCCCTATTTTAAGATTTCAGACCCATTACCCAATAAATAAGCAGTGTTTGCTTTACTTCAAGATTTTGAAGTACAAAACAACAGCGTGGAACTAAGCTAAACTGTGGAATATGTGCACCCTACTCCACACATGGAGGTGGAGGGGTTATAGATATATTTAAGTGGTTTCCTGAGATATGATGGAAATGTTTACTAAGTGTGAACATACTGAGAGCCTGGAAAGCAGGGACTTCTAATCTCAAACATCTTAAATATTGTCATTCGGTAGTATTATTTTGGTTAGTGTTTAAGTACATTTTTTACATTAAATAGTCTGTGAAAACACACCTTTTATCTCCAGGGTCCGAAAATAACACCTGCCATGCGCCAAACTGAAGTTAAATGTGAATTTGGTGCTTCAGTAAATGGTTTACTGGCCATTTGGGTCACTGCAACAATGCAAATTGCAAGAAACCACTAAAATTAGTATATAAATGGTTTATGAGAGGTAGCGTTTCATATAGTGGTGAGTATGATGGTTGCAAATGTAACAAAAATGTACCTTATTTCAACCAAAATTCAAAGTCTAGTTGATATGCTTCCAAGTGTTCTTTCTTGAACGCCACAATAAACTGCGCAAACTGTCACATCTAATTTGCAAAGAAATGAAAAAAGCATCATAATCGTATGAATTCCAATTAGAATATATGATCCCATTCCAGTTGCAACTTTGCCATCTTTTTTTGGGGTCACATTTACCTAATATATGTATTGGTAAACACATTTCCAACATTTATTTTTGACACTGCCTTAAATGTTTTTTTGAGCAAGGTGTTTGAATCATACGCAGTGAATCGTTCAGAGATGTTACTGAGTTTGACTCCCTCGTTGAGCTCATTGAATCATTTTTTGGTTATGTTATATTGAAGACATTGAAGAATGTTGAAACTGTATATGGTATGTTGGCACTTCAGAACAACAAACAAGCAATGTTTGTCACTGAAACAGTCATTTGGTTTATAATTGTGCAATTTCGATTTTTTTCTTCAATTTACCCATTATTGGGCTGTATGGCAACAAGTTAATTTTGGACCCAGTTTGCAAAACTGTACTAAACCCAAAACCTTGTCACCAGTTTGGTATAAGCCTACATTATATTACATTTAAAGATATGAGCTTTTGTTTTGTTTTTTTCAATTACATGCCTGCTGACATGTCTACAGCAATCTCAGCCTCATGCAAAATACTATAGCAACAACATCACATTGCATTCCACATACAGAGCACCCAATGTGAGGGAAGATGGGGTGGACCAGGAGAAAACAGCTTTCCTCTGAAACAGTACTACTATACTTTGAGGTATTGAGAAGTCCTTTACCCATCTCCAAGAGGCAACCAACTCACCTGTTTCCTCTTAGTGCAGCCAACCACTCTGGCCAAACGTCAAACCAGGGCCGAATGCAGAGGCTGAATGAATGGAGAATGGCATCTGAAGTCCTGTTAGAGTTCTTAAGAGCGTGAGCACAAACGTGGCTTTGCCAAGCATCCTTTCCCGAGTGAGCTACATGGCTTCTAAGCATCATGTCAACAGAGTTCGACTAATGTGTTTGTGATAATTCCATCAAAGATTTCTACACTCAGTTTATCCACTGAATCTACAGTTTTCAGTGTCGTCGTTTATACGTGGATATCGCCAGCTCAAACAAGACACTTCTTTCCTTTGTCCTCATGTGAAATACTTGCAGTTTGTTGAGTCAATGAAACAGTCAGTTGTGCACTTGAGATGTCCATAAGATCTGTGGACAGAAAGACAGCGATGTTATTTGGACAAACTTAATCAAAGCAAAATTCTTTCCAAATATAACATTGTGCTAAAGTTTAATAGTTAAAAATTAAATAATTGTCAAACTCTTTGGGCTTATTTTCCATGAGGGGTATTTTAGCTTTGCCCTCTCCGTTTTAAACAGGCTTGAACAGTCTTACCCAGGCAAAAAGGATCTGCATGTGTGAAATCCAAAATCCTTTCCGTCACACTCCTCTGCCTCTTCATAGCGATATCCGTCCCCACAATATGCAAGTTTGCACTCTGGAAAAGAGACAAAACATTGGTGACATTTACAGTAAAAAGCTGGAAACGATATGGTAGCAAATGTACATATTAAGCTTTACAGAGTGGACCCAGATTTTATGAACTGTAATACTGTTAATTTACCAAATTGTGTTTGAGATGTCACAAATACAAAACACCAACATGGCAAACAGACATGACACTAAAGTAATGCAATAATCATTATTTACATATTTAAAAAAAAAAAAAAAAAATGCAAAAACTAAGAAGAATGCCCTGGTGTTACTACCTTGTGCAGTCTGGCAAAATATATATCTGATGGCAAAAACTCTGATGCATGCCTGCACATTATTCATGGCACACAAAATTGATAAAATAAAATGAATAAAACAAATACAAAAATACTACTGTTTTTCCAATTTGGGTGTGCATTATTTTCCTAGTGCCTGTTTGCGTCATTTCAACAGAATCAACTGTTAGCGACAGTCATCAACTCATATGTATTACAGCACACCAGGTTACACAAAGTTGCTCTGTGAGCCCAGCCCCAGAGTACCTGTAATGATGACCCCTTAGAAGCATGAGCCAATGAGACATTATGAGACATAAGCCATTAGCCTGGGGTCCGTGTTATAAGACCTTCTAACTGACAGTGTTTGTAACTTACCCACTTGCTTAACCGACACTTACTAAAAGCATTGGGGGTCATAAGTGAAAGGGGCCTTAGGTCAGCTAACTGGAGTGGCTCAAAGAAGGACTATGGATAAGTCCCATATAAGCATAGTATGAGAATAAGTTAGGTTCAGCCTCCAAGCTCCTCTCAAAAACTATTTCCAACTGATTGGCCAACCAAGAGTACATGTTCCGCTTTGTCCAGGCCCTCTTGCAGAAAGGTTTACATAGATGACATGTCACAAGAGGATGAGTGAAGGACCAAACCAAGAGGACCGAACACCCGACTTCCCTGATCAGTCTGATAACAGTCAGCACGTCCACTCCCTGGTTCAGTCTGTCCTCAGTGAGATTATACTGTGTCCGTAGAAAGAGGATTTGGTTCTAGGTAGTGTGACCTGACAACACCTTAACGATTTATAAAGGTTGCCACTGTCAAGTTGTCAGAGCAGACCAGGACATGGTGTCCACCAAATCCACCAATATTTCTAGGTAGTTGATATGCAGGCTGGAACAGGAGCCGAACGCCAGTGTGTCCACATATAGTGCTCCTCAACTTGAGTTGGAGGCATCAGTCATGCCAGCTTTTTTCTGAAGGTCAATCCTAACAGTTCTCTCTGCAAGAGGTCCATGACTTTCAGGTGACAGGTCACCAAGGAGCCAGGGAACTGACACACATGGTAATGAGAAGAGGAGAATTGCTCTTTGAATATGTTTGTCCTCAATCACATCACAATGGTAGTTTGCTTGGGCATGTGCTGAGTGAAAAGAACAGGCCCAGCCTAAACAGAGCTTCCATCACCCAGAGCTAAGCAGACTTCCTGTCAGCATCCTTGATCTCCATCAAGTTTAGCCAAGGCTGGCTAAGGGTTTAGCCACGTTGGCCATAGCCTTGCCAGTTGTTCCATTTGTTGTGCACAGCTCCCTGGCATCAGAACTCTGGCCAGACTCATCTGTGTGCTGGGGTACTCACCAGAACACACCCAATGTTCTGCATCAGAAGTTGTCAGCAACTTGTTCATCAGTCATCAGTGACAACTTCTTCATGCTGCTACATGACTGTGAACAAATCAGTCTTCAGTAATCAGAGTAAACATGAGTTTCTCCATATGCCCAGCACGCAATGGGAGAGTCCGTTCAATAGAGAAACAGTTATTTAAACGAAAACTGTCTATGATCTCATCAGTGATAATCAAGCGGCAATAATGCAGAGGAAAAAAAGAAAAATCCAACTTTTAAAATTCAAGACTATTTCTGTAAACTTT
>JAUMHG010000060.1:8276604-8289508 GCA_032359395.1 Enteromius anoplus | reverse complement strand
TATATATATATTATATTCTTAAAACTATTATTGGCTGTTAGATATCACCATACTTCCTCCTTTAGATTAATTAGTACATTAATAAACTGAAATGTTATGTTTCGTTTAAATGGGTGAATGAGGCAATCTTAAATATGAACTCAATTGTAAACCTTTTATACAACCTAAAATATGATTTTGCCAACACATACCATTTTAACACTAAAAAGTTGCTAAAAAATAAAGCTTCTACACAAGTAATATGCCATCTGTCCATTTATAAATTGGATTTTGCTAAGATCACATTAATAATGGGCACCTGAATTGGCATCCAGCCATCATTGTCTTTGAAGTAAAGCGCCCTCTGATCTTTGCGGAAGGCCAAAGCATTATCGGTCTGCAGGCGGTTCAGCTCCTGTTCGTTATTTACCACAAAGATCTGCAGTGCAGACATTAAATATTATCAACTGCTTTACTGGCAAAATGAGTTGAATGATTTTAAAATTGAATATCATCCAAAAATAACAATCAATCCAGTGCAGTGCACAGATATCTGGGAATATTCAGGCTTAGTTTGTAAAGCGCACTAGCATCGCTGGCTTACCACTGGCACTCTGGGATAGCTGCCCCAGTGGTCTAAGGATGGGGTATTACAGCCGCAGTGTCCCGGGCTGCCAGGTTGTCCCTTCTCTCCTTTCTGTCCTACCATGTACAGTCCTGAAGGAGAGGTAAACAACATTAAGCCGAAGGCATAAATGTCCCTCCATGTGATGCAAAGTAATGGAGTGATTTTAAGAGCTACTAAACCTGGCCCTCGTCTATCACGAAGAGAAAGCAATTGAGTTAATATGCACAGAAACCAAAACAAGACAGCAGCTGTCCTGTGAATAAAGTGATGACATAATGTTTGTAATTCTGTGAGAAGCTTGGCCGCTCCGACCATCAGTTAAGGACATGATGTCATGGCTTCAGTCTCCTTTGGGGCTTCTGTTTCAGTCATGGATCAGGTTGCTTCTGAAGCTAAAAAGACTAGTGCTGGGATTTCCTGTGGTGATTTAAGATCCATGTGCTTCACCGTTTGCACGTGGCGAATGCTGCAATATCATCATGTGATCCTGACAGGGCCATAACCACTATAGAGAGGGAAAAGAGCCCCCCACCTCTAATAATTAGATATGGCCAAGTTTTCTTCATTTTAATTATTTATTTTTTTATAAAAATATAATAAATTTTTTAAATAATAATACATTTATTTTAGTTTAATTAATTCCTTTTGTGTTTCAAATTTTATAAACAATCTTCCCAAAGAAACTGTATTTTTTTAGAGACCACAAGAGATTTGAGAACTATTAGCACTTGTATGTAAATTTAATACCTGAGACAGGCAAACCAGGAGGGCCAGGGTGACCGGGGGCCCCCTGAGGGCCTGCAGGACCCATGGGTCCAGTTGTACCAATGTCACCTTTCACACCCTGCATCAGAAATCAATAATAAGGGTCATTTATTTCAAATGCTTTTGCACTGCTACCGTGTTGTCAATATGTATTTGGGGATGGATCACCTGCTTTCCTCTTTTCCCTGGCCGGCCAGTGGGTCCCCTGTTCCCTGAGCTTCCAGGTTCTCCTTTTGGGCCCATTTCACCCTGAGAAATTATTTTAAAATTGCATATAAGACTCTCCTTATTATGATCATTATGATAGATATAATCTATACATACTGTATATAATCCAAACTAAAGCATATTATTAATATTTATAATAAAATTTGATAATATTTTTAAGAACCTTTTGGCCAAGCATTCCAGGAAGACCCATTGATCCCTGGAACAGTACAAAAAAAAAAGAAAAAAGAAAAAAGAAAAAACAAAATGGATCAGACCAGTATCCATTTGCAGTGTAAAAGTAAATGCACTCTGGGAACTTACCCTGTCACCTTTTAAGCCAATTTCACCTCTGAAACCTTGTGAGCCCTAACAGGACAAGATCAAAACAGCAAAAGAATAACTTAACAATGAACAACTGGTGTAAAAATTTCAATGAACTGAACGATGAATAAAAGCAAGTTCAGAGAGGTAACTCACTTTTTCTCCCTTATGTCCGGGTAAGCCCTGAAATAAATGAACTATATTCAGATTACAGTATTCTATGTCCATATGACAAGGCAGTATGACTGTAGGAGTCCTAATTCAGAATAAAAGGCTCTCCAGACCTTGGGTCCAATTGGTCCTCTTGCCCCAGGCATGCCCATCAGCCCATGGTCTCCTTTCTCCCCCTGTTGAAAACACAGGGCTCACAAGAAATAACATTGTCATGGTTTCCAAAAAAATATTACGCAGCTCAACTGTTTTCAACACAAATAATAATCAGACATGCTTCTCAAGCAATTCTGAAGGATATATTTTGAAGAAATATATTCTAATTCTGAGGAATATTTTAAAATAGAATTTAATATAAAATAACTATTTAATAACATTTTATAGCATGTTTTTATTTTGTTTAAAAAATGCATCCTTCACATGAATTACTCACTTTAGGCCCACTTGGTCCTTGCCATCCACTTGGTCCTTGTCGTCCTGGGAGACCAGGGGGGCCAGTGCGTCCCTGTAACACAAACAGCATCATTTCACAAACAGAGAAATATATATTTAAAAAAATCTTAAATGAACTCCTATTATTATCTTGAAAATGTGTTCTTGGTTTAATAAAAGTACAATCTTCGCATGCTCAGATTGCTGACATTATTTTGGCTGATATATCTTTAGTGCACAGATGGAGCCTAATGCAAGTGGCTCAGAGGAGTTACCACACAAAATAAAATAAATGTAATTTTAATTCAAAAGTAATTTTATTACACAAATGAAGTATTAATCGATAAAAACTGATATACAGAAACAGAACTTTATATGAGCACAGATTTAACATAGATCATTTTTATTATTCTTATTATTTTTTAGTAATTCTAGTATTACCACTTAATTTATAGAGCACATTTAAATATTGGATTTCTTTTCATTTAGATTTGGACAAAATAGCTTAAAAACATGGTTTAATTTCTATAAGCATTCTAACAGTGGTTGTAGAGTGTGTTTAAGATCAGATAGATTTGGGTTCTGTCAGCATATAGATAAAAAGATATGCCATATTTATCAAAGACAGAAACCGTGACAGCATAAACAGTGAAAACAACACAGGTCCAAGAATTGATCCCTGTGGAACACCACAACAAAAAAGGTATGTGTTCGAAGTTGAGTGATGCCTCAGACCGCAAAAGTTCAGTCCAAGATAGCCAAAGTCCTGCAGAGTTCAGCCAGACTGATTTCAGACACTGATTAGCTGGTTCAGGGTTGGAGCTTAACTCTGCAGGACGGCAAAACTCTAGGACCGAACTTGCCTACCCCTGCCCCAGACGAACCTGTTTGACAAATCAGAGTTAAACCACTGTAATACAGTAACATCCACTCAAATCTAGTACATCGCTCTAAAAAGAGACCCATGTATTTCCCTGAATCAGTTATGAGAACTCGTCTTATGTTTAAATTTAATTGCATTTAAGCTTTGAATTACAGAAAATTTGTTAATGATAACAACATTAATACAGCACATTAGAAATGCAACTGAGACAATTGAGACCAAATGTAAAGAGCCCAAATTGTCTACAGAACTCAAATATGTACAATTTTACTGAGTATCAGCTAGATTTTATGGCCACCATCCCTTTCCAATGCATGTAATGTGTGTAACAAATAAAGATGATTGGCTGTTCAATTGCAGGGAAGTAAGGACAAGGTCCGGACAGCATGTCTACTGAGTGCTCTGGGGGACAAAACAGCAATCAGAAGAGATGGAGAGAGAGAGAGAACGAACTAAACCAAGCCCCATCAGTCTCCTTGCTTTAATTAAATTATGTGCTAAGGGCAGAAGCCGGGCATTGTGGGAGAGCAAATGATTTATTGGGCTGCCCCAGCACTAAGCTAAATTACTATGCAATGCTGCAAAGCTTCCTACACCAGCAGCACTTCACTCTCAGTGCCTGTTTAGAGTAAAACAATGCACTAGCACACCCAAAATCCGGTGCAACAGTTTAGTGGCTTCTCGGTTTACCCTCAGCCCCTCGGTAGGTATTACTGACTCTGGTCCCAAATGCCTTCCAGGAAACCACACAAGCCCACAATGTGATTGTGGGACAGGAGCCATGGGGATATTACATTGTGGATTGAACCTAATGATGGTGACCACAAATGTCCCCTGACGTTTAGCTCTATGCTGTTATACAGAAGATCAGGTGGAATCATGTAACCTGCGTATCTGTGTCAAGGTTGCGCTTGCTTTGAATTTCCTTCAGCTCACGTTATGCTGCAGCTGTAAAAGTGTGTGCATCTCTCATTTCTTTTTTCCCTTTTTTTTTTGTAAGTACATCCACTTATTGGAAAACAGAGGACAGCGAGTCTCACCTTTTGTCCAGGTCTTCCAATTTCACCCTAGCAACATAAAGGAGGGAACAAATCAGTTCATCAGTGTGTTACACAATCTTCAGCGTTTTTAACTGTTGTAACGCCCTTCAAAATAGTTCCTTTGTGTTGTCTGAGCCTGGTTTAGTCTTAGTACCTAGTTATTACACAGTTATTATAATTTCTATAATAGGTACATAATATGTACATACTGATTAGGACTGTAAAATCAAGTGCAACCATAACAAGAATCTCATTTGTTTCCTTAACTCACTGGACCACTTAGCCTCATTTCACTCTCATTCGTAGTTTCTTTTTATGCTGTTGTGTGTTTGTATATATTTGCATAATAAGTATGTGCCGTACCTTATCTCCCTTTGGTCCCTTTGGTCCAGGCAATCCAGCAGGACCCTGATTATAAAACAAACAGAACTCTTTAGTGCTTATCCAAAACCTTTTGCTAAAAGCCAAAGCAATTTTAATTTTTATGTTTATTTTTGACTAAGAATATTGACTTTGCTACAATCTGTATTGTTAAAAGCGCTATATAAATAAAAGTGATTGATTGATTGACTTTAATGTATGATCATTGTAAGTCATTTCAATGCCAAAATTATGACCGTCTTTGAACAGGTTTCCCCAAACACTTCTCCCGTCTTCTATTGGTTGACATAAAAGGGATAGCCCCACCCCAAACTCAAACAAAACAATGGTTTAAGTGTCACAGCATTGGAAATCATCCTGTGAATAGTTTTCGTTATGGTTAAAAAAATGTGTTAAAGGAATAGTTGACCCAAAAATGAAAATTAGCCCATAATTTACTCACGTCCGAGCCATTCGAGGTGTAAACTCACCAGAGAATAGACGAATGAGGATAGAGCAATACCAACACAGTCTCACGACCAATTCGTACGTATTCGTACAACGTGGAAAATTCATGCTTATTTGTACAAATTCATACAGCCTCACAACTTTACCTCACGACCGTGCGTTTTTGTACGATTTGTCTCATCCCCAGTAATGTTGTTCCAAACCCATAAAAACTTAGTCTTCGAAACACAATTTAAGATATTTTGTATGCAAACTGGGAGGCTTGTGACGGTCAACAAAAATAATGACTTTATTCAAAGATTCAGCACCATAACGTCACCATTTTGCCATTTTGGACAGCATCTGGTGGATGCACATTACACAGTTCTGTGTTAGACGCAATGGAAATATATGTTTTGTAGATGTATTAACTCTTTGATTTGTACAAACAGAGTATATTTCCACACAGTGCCTAGTCTTTCAATAAAGTTTTTCATTTGGTTTTCTTCTTAGCTTTATAATATTACAGTTGAACCACTCATGGTAGCATTTAGGCTTTCACACTTTCCTGCACCTTGACATTGGCAATTGTTTGGCAGTCAATTTTCATTTTTGGGTGAACTATTCCTTCAAGGAAAAATACACACTATGCCTTTAAAATGATCAATTATTTGATGTTCCAAAAGGATGCATTTATGTTTTTGAATGACAATCTAAATAATATTCCTTACACAATTAATTACCAATGACAGAGATCACACTGTTGAGATTGGACCAAACTTGCAGGGCAGGGGTGAACTCTCTCTTGGGGTTTTGAGAGTCTGTGTGTGTCTCTCTTGGGGTTGTTTCTAAGAATGGTACGATGGAGCAGGGGCTGGCAATGGAAAAAGTCTATTTCCATCTGCTCTAAATGTAGCGTGTTAATGGCCTGCTGTGTCATGGGGGGGCCAAACTGGTCACATCCGTGTCACTACAGAAAGACGTCTGGGGAACTCACACAGGTCTCACATGCTGAGAAGGTTGTGAAGGCTAATTACAGAGCTGGAACTAACCATTGTGACAACCAATACTCTCCTTCCTCAAAGCACAAACTATGCATGTGACTTGCTTTTTTTACTTATGTAAGTGTTGGACAGTTTTTGACATTAGGGTTTGTCAGGGTCTGTACATGTATAGCTAATGATCAGTGATAAGATTATATTTTTTGATTTAAAAGGTAAAAAGAGGGGGATGTTATATTTAAGTAATTTATGTATGTATATACATCAGGGCAATATAACTGTCCTGATATCATAATTAAAAGGGCAAAAAACTTATTTAAAAGAAAGACATTATAAGTAAGACATTTTTTGGTCAAGGTCATGTGAAGTGGCCATCATTTGTCATGTGGTGGGATGAAGCATAAATTAATTCTCATTAACAATACATACATTTTAATACATTATTCATGATTCTTGTTTAAAAAAAAAAAAAAACTTTTGTAAAACAAAAAACATGATGTATACACCCACCTGTATTAAAAGTGTATTAAGGAAAATTTATTTACTTTATAGTTACTCCGCATGACATTTTAAAGCCTTAAACTGAAACTCAGTCGTCAAATGTAGTCTTCTTAGTCAACATTTACATTTAGTCAAATGTAAGCCTCCAAACTGCACAACTACAGATCATTGCAGCATGACATTTCACTGGGAAAAAAAGCTGCTTACAGGTGCATGACTTCATTTTAAAATCTTGTACATTTTTTGTGACAAAAATGTATGTAAATATGCCTTAAAGTTACCCCGTTTTATAGTTGGACGTCCAACTATGTTCATCAGTAATATGAAAATTGGAAGCACATACCTGAGGGCCAGGGGGTCCTGCTGGTCCCTGGGGCCCTGGGGAGCATGTCTGAGGTGCGGGATTGTTTGGGACAATGGGTGGAACAACAGTCTCGGTCTATAAAAGAAGTCATAGAAAATTACATCTGGAACATGTTAAATAAAAAATAGAGTGTTACTGTCTTCACAATTTGAGTGGTTTTATTTACATCTATTAAATTTCATTATCACCATAAACTATTGTGGTCGTTTAAACAGACATAATGTACTTTCTGCCACCTTGAACTCTGTATTACCTGGAACCTAAACATGAAATCCAGGTGCTTAATGAGGGGTCATGCATCAGGACTCACCAGAGGGCCCTGCCGCCATCGTGAAGGGGGTGGAGGGAAGAGAGGGGGCGGAGGTGGACTCAGTAAACAGCAGGGGTTGAATTTCTTCCTGGTTTCCAGCAACTGGAGATCTAGATGAGGGGAAATACGGTTCATGAGGAACATGTCAGCAGACACCTGGTTCAGCGGTAGTGTTTTTCTCCACTGTTTTGGAAAAGGAGGACTGTAACAGATGTCTGTGTGTGTTTTATACTGTGATACTTATCAGGTGAAACGAAGAGTGTAATAAAAGGTCCTCCATTACTAAAACTGAAGATTGAGCTTTTCTTAGAAATAACTTCACTTTTCACGGGCATTCGAAGCGAGTCAGTCAATGGGATTTTCACAGTAGCATTTATAAGAATATGATCCACTAACAATCACTGTCAAAATGAACAGAAGTGTGTGTATGCACGTCCTGATATAGACAATGAACACACACACATTAAAAAATAAATGAATAAATCAAAAATGTACAACATACCCCTACAGATGTGGAGAAGAAATTATTAAGGATTTAAGTAAATACATGCATGCATATATACATTCTTCATTTAAAATACAAAGTCCAGAAAGAGGTTAACTTTGTTCACCTAATTAAACGTTTCACTGCAGTGCTGTCGGACAAATCTGAAACAGCCATTTTGCCATTAGTTAAATAATTCATTGATGCCTTTGGGTAAATTCATAGCAGAACTTCTTATTACTGGCCTGCCGACTGATTTTTGGGTATAGAATTGAAATACAAACTGTACTGTGATATTCAAGCCAATCTATACCGGCACACATTGCAGAGCATAACGTGTGCACACATTATACTGTATAGCCCACCACAAAAAGCTCTTTTAGACAGCAGTGCAACCTAATTCATGTTATCAGTATTCTGCAAGTGCATTTATTTAATTTGCATGACTCATGAAATTACAGACGTGCAAACATACTTCTCTCTGTATAAGAGAATAAACCCTAACATCACCAAACCTGTGCAAAAGAGAGTGATGTCTTACCTGTTGGACGAGGGAATATATTATCCACATAAGAGAATGAGGCCACATAGCAGAGGAGTTGAAAATATAGTCCAAGTGTGAACAGAATCATGCTGCCGGCTGTGGTCTACCTCCAATAGCACCGAGAAGTGATCTGAGACAGTCCCGCACTACTGCTCTCTCTCCCCGCCTCTCTCACTCACACACACACACACACAGACTAGATCCACGCCTTTAGGAGAAGCAAATGCCAGCCAATGTCTGTTACACCTCTCCCATGTATTGGCCCTGAGCTAAATATACAGGAGGCAGCCGGTCAGCTGCCCTCTGTAGCCAATATTAGTCTGTTACTACTGCCAGCGCTGCCTTTGTTTCCCCTGCCTCAAATGGACAGAGAAAACAAAACAGTATGGAAAGAAATGACATTGAAATGACAGGGTGTCATGCCAGAGGCAATGCTGAACTACCACTAGGTATGTATCAAGAAAACCAAGGAGGAAACCGATTCTAAAGTGCTGAAGTTTAAAGTGTGCATTTGTTTTAGTACAAAATAGGATTCACGCTTCATAGCATTTTTTGCTCTCGACAACCATGAGTACTGTAAAGTCTTATCTTATGCTGTAATACCAAAACATGATTTGTATTTTCCTCTGAGCCAGATTAGAACGATCTGTTACATTTTTGCTCATACGGTATAAGAATGATTTTAAAGATGCTGACTATACTCCGAAGTTAAAATGATCTCCAGTGACATGCAAACTTAACCCAACTGTTTTCTGCTACAGCTGTGGGTGTTTTATTAGTTTAGTAGAGATACTGTCATAGTTTGTAATTATTTTTATTATTTTATAAGGAGTATATATGTATATTTGTATCAGTAAAATCATTTTTAATTTGACAATTTTAGTTATTAACACAAAAATGAGAAATACTGCTATAGCTGAAATTAAAATTAATATTAAAACTGTTTATGGCTTTATTTTAGATAACTAAAATAATCCTGTTAACAAAATCCACACAGCAACAGAAAATGGCAGGGAATTCTTTTTCCATTACTCTGCAGATTGTAATCAGAGTAATTATACTAATATGTACTAAAATAATAGTAAAAATTTATAAAAAATATTACGTGAAATCTGTAATAGTATATCAATGACACATGAAATACGTCTTTTGATGCTTTAGAGCTTATTTGGAAAGATCTGACCATCTACAATGTCCTAACCGGAGGACTTGAATCTGAGGCAGGCTGCCACTGGCATGTGATGTACACACATGCATAAAATGACAGAATTAGCCTGCATGCTCTGTAGTGGAATATCACAGATGTTTTCCAGCCCCTCTCGCCTATCCGACCCTCCCTCTCTGTGCCCTTTTTCTTTTTTTCAGGACTTATCGACCACCACTACTCACCATTTATTGGCGCCTTTACTTTCCCTCAGAATTAATGGCAGAGCAATTATGAAGAGGGCCGTTTAAAAGCCTGATGGGAGATGCAGTCTCTAAACGCCTCCAATCAGACAGAGTGCAGAACAAAGAAGACAGATGAATCGCGTTTTAATTTTCCATCGCTTCCCCTGGACACATAATCTTTCAAAGAACATCAAATTACAATAATTGTGAAGTTATTAGAAAAACATTTTTTATTAAATCACCATAATTATTTATACAATAACAATGTACAGAGAGTAAGGCCAATTTTGTTTGTGCACAGTGAAAAAAAAAAACTATAAGGCTTTAATAAACTGGCTTTTGTACAATCCTGTCATTCTCACCTTTTTCAAACATTTTGAGATTTGGCTGTGAAAAAGGCTCTTTTAATGAAAGTCTTTGTATGCCATAAAGTTATTGGGAATATTTCCACACCTGGAAATGTGAAGACGCTGTGATCCGTCTTCTCCTTGCTTTCCTGCTCTGTGATAAAGCAGCACAGTAACGATACTTTATAAAAGAGCAGGAGATGAGGCCAGAAGACCTCAATTACCCAGAGACAGAGATGAGCTTAAACAGAAGCACTCTGAAGCAGCGCACACAACACTGACCTGAGATCAGGTGAGGTTAAAATGAATGGCAGTGCCAAATGTCTTTTCATTTGTTATTAGACATTGTTAGAATTTCGCTGTTAAAGGAATAGTTTACATCAAATGATCATGTCGTTCCAAACTTGTATGACTTTTGAGGGAAGAAACACAAGAAAAACATACATACAGTTTATATATAATTTTTTTATTAAAGCTGAGGAGCTATAAAAATGAAAATAATTACTTATATACTTACAGCTCTAAGCAGAATAAGTAGCACAAATCATATGAAATTAATTTCATGGTGCTTCATTAGTGCTTTTTTGGGGATTTACTTTCCCAGTGAAACATTTTTCTAATATACATTGATTTAATGCTAAGTATACTACAAATGCATTAACAGATTATGTTCTTAATATTAAAAAAAAACCTGCATTTGTACTTTTAAGCCTGGTTTCACAGACAGGGCTTAGACTAAGCCAGGATTACGCTGTAGTTTAATTAAGATATTTAAATGACTTGAATAAACGTGCCTTCGAAAAAAATATTACTGCTGTGCATTTTGAGAAAGGCACTGATGTATTTTAAGATCAATCAGAGCAAGTTTCTTTCAGTTGAAACAGCTCAGACTTACATGTAGTAATTGGATTTGAACTAATTTTGAGCTTAATGCACATTAATTGTGCAGACGTAGTGTTAAAGTCCAACTAAAGATATACTGAAGTATTTGAATGTTCTAAAGTGGAACTATTGCAAGTATACTTTGAATATCTTGCATTAAAATACCGATATTACTCAAACATCATACTATCCTCATCAACAGTGACATTAAAACACATTTTGTGTTAGTACAAGTAGTACTCCAAATAAAATGCAATTATAATTTGAGATCAGTTAGCCTTGAGCGATGTGTCAGTAAATTTGTTAATAGATTTGAAGTACACTTAGCATGAAATAAATGCATTTAAGTATTCCTGCAGCACCTTATGAGCTGTCGTACTTCAGTGTTCCACATCAGTCAAGTCATAAAAGTCTAAAAACGATGAGATTTATGATTCCAGACCTGTTATTTGTAAGGGAATTTTCTTACAGAAAGAACCGGAATGTATAACGGTACAGTTTTTCCATTTTAAAGGAAATGGTGCCACCTACAGTAAATGACCCAAGTGTAGTGAAAGAAACAGCATTTGTTCCTCCAAACATGATCCGCTCTCATCTGATATCTCTCTCAGCTCTACAGATTTGAACGTGTCAGCCAGGGAAACTCCTAGGAGATAAACAAAGTCTCATATTATGACATGAACATTAAAGACAACAAAAGTTGTGTTTACACATCAATAAACTCCCTTGAAGTCGATCCTGTTTATCTCGAAATGCTTTTGTAACACTAGAAAGTTTCCATTCATCGTTGGGGAAGCCCTTTGAGTGTCAGTTCGACATACTCAGAGAATTTTAGTGTTCCAGGCTGCTGTGACACTCAATCCTTCAATTTGTCTGCATGCGGTTGCCAGGATGCATCCAGCACAACAAAGAGGGTCACGACTTTCAATAATGGGGGTCTCATAACTTTCAAGAACAGAAAGGTCAGTTATGTTTACCGTGTGTGTATGCTAGAGGGGGGTTGAAATTTACAGGTTAAACAGGCCTTGTGATGTTATGAACTCTAAACAGTCACACATGTCAGAGGTCCAACACCGCACCATGCTTTGTCCAATAACCTAAAATGTATGTGTTTTTTTTTCTTCTTCATATTCTCCTATATACACAATACGGTAACATTCTGGAGTAAAGTGAACAAACAATATACAATGCATTTATAAGACATTTATAACAGTTATTCATTGGTTACTCATAGTTCACAGTGCATTAAGTAATCTTAACAAACACAGACAGGTTTTACAGCAAGGTTTTCATCATGCTGATAATATAGACGCCTTGGTTGCTTATTAAATATGATTGATATGTGATTAAAATGAGAATATACAACTAAGTAGTGTTTATCTAAATTGTTAATAATATTCCAGCTGATTGAACTATAATGTAAGGCTGTGTATGTGTATGTGTGTAAAGTACCTGTTGTTTGCGGTCTGAAGCTGGGTCTATAAGTACATTGAGGAGGCTGGGCATCTGTGTGTTGTTCAGACTCTCCTGTAGTGCACTGCGGAGTTCCTCCAAGGTTCGGACCAGATACCCACGACCCCCAAACGCACTCATCACCTGCTCGTAACGTGCCTCTGGTAGCAGCGTCACCGGCGGAGCACTAAAACACACACAGGTAAGTCTTATGTATAAGATTTGATACTAACTGGTTTGATAGGCATCAACCTTTTTGAGACCAGTTTTGACTCATTGCATTTGTAGGAAACCCCAATCTTTCAACATGGAGCCTCTTTTAAAGGTGCCATAGAATGTAAAACTGAATTTACCTTGGCATGGTTGAATAATAACAGTTCAGTACATGGACATA
>JAUMHG010000060.1:8256109-8276268 GCA_032359395.1 Enteromius anoplus | reverse complement strand
AAGCTACATACCTTCTATGTACATATCAGAGAACAATTTAAAATATTCTCTCAAATCATTCTATGGCACCTTTAAGTTTTTTTGGCCCTAGATGTAAAAAGTTTGGGCACCCGGAATAAACCCAGACTTTTCCTTTAATGTTCTAGACTCACATAGTGGTCATGTCTCCCATCTTTTCCATCTCCTTCCATGTCTTTGGATCCACTCCACTGTAGATGCCATTGTTGTTGATTACTATGATAATGACTGGCAGTTTATACCTATTCAGAATTAAGGGGAAACATAATAAGAGTTTATAGTAACAAAGCAAAAGGAACCGTTTTATTACGCTGCACATTGCCCTCGTGCCCTGTAGGTGGAGCTGTAGATGGATGTTTCATTCACCTGCACATGGTTTCCACCTCCATGCCAGAGAAACCGAAGGCGCTGTCTCCCTCCACACACACCACTCTCTGAGGGCTCTTCTGTGTCTGCTCCAACAATGCTGCTGCGATGGCAAATCCCGGACCCACACCCATAGTTCCAAAAGTACCAGCATCTAACCTGTATAGGACATTCAGGTTACTGCTCTGAACAACATCACACAGGCAGAACTCAAATTTAGCTGAATTGTCTAGTTTTAGTATCTAAACTATGGTAAAATGGTGAAAAAAACAAGTGTCGTATGGCTAAAATATAATGGGAGTTCTCTACATTTACATTTATTCATTTAGCTTTTATCCAAAGCGACTTACAGGTTGGGAAAGCAGCAAGTAATTAGTCCTACAGAGGCAAAAAACAACTTAGGAAGTGCTCATTATACCGTATAACAGGCAATGTTCAGATAGGTGCAGGCTAGAAAGGGAAAGAAAGGATAGGGTTGAGACATTTTTTTTTTTTTATGATGTCAAGTAGTGTGGAAAAAGATGGGTTTTGAGCAGTCGTTTGAAGGTTGTAAGGGAGTTGGCATTTCGGATAGTGATGTGAAGATCATTCCACCATCCATGAACGGTGTACGAGAATGTTCTGGAAAGAGATTTTGTGCCTCTTTGTGATGTTACAATGAGGCGTCGCTCACTGGCGAATCTCAGAGTTCTACACGGAGTGTGGATTGCTAGCAGTGAGTGGAGGTAAGCAGGAGCAAGGCCGGTGATTGTTCCATATGCTAGCATCAGTGTCTTGAATTTGATGCAAGTTGCAATAGGGAGCCAGTGCAGGGAGATGAAGAGGGGTGTCACATGGGCCCTTTTGGGCTCGTTGAAGACTAGTCGTGCTGCTGCATTCTGAATCATTTGTAGAGGTTTGATTGTGCACGAGGGAAGACCGGCTAGAAGAGCATTGCAGTAGTCCAGCCTGGAGATGACCAGGGCTTGAGTCAGGAGTTTTGTGGCTTGCTCTGTAAGAAAGGGCCTGATCTTTCTAATGTTGTAGCGATGTGGTCTTTGAATGAGAGGCGGTTCTCTCTTGCTATTCCTGTGATCCAAACCTAAATGTTGGTTGCTCGTAATTGAAATCAGAGTTGTTTTTGTGATCTAAAACAACAAAATGTGTTTTGCTGTGATCAAAACATAACAATTGTTTTTTTTTCTTATCTAAACATAAAATGTGTTTTCTCATGATCTAAACACAAGTTGTCTATTACAATATAAACATAACGAAAGTTGTTGTTGTTTTTGTGATCACAATATAGCAGTGTTTTTCTTGAGTTCTAAACCTAACATTTTTTGTTGTCATGGTCTAAACATAAAAGAGGTTTTCTTGTGGAATATATACAACCAAAGCTGTTTTTTCTTAATATCCATCCATCCATCTTTTTTTGATTATCCCGGACTGGGTCACGGGGGCAGCAATCTAAGCAGGGACACCCAGACTTCCCTCTCCCCAGACACTTCCTCCAGGGGTTCCCAGGCCAGCCGAGAGACATGGCCTCCTCCCGGTGGGACATGCCCGGAACACCTCCCCAGGGAGGCGTCCAGGAGGCATCCGGAACAGATGCCTGAGCCACCTCAGCTGGCCTCTCTCGATGTGGAGGAGTAGTCGATCTACTCTGAGCTTCTCCCGAGTGACCGAACTTCTCACCCTATCTCTAAGGGAGCGCCCAGCCACCCTGCGGAGGAAACTAATTTCGGCCGCCTGTATCGGGGATCTCGTTCTTTCGGTCATGACCCAAATCTCATGACCATAGCTCATAAACATAACATTTCCAACATAATAGTTGTCTCATGACTTTCTCTCAGCATAAAAACTGTCACTCTTCATTTCACTCATCAGCCACAAACCGTTTGAAATGTCCCGCAGAGCGACCTTAAAATTTGCCATTGTCATGACAGTCAATACACATCATTTTCTGTTTTCTGTTTATTTGTGCTCATAAATAATATAAAAACAATTTAGTTCAAGAATAATAATTCATGTTACATTTCCAATTAAAGGTCTGGGAGCGTGGTCTCTTGTCCAGCGGTGAAAAGAGGAGGGAAAAAAAAGTCTCTCACCTGTGTCGTGGGAGGTAATTGAGCAGCATGGTGCGGCCGATGTCCATAGTATTCGCTCCCTCACTAACTATGACGCAGTCTTTGGGCAGGAGCTCAGAAATGTGGTGGAACGCTGTGTAGTAGTTCATGGGCAGAGTGTACTGGAGAGCAAGACTCTGTGGGAAACAATTATAATGATTCACTTTATACCATAAACGTTAAACACACCATTCACACGTTGACAGGAAAACATCTGAACAATGCTATTTCATTACATCAAGTAGTTCATTACATGCTAATGGCACACGAGCTCACCTTAGATATCTGAGCATTGGCAGTCATTTTCTCCTTCAGTGTCAACCACCATTGTGAATCAGAAGGAAATCTCCAAGATCTTACAGTTTCCAACAGCTTCATACAGTGTATAAAAGACATATAAGGGGTCGTTTAATGTAAAACATGATTTTCCATAACTTTTATGCTATGTATTTATATTAAACTATAAACATCAACACGCTTATCGCTGCTATTCCATAAACGCCATGCTTTCTTGGTAAATAGGTTTAAAAATGCATGATTTCATCCTGATAAACATGATAATCAGAACAAAAACAGATGTTTTCCTAAAGGGGGACGGATTCGACAAAGTGGACATACTGGGGGGGCGGATACATCTTCATATATACATATATATACACATATATATATATATGAGACAGTAGTTTGACTTGACAGTAGCAGTAGCTTAAGTTTTGTTGAGGACATATAAATCTGTAAATATGCCTACCTTTTTAAATCTATTAATAATTATAACATAGATTGACTTTATGTTCATTAACACACTTATATTAAATAAACTAAAGCACAAAACTGCTATCAAAAATATCTGTAATTTGACCTATATTCCATAACTTCCTTGCATTAAATTCAACTGGCCTTTATATCTACATGAATATTGTAAGATTATGTATAAACATACTACATTTCTGCCACAAAACCAGAGTTACTGTTACTACTGTAAATCCATTGTAATTGCTGGCAGTTTGTGGATTAAAAAGTATTGTTACTGCACTGTTGTCACACAACGTTTCTCCTATTTTTCCACCTCAGTGTTGTTGAGAATGTCTTTAAACTAGATCTCGACAGCATCTGTGGTTTGTACGGAATTCTCCGCTCCAAACTCAAACGCCTCCCACAGCGCTGTTTAGTGGTCACGTGACCAACAGTAAACGCATTTGTTCGAAGCTCTTCCGCTTTTGGCGCGTTCAGTAATTCTCGTGCGCAAAAAACTTAGCATGGATATGAGTTATTAAATCGTTCCTACTCGCTTTTTTACTGCTACATCTGGTCTAAAATTTCTAATAGTAATTACTAATAATTATTACTACTATGGAGGTCAAAGGCAACCATCAAATGTCCATTTACCAAAATAAATCTTTTGTGTTCAGAAGAAGAAATTCATACAGGTTTAAAACAGAAAAAGTGCAGAAACAAATTATATTTAAAATAAGAGTAAATGATTTTGACATTATAATAGAAACTAAAAGGAAATAAATGCTTCAAAACATATTGGACAATGGGACAATAGGTCTCTCACAGACCACATAGAACATACAGAATGTCCTGTCATAGATGCATTGTATCGTTAGATGATTAAGTTAATACTGTAGTTTACCTGCGTGACCACGGCTCCTATGTCTCCAAGTAGAGCAGCTGCAGCTCTCACATTATTACTAAACTCTTCAGCACACAGATCCACCTAAACAAAATTTACACAAGAATCCAAACTGAAAATCATTAACTGCAGGTCTTTATTACAGAAGCATACCGAGGTGTAACTAACCTGAACAATCTTCACATGGGGACTAAATCTGGGTGGAAAACCAAAGTGCAGGATCCAGTTGAGTCTGGCACCCAGCAACACTATAACGTCAGCCTGCAATAAAGCTCTAGGAAAGAGAGAGACGAGCATCACACCAATCCATCTAAAGAAGATTTAAGAAAGAGCCTTTAGATACCTATCCACACCTGGACCTGGCCGCAGCAACACAGTTAGGGTGGTCATCCGGCAGCACTCCTTTCCCCATAGGCGTGGGAAGGAAAGGGATCCCAGTCACCTCCACCAGCTCCCTGACCTCTTTCTCTGCCCTGGCATACGCCGCACCTGCAGCACATCACAGTTCAACACTGCTGTGAAGATGCCATGTCACTCGGTTCTATTCGGTTCACCTTTGCCGATGATGATCAGAGGCCTCTGAGCCGTTTTGAGCAGCCTGACAGCCTGTGTGATCTCCCTGCTGTCAGCCTGGCTCACAGGAGGAGCAGGACAGCAGGAGACAAACCTAGAGGAACACGAACACATTTCAATGTGATCGATAAGTGATGACATCAGCTGGTTAGAAAGCTCTCCATTGCTAGGATTGGTGTTCGTTTAACTTTTCCTAAAGCTCACCTGACATTGGCCCGATCTGTTTTGGCGTTCACCATGTCTCCAGCTATGTCTAAGTAGGACGCTCCTGGACGGCCATAAATGCTGCTCCTTACAGCCTAACAAAAACACAAACATTCCTACTTTAACCTCTTACACTCTGCGGCTATTTTGGGGAATTCCCCCTGCATTTGACCTACCAAATTAAAAAGCTATATGTCTTTCCTGTAAGAGAGAAATTTAAATAAAAAATGTACATTTTAAATATTTAACAAAGGTTTAGCATGTTGGTCAACTGACAGACATGTTCAGTGACACATTGCTGCCACACACATAATATTTTGTATGTTGCAATAATAAAATGTTATGCCATTAAAACATCTTTTCCTGTAATAATGAACGTTAAAATGACAGCTTTTTTCATAATAACGAGATGTTATCTTGTTAAAACAACATATTTGTTCTCGTAATAACAACATATGTCATAAAAACGACAACAATATTTACTTTTTCAACTACAGCTGGTATCATTTCAAGGCTGCTTGGTCTTGCAGAAAACTTGCTGTACAGACGACAAGCTTCAACCTGGAACAAGAAAGAGGAACAAGAAAGCATTTTAGAAACATAAATACAAAAATAAATACAGGTTACTGATTCCTACAGTTACTAAAAATACATTTCGTAGTAAAACGTTTGAATCTGAACATGTTTGAATTTGTTGCTTAATAGAATACTCCATCCCAAATCAATACCATAATAACAAACTGAGTTTAAATATTAAAGCCAAACATTTCCTATCAACCCTACCTGAGGGAACTCCTGAAACGCTCCTGTGGTTTCCTGGTTCCTATCAGATGAGCCGCCAATGACAATGACCGGCCTGTGGATTCAAACAACAGAAGAAAAGTATCCAAACTGCCCATCGATTCATATTAATCTTATGTGAATTCAGCGGAGCAGAGCTACCAGCAGTTCATGTTAGCATTGGCCATTCCTCCGAGAGCATGAATCAGCCCAGGTCCAGACACAATCAGGCACACAGCTGGCCTGGAAAAAAAGTGACTTCATAACAAATACAGTACAAAAAAGAAACACTGGAAAAAACAAACTGACATATTCCTACCGTCCTGTCAAATACCCAATAGCAGATGCAGCATAGCAGGCCTGTTAGGAGAAAGAAGATGCATTGAAAACACCCACAGACAGTCTTTAGTGTATTGGAACAGGATTATATTTCAAATAAAAGTGAGACTGTCTTACTGCTTGTTCGTTGCGCATCCCAACATACTTGATGCCCGCTGCTTGGGCGGCCATGGCCACTTCAATGATAGGCACGCCAACAATGCCAAACATGTACTCCACATTCTGCACATGGAGTTAAAGACATACCTGATAGACATACTAATATATCGAATATTCATTTGTAAAAACGTTATTTCTGGTCATCTAAGGCACAATAAAAGAAGCAGTACATATTGGCAGGGTTTTTTTTTCAGATGGGGTCTGCAAAAGATTGTTTAAATAATAATAATAATAATAATAATAAAATAAGATTAAATAAAATTGATGAAAACAAAAAAAAACTATTTAATTTAATCTGACAAAAGAATAATTTACATTTATAAATGACACATCAAACAGTACGATACTATAGTAAATAAACAATGTAATCATGTAAAACTAACGAAATATATTATAATATAAATAATAATTTATATGTATTTATGTAATACTATAATTTGAAGATGATCACCTGAAAGACTGAAAAACCCTGGTTTAGGTGAAATATTTAGTCAAAGTGTTAGAGTCATATAAGTATCATGTTTGACAGCCCTAGTGCGCATGCGCTGCACCTTTGACACATGCTCCAAGTTCAATAGTACAGAAGGCAATGTTACAACAAAAAGTTATATTAAGACTTTTTATGCAGGTTTATTCTTGACTAACGTTAAGTGACTAATTGCTAGACAAATGTTTTTGATGAAAACTCCCGAGAAAGATTGAGAAGGCAGAAAAGAAGCACACGACACAGACCTGGGATTTGAGCGCCTCAGCGATCAGCTGAGCTCCAGTCACTTCATCCATAATCACCTTCTCAACTCAAGACACACGTCAAACAGCTCTTCTGTCCTCCTGCCGCTCTTCTTCTGCTGTTTGTGTGCCCTTAAAATAAAATGAAAGCTCATGTCTCCCCCTACTGGATAACTTGATATGTGTCGAGTGTCACTTTTAATTTTGTCCCCCTTAAATAATGCAGGTCCACTCTGTCTCTCACTCATTCAATTTAGATCATAAATCAATTTTTTCACTAGATAGAGTTCATAACTTAATAAATAATATTTATCATCATTTATTATATATATTTACATATTTTCAATAGTTTATTTTAAGCCCTTAAAAAGGGACCCTATAGATACGGCTTCTTTAATGGGTTTCTTTTTGTTACTATAAATTGAGGATGGAACATAAGAAGAAAAGAGCAGACTTTAAATATTTGACCAGACTTAATACACAAAGCACAACTGTTTGTCTCATTTTCATTCCACTGTTTCCATTCTTATTTATTTAGTAAACAAATGAAACAATTTCAAATACAGAGAGATTATACTTTTGAAATAACCAATACATATCGTATTACAAACACAAAATGACATGTCTAGTTTTCATCAACTAGATTTCTAACAGAAAACCGAGGAGAAACACATCAAGAAAAACTCAAATTTGTCAATTTTACTATACTACACATCATTACAAACATAACGATTTGAACATTTCTCAAGCTATTAGATCTGATACCCCATTTACATGTTAGACATAGTCAAGCTAAAAATCAAATCTTCAACTAAACATCATAAATGTCATTGTGAAGAAAGAGGTTGTACTTGTCATAACCAGTATTTTCTACATTGCTGTTTTTGTTCTCCTTCACCCTCGTTTTACTGTTCATGGCTTGAGCTTCACTCTCTCTGCCTTCAAGATAGGACTGTAGGATCTGGAAAAACTGTCATAATATTGGACAGATAAACGACAACATGAATAAAAAATGCAGTGTGTTCGTTTAATATTTGCATTGGAAGAACAAAAGAATAGGTAAGGCTTACAATACACAGTGTCTGACTAAATAACACATATAAATATCAGTTTTAGACTCTGAATGCTGGTTATAAAAAATCTTAATCAAATGTAATCTTAGCCTTAATGCGTTTGTGTGAAATTGGGACTTTTATCACAAAAAAAGTTTTTAAAGACTCCCATTAACATTTTAAGGCAAGACACCTTAGGCCCATATATAAAAAAAAACGAATGAAGAATAATATAGCACTGTGCTTCTGTAGTTTATTGATTACATAACTAATTTTAAACATTTTTTGTATTACACATTTACTTGAGTGTTATGTTTTGGCATTATCTAATTAAATGTGCTCTTCTTTGCTTACATTGAACAGAGATCTGAACATAGGAAAAAGCAAAAAAATAAAATAAAAATAAATAAATAATTATAAATATATATATATTTTGTTTGTTTGTTTGTTTTTGTTTTTACATATTGATGCTAAATATTTGTATAAATTTATATATATATATATTTTCCCCCCTCCGTATATATATATATATATATATATATATATATATAGTATTATAAATATTAATAAATAATAAATAATGCACATTATAAATATAGATAAAACTGTCAAATAATAAGTAAGTAAAACTGAAGAGGGGATTTATGACTCAGTGTTGGAGAATCTTTTTAATTTTTTAAGGAACAGCCTTTAACACTACATATTTTAAATAAAGTCTGCAGATGCAAAAAGATAGAAGTGCAACACAAAAAAACACCTTAATAAATAGTAATTTTGGTTAGTATTTCTCTTTCCAATAGTCTGAAGACCGTTAAGTAGTCCAAAATAGTGGAAGGGGAAAAAAACTCTAATATGAAACATGATTCCGAATTAAAATCAGACATATCTCACACAAAAAAATATTTAATAAATAATTTTTTTGCTCACTAAAACAAATATGATAAAAAAAACAAAAACGTCTGACTCACCAGGGTCCTGCTCTGTGGGTTACTCAGAGACTTCCACTCTTCATTTGAGAGGTCCGACTCAACCGAGACCATCAGCAGTGTCATCAGAGCCAATACTGTCAACCTGGATGCGAAACACAAACACAGAGACATTACACAGTCTTCCCCGGACCACCTCAACGTCTTCACCTGATGAAAGAGCTCACATGTTTGCAGTGTCTGTGATTGCCAGGTCAGTTTGTAGTTGGGTTGCCTTGGTTTCCCAAAAGCTTTCTGCCCTTGCTTTTATACACAGCATAAGAGGCATGCCATACATGAACAATTTGCACCTTCTGGCAAATTGGCATTTTCTTTTTTTCTCAAAGAAAATCTGGACAGACACTGAGTGCCATAATTGATATAATTAACCTGATTGCGTCATCATGGCTCCCTTAGAGACATACACCTCAGAATAGCCTCTTATAATGATGGTGGTATTTATGGCTTAACCTTTAAAGCGGCATGATGAATGTAAAAAGACTACCGGACATATAAGTGAAATACAGGAATCGAAATTGTAGGAAACATTTTAATGAATGGAGTCAAAGGCGAATGTTGACAACCAATTATTTTTTTGCACTAACAACCAGTAGTTTGAAAGTTCAAAGGGAGACAAAAATGCATATCCCACAGAGAATTAAAAAAAAAATTATACTGTCTTTTTTTTTTTTTTTAAATTCTGCTGCTGTTATCTACTGCTAAATAAAAGATCAGGGTGTTCTGCTTGTCTATGGGTTTTTATTTTAACAGGATCATTTAGCATAGGGCCAATTATTTTCATTCAAGAAAATTTTCAAAAAATAATATCCATTTTATACATTAAATCAATTGAACTGTTATAATTAATATAACATGGTACAGCCTAATATGCTACATGTAAAAATGTGCTGGAAATGTTCAAAAAGTACTGATACACACACTAAAATAATTTCAGAAACAAAAGTAGAAACATTTTTTGTCTGCACAAACATTGAAATAATAACTTCAAGAAAACTATGGACAGACTTTAAACTAACAAAAAGTATTAACATAACATGCTATTTACTGATACGTAATACTTAGCCGTCCTTTTCAAATAAAGTTTTGATAAAAAACAACACCCCACTCATCTAGGCTTGATATAACTCTAGTACACATCAGTGGATACTACATGTGGTTGTTATTATTATTTATTTATTTATTTATTTACTTTGCATGTTTTTTTTTTCTTTGCTTGGCCCTAATCCTCTTCCATAAAATTCTGTGACTTGAAATCTTGGTCTACTTTCTAGCTGCCATTTTTACAATTGTTGGTCTCTGACAGAAAGGGAGATTCAATCTGGGCTGATATAATGATACTAAATAATATTTTTAATGTAATGTACTTGCTAAATATGTTTATTACAATTATATAAAGTATATATTCTTAAGGTTTTAAATAAATAATTAAATAACTGAAGCAGTTTAATTCAGCTGACAGTCCTATTTTTAGTCTAAAAAAATAAATAAATGTTCATCTCTTCAGGTTTTCCAGACTTTTTATTGAATTGTAATATTTTGTCACAGTAATAGGTTCATTATATAGAGAATGTCAAGGAAGTTTGAAGAGTCCTGTTTTACAGCACCATCTCAGTCCAAACAGATAAACTCTGATGTCTTCCTTCTGGTAGTGTGTGACCTTTCAAGAGCCGTTTGAAACTCTCAAGACCACTTGAGCCATTATTTTTCTCTTGTTCATCAAAATTAATTGAAATAAATAAATAATTCACTGTATTTGTTACCTTCTTTAGTTTTCACAGCAGCATCTGGAGCGAACTTTATATGGAACAAAAATCCTGCCTAAAGAATTTTAAATAAAAAGCTTGTTGAATTCCACAAATCGAAAAAAAAAAAACTTTGCAATTAACAGTGCTTGCATTTTAATGCATTGTATTTTCATGGCTTGTATTTTTATGCGTTGCATTTTAACATGGTTGTATATTTAAGTAGCGGATATTTCAAACGGAAACTTTTTACAAACATTTTCATGGTTAAAATTCAGTAATCAATATTCACCTCACAAAGTTCATTTTCAAAGTATTCAGTTTGTTTAATAATTCCAGCAATAATATTTGTCAGGCAACTTTCACTTAGTTTTATTTCACGTTACAAATTCGCCTCCTAAAATTCAGTGGTTCAAATAAGACTGAGCGTTCTGAAAGTTCCTGTATGTAATCAATTTTTATATGGAATACCTAATATTCAAACAAAACATTAATGATGATAATGAAGATAAGGCAACATGGTAAATATATATTCTTATTGTATAGGAGTAAAAAACTGGTCAACCAGTGTGGTTAGAAAAAAATAAATAAAATCAAAATTTTGGAAACTAAACATTTACTTGCTGCTAAAAACCACAAACAAAAATCAGTCTCAATTAAGAGCTGCTTGTGTGCAAAATAGAGCCTAAAAAAATTGGAATTGCTAATGGAAGATTGGATGACTCGCTCAAAATTGACTCCTTTACCAATAAACAACAAAACCTGCCCACACAGGCATTGATAGACGTAACTTTTATTTTACAGCTATCCGATTCAAGATATTTTTTTCCCATCCCCAACCCTACTGCAGTAAATTTAGTGATAGTCATTGCTAACCTCATTTGACAACTTTAAAAGGCAATTTTCTCAATATTTAGATTTCAAAGAGTTCTATCTCAGCCAAATATCGTCATATCCCAACACCCCAATACATAAAGGGAAAGCTTATTTCTTCTGTTTTCAA
The DNA here is from genome assembly GCA_032359395.1 of Enteromius anoplus. NCBI lineage: Eukaryota > Metazoa > Chordata > Actinopteri > Cypriniformes > Cyprinidae > Enteromius > Enteromius anoplus. Next base: position 8,264,576 of record JAUMHG010000060.1, on the reverse strand, counting down.
ATGATGTATAACTCTAAATTTCGAAAAATGGACCCTTAATTAAGACTGGTTTTGTGGTTCAGGGTCACATAAGTTTTGTACATTTTAAACTGCAGCTTTAAACACTTGATAAGAAAACTGAGATTCAAAGTACTGAAATCATTTATTTATTTAATCAACCATAAAATATACAGGAATCTCTTGTTGTGAGCTGGGGGGCAGCAGCGGCCATTTTACCCAAGAAAAGGAAACCGATCCCAGCTGACCCCCGCTCAGCCGGGGAGCTGTATTGAACAGATTTCCAGTTTCAATCATTCATAAAATCAAAGCTTGAAAAGGGACAAACACAGGTTTCGGACAGGCCATCACAGAAGAATCGAGTGGTTTCGTTTGCTAAATCAAAGCGAGCACACCTGCCCCAAAAAGTCATGTTAATAAGAGCCAGAAAAAATATAATATATATTTATATTCATATATCAACATACAAAGAGATCAAATGCTGTTCTACCATTGGTTCACACAGTGTTCCTCATTCCAGAGCAAAGCATCCTGGGAGCCGTTTGCCTCTTCATTTTCAGTGCTTTTCACAGACGTAGTGTTGAACTTCTTGTGCATCGTAGATTTGTTCTCTCAAGCTGCCCCTTCCCTCCATACAGTAATTTATGAAGGCACAAAATGATGATGAAATATGGAAAGTAAAAAAAAAAAGAATACACTAGATAAAAAGAATAATTTATCCTAAAACTGAAGATGGAGACAAGTTAGCATTTTTAACATCACTCATGCTTGTGGCCAAAAGCATTACAATGCTGATGTTCATGTCCTCGATTTGCCCTTGCGCTTTTGAAACTACTTTGAAATAAATTTATTATTATTAGTTTTTTTTTATATCCCCCCTCAGAGGGACAGAGAAATTGACAGATATTAAAAATCTCATTTTAAAAAAGAAATCATTTCTTTCCGAGCTGTAAATGGTCGATTTCGAAGTGCACACTGACTTGAAACTGTTGAAAGCATCGCAAACATCCCAGTCTTTCGTGAGGGAGGATTTGAACGTCCAATCCCAGTTGCACTATGACAGTGTCAAACTGCTTGTGCAAAAGTTGGTCCCAGGCTGCCGATTCTTGTCTTTTATTGCCATGTGGAGAGGTCCGCCCACTTATCTGTCACATTTGTGTAGGCCAAGATGCGCTGGCAGAGGATAAGGGGAGGGGGAGCTGGGAGGGCCAGCCTGCTGTGCCTCATACACGCGTGTGTTGTGTGTAGAGACTTTTAAGGCTCTGCGGAGTGGCCGGCCGCTGGGTAATTAAGACAAGATGTGCGCCTCTCCTTCCCTCCTCGTCCTCAGTATGTCTCTGAGTCAGAGTCGTTGAGCTCGTCGTCCTTGTAGAAGCCGTCGTGGCGGTTGATGCTGTTGAAACTGCAGTAGGAGCTGTGCTCGGGGCGGAGCATGGGCAGGCTGTCGAACGTGACGCTTTTGGTGGGGCTGGTGTAGTGATTGATGGCACTGAACGTGAGGCTGGGCACCGCACCTCCGCCGGGAGACACTGGCATCATGGTGGCCAGGATCAACGCCAGGCAATCTGCCACGTCTTTGTTAGGAGCACAAGCAAGGGCTGGAGTGTAGCCTTTTAGAGAAATGAGAGAAGACTCGTCAGGATGCACAAAATAAAAAAAATACTAATAGTTTTCAAATATAAACTACACAGTAAAAGTAAACAAAACAAACAAACGAAAGTAAATATATATTATGAATTGGAAAATCATGGATTTGTTTTGCTTGTTTGAAAACCTTGTGACCAGAAATACAAGTTCATAGTTTCAAAATGTCCATGATTTCTTAAATGTCACTATAAACTGTTGTAAAAAAAACGATTCTAAAATTCACACAGAGAAAATAAATACTATAAATTCACATAAACAGTGCCATTCGGACAGTAATATTCTACAAATTCATTTCTTTTTCTTAAAAAATGCAATCTATTGTGAAGCTGCAATACAGTTTAAGAATACATATTCACATTTTTTAATCATTGAAAATAATAAAAAGTAATTTGCTCCTGAAATGGCAAAGCTAAATTATCATCATTACTCCTGTCTTCAGTGTTACATAATCCTTCAGAAATCATTCTAATATGCTGATTGGCTGCTCAAAGCTTGAGGAAGCTGGCATTTGGAGATCTATTTGCACATGCCGTCAAGCCGTTGACGGTATGCCCTGCAATAGATGCCCAGATGCAATTTAAACGACAATCGATTGTGGAAATGATTGAAAATTTACATCCCTAAATGAACAGAAAAAATAGCTTTTATTTAAATACCCGTGCTAAATGAAAGTATAGATATAAACTGTTTTGCGAAATGTGAAATAATTTGAAAATGGATTAAAAAATTTTTTGTGTAAAATTGGATGACAGAATTAATATATAAATTATAAATTAGTTGTTTTTAATAGAAATAATATTTCACAATATTACAGTTTTTTCTGGATTTTTAATCTAATAAATGCAGCCTTGATGAGCAGAAGAAACATCTTTAAAAGACCAATAAATATCTTACTGACCCCACGGTAGTGTATATATAAATTTATCACTAATATACTGTCCATCTCTTAACATTTTAAACAAACATTAAAATCTATAGTCATGATAAGTTTAAAAATCATCAGCATTTACCATTTTCATCCACGGCAAGCACGCTAGCACCCTTAGCTAGTAGTTCTTGGACAACCACAGTCAAGCCATTCCTGGCAGCAACATGCAGGGGCCTGGAACATGACAATTTAATATTAGGCTTAGTTTAATATATTTCTGTAAATCAGTGCAAGTGCACAAGTTCTGTGTGTCGACCATACGTTTGTAAAGCTGCATTGGTGGAGTTGATGAGGTTTCTGTCAGTGATCTTCTCCAAGATCAACAAGGCACTGGTTTCATGACCCTTTAGACATCAAATGAAAATCAATATCAGTGACAGTAACACCTATGAGAACATCAAACAGTCTATACTAGATGCTTACAACTTGGAAGGAATTAAGATATGAGAGAACAGTGTTCTGTACCTTACTGCAGGCCAGATGGAGAGCAGTGTTTTTGTTGGCATCCTGTAGCGTGAGATCTGCTTTCGCACTGCTCACCAACACCTCTGCCAAACACAGACAGACATCATGACATATCAAAAAACAAACACTAACTCAGCCGACTACAAACATTTGAGGTTTAAGTGTCAAAGTCCTACCGACTGCATTAGTCTGGCCGTTCTCAGCAGCCATCATGAGGGGCGTTTTGCCTCCAGCATCCACACAGTTCACCTGCGCGTTATGACCCAGCAAGAGCTGCAGACACTCCACATGATCTGTGAAAGCCGCAGCATGAAGAGGAGTCCTATCAGAGACAAAAAAAGTTACAAAATGGACCTCAACCAATAAAAAAACACTTTATTTTCAGGAACATTTCTCATTATTAACTAGCTGCTTATTGGCACACACATATCTAGCATATAGACTTGACCCGACCCCATATCTAAACTTAACTACCTTACTAACTATTAATAAGCAGAAAATTAGGAGTTTTTTTAGGGAATACTCTATAATTAATAGTGAATGTGTGTTTCCTAGTGTTACCAAAAATAACTGTTTAACATGATTATTTAGAATTTGTTAACAATGTCTGTTTTGGTTTGCATCTATAAAATGATACATTTACTAGATTTATAGAAAAACGACATAGAATACAGAATTAATCGTTAAAAGATCGCGAACTGGATTCGACCCCCCACACAATCTTAATCCAGTTTTTATACCATTCAGCCAATTATATTGTCAAGGACCGTAGTACATCTCGAGATAACACACAATGACTCACGTCACATGCGGTTTTGCGCGGGCAGCGGCCAGATGTAATTGTTAAGCCGGTTTCACACCGCACGCGTCAGCCCGGGTATACTTCACTTTCCGTATGCAGAGCAGGATACCGGCAGCGTTTGTCGCGCGCAGCTGAATCACAGCTTGTGCTGCAGTACGCTAGATTGAATAGGTTATATTACCTTAATCTTTTGTGTATCATTCTGTAAAATTAATAAATCCGTTTGGGGGTTCAAATAGGTTTCTGGGCTCTGGAAAAATAGAAAGGACTCACTATTCTAATGCACTACTAGCCGTGTTATATATAATTTGTCTCACATCGTCACGTCGATAATTACTAAACAATACAATAGGCACATCTATAAAATATAAAATAAATTATATGTATATATAATTATGTTTAATTTCTTCATGTTTAAATGGTGATTTTTTTCTCCTTTATATTATAACATAATTTTTCATTACATTTCTTTCAATTTAAAGCAGAGTATTATGTATTATTTCACTGCTGTTTTACAACCTAATGTTAAGTAGTAAATCTTTAAAATAAAATAAGTTCTCCAGAATCGTGATCTTTATTCTATCCAGAATCGTGCAGCTCCAATACAGAATAATTATGGTTAAACATCCAACAGCAAAACTGTGCTAATTTAGCCTTAAAAACTGTTAAAGTATTTATTTATATTTTGAATTATCATTCATTTTTTTGTGTTCAGTTTAATATTTTATCTATTATATATTTTTATCCTTATTTACTTATATAAGTTTTTATGTCTGTTATTTTATTTCAACTTTACTCTAAATTAGCTTTGCTTAACAATAACAGCACTGTTTTGTTTACCACTGATATAGCATTAAATAAATTAAATGGCATTAACTCTTAAAATATATAATTACAAAAACATTGATCTTATATAAACAGTAAGACCAGTACCTGTTTTTTGAATCATTTGAATTGACGATGGCAGGACTAAGTGTGTCTATCAACATCTCAGCTGCTCCTTCATTGTCGTTTATACTGAAGGTCATAAAATAACAGCTTTAGTATATTGCCCTTTTAAACACAAACGCATACCAACCCAGACCAAATCCACTTACACAGCACAGTGAAGGGGGCTAAAGGTGTTCCCTTCAGTCTTATGAAATAACTCCTGCTCCAGCAACACTTCGACACATGTGTCATGACCTGCAGGGAGAGAATTTTGTGTAACAACAATTTATATCGAACAAGCTTCTGAATTCCTGCTAAAAGAAGAAAAAACTAAGTCAGACATGGCAATTATATTTTGTGACTGTGCCGGTTGGCATTTCACCTTGTAGGGTCTAGTCACAACAAACCAGACCCTTACTATGGACCCTTATCCCCCCCACCCCCATGAAGAAATGTGTGTAATTTCTCGGAATAATGCAAGTGAAATCTGTATATGTCAGAATAACATGCTTTCACTTGGGTTTTAACATTTTGCAACGAATGACAAACAAACACCAAAGTGCCTTTTACAGGGTTCCCACCCTTTCTGACCAATTAATTTCCATGACTTGTCCAATTGATCATAAATACTATATTATTATCATCATCATCATTAAACAAAAATTGCTGAAGAGGATTACCATTTGTATGCAAAGAACTATTCCTTAAAATAAGTTTATGCATAATAATTATGCATAGCAGTGAATGAAAGTCTCTAAAAAGGCAAACAAGCTTAAATTTGAACGTTTCGACTTCCTGAGCCTTTCCCAGAATCCCTGACACTTCACTGAGATTGGGAACCCTGCATTATTTTCATCAGACTTGGTGCAAGCAGGCCTTTAAACAGGTAGGGTGTATCGATCTGTGGTCGGCAAGTGCGTTTATTCACCGTTGTAACAGGCCCAGTGCAGGGGCGTGTAGCCCTGGTGGTCAGTGATGACAGGAATAGTCTCTACTGACTGGGCAGCATGCAGAAGGCCCCCCAGAACCCCAACGTGGCCACAGGCGGCCGCAAGGTGCACTGGAGAGCGCCCCCTACAGTCCCGTACCATGAAACTGGCACTGTGCTGCAGCAGAGCCTCCACACATTTCTCATGTCCCGTCACCGCCTGAATAGATCAACACACACAACCATGAGCCACGCTTTGAAGCACTAGCACAGGTGAGAGCCAGAGCCGATAGAAAAACCAAAGAGAAAATAAGTCATGATTTACCCCTCTGTGCAGAGCAGTGCGGCCCCATTTGTCTTTGGCATCGACATTGGCTCCTTTATTAATAAGGGAGTAAACACAGTCTGTGTGTCCACCCAGCACTGACAGCATCAGAGGCGTCCTGAAAATCATATATGCGCATATGACTCGGCAGTCTATAATTTCCATTATTCTGAGAAACTGGAAAAATGGTCTCATGTACTTACTGCCCAATCCCATCCTGAATGTCCACTGCACTCTGCAGGTCAGCATTTCCGATGAGCAAACGGAGACATTCAGAATGACCATTTGTGGCTGCAAAAGAGGAAAAAGACGACAGATGTGCATATCATGAGATTGTATGTCCATACATGAACAATAAAACATTCTGGAATTTGCAACAGACTGATATACATCCACCCGGATGATAAATCTGCCAACAGTATCGAACTTGTGCCTGCTTGGCTGATTAACAATAGAAGTGTTAGATCTGCCGTGTGTTAAGAATCCATAAATAGCTTTGTCAACAGAAGTATTTTCTATGCTCCTAAACCTAACATGCAATGCTTTTTACATATTAAAAATTGAGCTTATTAATTTCTAATAATTACAATACAGGTAATTCAGATTCCTAACTGATGTGTGTGTGGTCACAAATTATGCAAATAACTGAATGTCATATAATCTTGTTAGTCTTTGTAAACCATACCAGCGGCGTGGATGGGGGTGCGCTTCAGAGTGTAGTCTTTCACTAGGATGGACGCCCCCTGGTTGATGAGCACATCCACACATTCAACGTGTCCTTTGAAGGCAGCCAGGTCCAGCGGCGTGTGTCCTTGTGCTGTTCTCACGTCCAAATCCAGCAAAGACTGAACCAGTACCTCAAGAGCCTGGTGATGTCCATGATATGCCTAAAAATTTTATATATATGAGAAGAACCCAACCCAGAAAGCATAAGACAATTACAATGTTTCCCAACATTTGGTGCACAGACAAGATGGAGACTGTACTCACAGCCAAGTGGAGAGGGCTCACAGGTGCACGTACATCAGAGTCATTTAGGATGTCTGTCCCTGAGGTTTCCATTAACTTCAAAACAAAACACAACAGATCTAATTATGCCCCATCACCCTGTAAAAAAGGGTTTACGTTGAGCATCTCAGCACTTACCACATCTAAAGGAGTTTCACTCGCAATCTGATGAAGAATACAGAAATATATTAGGCTGGAATTATTAAAAACAGACATAATCGCATGTATTTAAGTCATCTTACCAGCTCCAGACACAGGCGGTGTCCATAAGCAGAGGCGTAATGCACTGCATTGTAGCCCTGATTGTCTCGGATCCCTGGGTTGGCATCATTCCTCAGCAAATATTCCAGGCACCTAGTTAGTGAACGAGAGAGACCAGTTAATACATGTTGTTTAACAAGCTATGCACACTGTTCACTCATATGCAATACAGTAACTCACTTTCCATCTGCGTCAGAAGCAGCGGCGTAGTGGAGTGGGGTGCAGCCCCTCATGTCAAGCTCATTGACATTGGCTCCTGAACCCACCAAAGCAAACAGGCACTGGTAATTGCAGTTTGCAGCTGCGTAGTGCAAAGGTGTCCTAAAGAAGAGATTGTACGCTCAAGCCTCACAATCAAAAAGGTGCATAATCAATAGCTACGGAAGTGCAAAGTAAACACACCTTCCGAAGCTGTCCTTCCTGTTGAAATCTGCCCCTGTGTTGAGGAGAAGATTTAGACACTCGAGGTTCCTGTGGGAGAAAACACATTTTAGTTAGATGAAGCAAAACATACTCAAGCAACGTGAATGTGTTGCACTAAATTGGTCAGTGACAAACATAGCTTCAATACACACACATACACAAAAAAAAACCTTTTAAAGGCTTAGGAAACATACTCAATGATGCTGGTTTCATATTACGTGAAAAATATTTATATCCTTTAAATGAAAATGTAATGATTTTTAATTGCAACCACCAGTATTAACATATTAACCATAATAATATTTAGTTTCAAATATCATCATTGTCCATTCAAATTACTCCAATTGAATTATTTTGATTACATAAACGTTTTTTGATCAAAAAGTATTTAATACAAATATCATTAACCAAAAATTACATAACATTTTTTCCACATTCTACAATATGAACTAAACTTATAAAAAATATAATAGGCCCGGGGCTTTAACGCGTTAATTGAGATTAATTAATTACACAAAAAATAAGTTTTTTAACGCAGTTAATCGCACTTTTTTTTTGAACCGCGGAACGTTTCTCACTTGATGAGTTTCGGCGGATCGATCACACTGGAGGCAGTGTTGCCAACTTAGCGACTTTTCAGAGACCTTTGGCGACATTTTTTCAAAAAAGCGACAACCGACAAATCTAGCGACTTCTTGGACAAACCTTAGCGAGTCTCTGGTAGTGCCGCGCACGCGCGAGTTCTTGTTTTCA
>JAUMHG010000060.1:8242785-8256009 GCA_032359395.1 Enteromius anoplus | reverse complement strand
TTTTGTTGCTTAAGCTTATGTATTCAGTCATTATTCAATGGTATACTAAAAATCCATATGAAAAAACGTACTTCTCAATGTTCTCAGGTAAAATATTTATATGCGATTAAAAATGTGATTAATTTCGATTAACGAAGCCTCTAATTAATTAGATTAATTTTTTTAATCGAATCCGGCCCTAAAATATAATAAAAATAATCTCACCCGCCGGCAGCAGCAGCATGTAAACAGGTCCTTCCAAAGTCATCAGGGGTGTCTATATCAAAGCCTGGAAGACAGAGACTTGCTTTAACACAGCAATAAATGATGTAATCCATGCACAAAAAGCGCACTGGCTGACTATCTGAGCAGTGATAGGGCTTACCTGATGACAGCAGCTTACGGCAGCAGTCGGAGAAGCCGCTGAGAGCAGCCAAATGCAGTGGAAACATGCCATGAACTCCCCTCCTAAAAGAAAGATCCAATATTACTACCATACAGACAGGAGCATCTCGCTGTACATGCACGTGGGATCAATAAGAAAATCGGTGGGTGTCTGAATAATGAATTTCCGCCTACATCTATACTTCCACAGTTCAATGCATAAATGAAACAAAGCTGTTATATTCGCTAATTAGCAAGCACTTGGGAATGAGAATTCTTACTTGGCTGTATCAGCTCCGTTAGTGATCAGTGTGTTGATGAGAAGCTCGTGTCCGTATCGAGCTGCGATGTGCAGAGGAGTATTCCCATTCTTATCTTCACAGTCTATCTCAGCACCTACACATACACGAGGCAAACAAGGCGCTGTCAGACACTGCGGGTTCTGTGATGGAAAATTTCAGAACTCAAGACTCACCGTTTTGAATAATCGCCTGAGATCTCGAGAACCTCCCGTGGATTGCAGTCATATGTAGAGGAGTCTTGCCATCCTTACTCTGCAAAACGATAGATAACCAAGTTGCTACGTCATTCATTGGTGGTTTTTACCACACATGTGCAGACATAGTAGAGCTCCCACCTTGATATTGACATCAGCTCCATTTCCCACAAGCAGCTCAAGGCAGAGCGCTCCGTGCCGTGAGGCGGCGGTGAAGTGCAGGGGTGCGAAGCCCTTTTCGTTAACCTGGTTCACATTGGCGCCACACTCGATCAGCTCGTTCACCACCACGTCCTGACCGTTGTAGCATGCCACATGCAGCGGCGTGTTCCCATACGCATTTGGCTCATTCATCTGTAAGCATGCACACAGTTCAAATGTTCATTCACACTTCAGTTTAATTACTGTATGTCTGAGCAGAGGTGTGCATCCAGTGTAAGCATTGTGGTGCAGCCCAGTTAGTTATACATGCCCTTCATAAGCACAGCAGTCTACTCTTTTAGTTTGTTTGAAGCGGATCTCTAGATGAAAAGGTTAGAATGATGCTGTCTGAACCAACCTGGACCAAACCACCCACAAGAGTACAAATGACTGTGTGAAAGCAAGCCACGTTGTGAGTAAAGCATTTCATTATGTTCTATTCAATCCAATTGACAGCCGCTTTGTTCACTTGCCAAGATGAAAAATCTACTTGCTCACTGCCAAAACGGTTACCATCATGTGGCACTAGCTCTAATCAATATGAACAGGCACGTAATTAGCATTTTTGAAAATGCTGGAATTGAATTCCATGAAAAACATAAAACACTTTTGAAAACATGCAGCAACGGACCAAATTAAAGCAAACTGCTTGAGACTGAAAAAATGCATAGATTTCACAGGAGAGTCGATTAAGATATGATGCACTGTGATGTATTGACTAATGATGTATGAATTGGAAAAAGTCAAGGAACAAAGTCTTGGCAAATATGGCACTGGCGCTATGGCAAATTTTCTTATAAAACGTAACTTCCATTATAATCTATAATGTTCATATTAAATATCAGCCAATGTTAGACAACGTGAACACTCACATCCACTCCTAGGTCCAGCAGATACTTCACTACACTGATCATCCCGCTGGACGCTGCAGCATGCAGGGGTGTGTAAGCTTTCTTATCCTTACACGTCACCTCAGCACCATGAGACACCAGCAGCTTGACCACCTCCATGTGACCTGAAGGGTTGAGGGTTTAAAAAGGTTTTTGAATGTACAAGACCACACACATGGTTGTGCAAGAGGCTGGAAAACAAATAATCACTCCGTCTCACCCATGTATGCTGCCCAGTGGATTGCCCTTCTGTCCTTCTTATCAAATGCATTTATATTTGCTCCCCTGGATAGCAGTAACCGCACCATCTGACAGCACAAAAACATGCATTACCCTTTACTCATAAAGACAAAAATAAGAATCACATTCGCAGTTTGTAAAACAACAACAACTGAATTTCAATAATATTAAATATTCATCTCTCTATTGTACCTTGAAGTGCTTTACGAATTCTGAACCGTAACGTCAACAAACCCACACATATGCAAATGGATGTTCACTAACCTCCAGGTGGCCACTAAAGGCAGCGTGGTGCAGAGCTGTGCGTCCAGCCCGATCTGATACATTAACGTTGCTAAGCAGTGGCACCAACGCCTCAGCGCAGCGGACCGCTTTGTTAGCAGCGGCCACATGTAAAGGAGTCTGCCAGTTCTTATCGCGAGCGTTCACATCGGCAGAGTGCTTCAACAAAACCTGCACCGTCTCCTGCAGGACACAAGGTCACAGGAAAAGATGGATCAGTTATTTTGAACCATTCCTTTTCATTTTGTTCCTGTAATTAGTGTTTGCATATTTTCACAAGCAAGTCACAATTTGTCAATTTACACATGAGTCAAAAATATTAGTGGCTGAAGTTTCAGATACAGGTTTTTTTAATGAAGGTAAATTTAAGACCTTTTAATGACCAAGTTTAAAAAAAATTACAATCTCCGTGACTTTTTATTCATTTTACAAAATAAAATAGCTTAAATAACTACTTTTATACTCACACTGCAAATATATTTGATGCATTCTCTCATTTTAATTCATTTTTCCAAGATCTTACATTTTAAGCAAATGTATCTTAATTTAAAAATGTTCAAATGTTATATATTGGACAATATGCATGCAATGCATCCGGTTTATGGAAAGGGCAAATTGGGAACTTTTTAAGACTCACAGAAACCCTGTAAACCATAGGTATAAAACATAGTTACTTTACACTTTAGTAACGAATTGCTTATTTTTAAATTTTTTTACTTTTTTGTTGTTGATTTGTTTCAAAAGCACATTAGCTTTTGCTGAGCTATCAGATTTTGGCATTCACTGCAGAAATGATGGTACCGTGACTATTCTGTTCTTCAGGAAGCAAAGTTTAAGCAAAAACAATACCTCACTGCAGGATGCCACTGCGCGGTGCAGAGGAGTCAGCCATTTGTTGTCTTTGGCATTCACCCTCGCCCCTACATCACAAGCAAAACATGAATAACAGTATAACAATACATCAAAGCCACATTTGAAGACACCTGGAATCAAAGGGAGGAGATACAAGAAGCTTCAGAAATTTTGTTTCGTTATGATGAATATTCTAGATGCATTTACCGGATAAAATTAACAGCTCTATAATCTCAGCATCTCCTAGGTAAGCAGCTGCATGCAGCGGTGTCCTTTTTTCATTGTCCTGAAAGAAATATAGTTTATTTATTATTAAGTGACCCAATTCGAAATATAAAGCTCAATTTAAAATCCAGCCATTTTTTTTCCCTTACCTGAACATTCACATCCTCTTTCTTGAAAATGAGAGAGCGTACTTCATCCGGATCAACATTGAAAATAGCTTTTAGCAGGGCAGGCTGAAAGACAGAGGGTCACACAACTGATAATGAGAAACATGGCCAAATCTGAACAGTGACATTTTCATTTGTGTCCGAGAGGTGAACTTTAACGCAGTTGAGTTATCTGAGTGATAACTTGTTCGCAATAACAGGGTAAACATGGTTGAATCTCTTCCCTGAAGACTTACAAACTGACAGCAAACCGAAACAACAGCACCTTGAGGTAGTGCTGTCATGAGACTGCCCGTGTATTGCTTATGTAAGTGGATCCTCAAGTGCCAGAGTGATTCTAAATAAAACCAGCCTCTGCCTCCTCGCTTTGTCTTTTTGAGCTGCAGTGCAAATTGACACTTCATTCTTTAATCATTCAGCAATTTTCTTTCCCCTTCAAGTCATTTTAAAGAAACATGCTTTACTTTCAGCAAACAAACATTTTTATTTAAAGAGAGGGATTATAATAACGTTGAACGTTCTTAAATTACATCCTGGAATTATAATTAATATGTATCGATATAAATGCAGATTTTTGCTGATTCCACTTTCCTCCTAAAAAACTACAACTGAGAGCATTAATAAAAATAAAAATTTAAAAAAGGACTATTTTCAATGCAAAAAATACAATATTACATCAAACAGCATTGTTAAACATTACAACTCCCCAAATCTGGACTAAGTTACAGATATTCACTTCTAAACAGATGGAAGTAGATATAAACCCACCAGTAGGCAAGCATTGATTTATTCAATCAACCAATTCATTCAAATGGCTGATTCACATAGAAACAAGGCAAGTGATACGAATAGGTTGAATCATTGACTCACTTGATGCGTTCAACACAGTGGATTCATTTAATAACTAAACACCACTGTTGCTCAGGGACACAGAGCAGATCTGCCGTGGCTTTGATTGGAACTACTTTAATCAGCGAAACTGAGCAAAAGCGGTCAACACTAAATCGCTTAATTTAACTTCTTGTTTATTGTAGAAAATCAATGTCACATTGCAATCATGTTGATATAGCATCTGATACAGCAGAAGACCACACCGGGTGCCCCTCCTGTCAGCTAAGAACAGGAAACCGAGGCTACAATTCGCACAGCCTCACCGAAATTGGACAATAGAAGATAGTTGCCGGATGGTAGAGTCAGAATTTGGCGTCAACAACATACAAGCATGGATCTAACTAATCATCGTTGCAACACCCCGCCCTACCTGAGTATTGTTGCTAACCATGTCCATCTCTTTATGAACACAGTGTACTTCCAGCAGGATAATGCACCATGTCATAAAGCTTGTATCATCTCAGACTGCTTTCTTAAACATGACAACGAGTTCACTTTACTCACTTTATGCATCTGTAACTTCCTGTGTTGCTCATTTGTTTTGAATTCGCTTTCATGAACGCATTATCATTCACTGTTAACACTAAAATCTGAATCATTCTTGGTGCCCAAATTTATTTTTTGACATTTTCTGCAGCTTTACCAACAATAATATCATTACCACCATATTTAAAAGAGGATTTGGCTATGACAGAAAAGAGAGTCTCTGCCAGAACCACATCAAAAACTACAAATGTAGGAGGGTTCACACACTGAAGCAAACATTACTGCCAGTTGAAGGACGATCAAACCCAGAACCATAATTCTCATATATTTCAAACTAAGAGGAGAATCCCAACCATTAAGGAGGCTCAAAATAAAATAATATGTTCAGAATATAGAAATATGTTCATCATTAATTGAAAAACGGATGCAAAGCATAGTGGTTTCCACCAGCATGGAGACAGCAGATGGTGCAGACAGCAAAGATCTGCTCCAAACCGGCACAAGTTAATACTGGACACCACACTTCCTCCCAGCTTGAGTTACTGGTTTATCAAGGAGACAAACAGCTAATTTTATGGTTATTTATACATATCTATCTAGCTTCAAACAACAAAAAGAATACCAGTTCCAACAGGTGAAAAAACAAATAAAACCATGAGTGTATCCATATCAAACAAAACCTCTGCGTCAAGTTATCCTCTGCAGAGACTCATATGCTTTGCATATTCATCTCAACAGATATTCCATACTTTGTCATCACTTGAGCAGTGGTCGAGAACAATGCACATGTCGTCCGCATCTCCTGCAGTACAGGCTTGCTGTGACTCATGAGAAGTATGTGCACTATGCCCGAGCTACAGGAAGTGTTCAGTCACACATTCTTGAGTGTTGTGAAATGGGATGCAGAAATGTCTGATAACAGCCAAGTGTTAACTTGCCTCAGGTTTCACACCATGCACTGCCCTTGAGAATAACAGCATTGGCAAAGCACTTAAATGACATGCGCAATAATATACAGGTTTTGAGAACTTTCATAACTCACACGTGCTAGATTTTATGAAAGATTCATAAGACATATCTGTTTCACTAATGCAAAAAATAATAAAGCATCAACAATGTAGAGTTTATCTATCTAGATCTCCTCTGGCTTATCTAAACCAGTTAGTCCCAGTTAAGGTTGTCAGAGGACGGACAAGCTCACACTGGGAGTCGTGAGAACATAACAAGTAAGCACTTGTGCTTGAAGAAAGCTTCACTTGAAAAGACTCCTTTAGTAGCTCTAAGCCGAGACAAGGCTCTATTTGTCACATGTGGCCTGCGCTTTAATTGTCTATTCAAGCGATGCGATCGTGTTCAGTCTCCTTTAACAAGCTCCTCTAGTTAATGCCATCACCATGGAGATGAGCGCTTCTGTATCTCCTCGTCCTTCCTAACTGGAGACCTAGTGATGTAAACACGTGTGTGCATGTACAAACACTAAAACAACATGATACTGAACTCTCTGTCTGATTGTGAAGGTCAACTGAGAGAACAACAACATCAAGGTCATGGGTTTGACTTCACCTGCAATACACTGCATGTATATAAAAGCAGGGCTCAACATTAAAAAATACGCCTCATGGCCTGGGGCTGCAGCTAGTAATACAGTTGTTGTCACAAAGTTTGCAATCATTTGCATTTTTTTTAAGTCTTACAAATAATTGCTTAGACCACAAAGACAACTCTCATCACACTTGAATAGAAAATTACACCCTTATGTCAATTATGTCAAAATGCTCATCTTGGCAAGCATCTTCATAAACAGTCAGTCAACAGCCATAAACAAACAGTTATGTTTTAAGCTAGCAATAACAGAAAAAGAAATCAGATCTACTGTAAATACCTAATGTCAACTCTACATTAGCTAGGCTAGTAGTTTTTGGTATTGAAATTGGCACTGAAAATGTATTTAAAAATAATGGTGTCATAACCTTATTCATTTTATTTTATTGATTTATTTGTTAGAATTTATTAGGATACATGAGTTGAACATAAGTGCATTTCCTCCCCCTTATTTTATTGATTTATTTTGCAGAGCTAGCGAGATGGACAGCAATTTAAACTCTAACCCAGTGGCCTGACTGGGTCAGTCTTAATTAACATCCATTAAACACAAAAATAGAAATAAAACACAGAAATATTCCATTGAAAATCAGAAATGACATGCATATAAAAACATAAAAAATGTTTTTAAAAAACTGATACTGTAGAAATAAAAGTAGAAATGCTCCAACTCTCTAAACATTTAGTTATTCTGAGGAAGAACGTAACGTGACAGGTGAAATCTATGACGTAATTAAAAAAAAAAACACACCTTCTGGCAGTGTCATGTTAACAAAGGTCAAATATCCAGAATATTTGACATATTTGGCTTACTTGTAAGGTCACTCTATTCTTGAATATGCTCTATGCTAAGAATATCTCATAAAAGTGAATTAAGTTCACGTAACGCTAAGATCGGCTAAAATAACGTTATTTTAAATATGTTTTAAAGCTGCGATGCTTGCGATGACTGGACTTGTGCATCACTGATAGACGACCATACACCTGTCGTGGACTCAGCAAAGTTGTCAGCTAGTGAAGGCTGACGTTAAAAGTTATCTTTTTATGAGACTCAACTTCACATCCATAAACAAAACTATTAATCAAAACCAGATCTCTGATATATCATCGTTTTCGTAGTCAGCAGTAAAAAAAATTTTAACCATCTAACCTCACGAGACCAACTGTTGCCCGAGCAATAAGATAACAAGTAAACAGAAGACCTATACAGGGTTTATTAATTACTTACTTAACAGAAAACAAGCAGCGTACACTTCATCGGTCACAACCCGTTATACTAATATCGTGGCTCGCGGACATTTAGCTTAGCTACTATAGCTAATATATTCCTTCTGCACGAGATGACAAATACCCACAAGTTACCCTTTCGCTTTCTTTTTCGCTTATAACATAATGTAGCACGTATTCGTCCTCTTAAACGGCTTTAGTTAAATGACTTTGGGCAGTTTAATCGTCTGTGAGATTGCTGGGTAGTTCACTAGCGTGTTAGCACTTACTAGCCTAACTCGGCTAGCTGTTTCAGACATCACTCACCTGGTCTCTAATTTTGAGAACCACCATGTTTCGATGCTCTCTTTGGATCTCATGCAGAACTAAACGGATATTTTTCACCACCACCACTTGAATGCTGATGTTTCGTTGTCGGTAAATCTAGCGTTTCCAGTAGGCCTGGGGTTTCCTACTTGCCACTGATGAGCAGGAGAGAAAACTCCATAACATTACCGCCACTGCTGCCTCGCAAAGAACGGACACGATGATTGGCTAGACAGTGGTTGGAGCGACAGTAAAGCGAACGAC
Organism: Enteromius anoplus; assembly: GCA_032359395.1. NCBI lineage: Eukaryota > Metazoa > Chordata > Actinopteri > Cypriniformes > Cyprinidae > Enteromius > Enteromius anoplus. The sequence goes on along the minus strand of JAUMHG010000060.1, from coordinate 8,247,517 downwards.
GATTGGTTAAAACCTAGATGGGGGAGATGCTTGCTTGTGAACTGTGAAACGTTGTGGTGCAGTTTAACAGTAGGTTTTAGATCGGTGAATAAAGAAGTGAGTGTTTCTCTATTGCAAATGACTTCCACCTCACTTTTTAACAATGTTGTTGAATACAAAATGCATTATCATGAATACAGATTTAAAGTTATGGTTCATTGAGAGCGTATTAGGGCTGCAGTTGTTTTAACAGTTTCTATGTGACTAAAGCAGGACATTTTCATCTATGAACACTTTATTTAAGCCAAGGACCCAATTATGATAATTCTACTGCGAGAGACACTCTTCCTTTTTCATTTATTCCTGTTTCTACACACACAAATTGTTAAACATCCCACTGTTAATGGTAATTAAAAAAAAAAAAGTGCTTAATTTTTAAATGTAACAAAATGTAAGTTTTCCTATCTGGCTCTAGAGTTAAAAATTGCCATAAAAAGAATGGAAAACAATATCTGTTGTATGGAAGTAGAATAATGATTACATTATAATTTAAATGACCAACTAAACGCCACTGTTGGGTACAATTTAAAAAATGCATGGCCGTATAAACCTGTCGAATTGTAAGTGACTCAATTCTATTATAGGCCTATAAACTAGCAACATTTCAGCAAACTTGGAATATATAATTTTAGCCCTTTTCCTCATTGTGTCTTCAGTTTGTGTTACAGGAAATACATATAAATGCTTTCATTGGTCTGTGCAGAAAACAATGAAACCGGTTCCTTGTATTGTTTCTTAAAAGGAACAGCTCATCAGCTGATAGTTGCTATAGTAAATGAAGGCTGTGATAGAAGGTTGTGTTAGATAAGAAATAATAGGAAGGCTAGATTCTTTTTGGCTATAACTTAAAACACGCTGATAACCTGTCTCAATAAAAATATAGTAACTTGACCATTTTTTTTTAGAGAGAGAATATACATTCATTTGGACTGAACGATGCGTTAAGAGTTGCTTTAACCATAAGATGATCGTTAAATAATCGAAGCACAAATAAGAGTCAATTTCATTGTGGTGCACCAGATGACGCTAAAGGTGTATTTAAGACTAAAAACAGCTGTTCTCCTGCACCGCATTCAGTGCTAAACAAATAAATAACTGCCATGACTTTAGGCTAATACCGATTTACATAAACATGTATGAGAGCCTATATAACTCTGAATATAACTTTCAGAATGTGCATTATAATGTATATACTAATGTGCATAAAACATATAGATATATAATAGATTAGTAAATTGTTGTAAAATGTCTGACTCATGGCATTACTGAATAATAACTCCATAAAGCATATTTAAAAAATAATAATACTAACCTATACTAACAAGATATGCCACTTGGGGCTATTTTTAAGAGACTAATATTTCATTAAAAATAAATAAATAAATAAAAAATAAAAAAATCTACATTTTCAGTTTTTATTACTCTATTATGCCTCCAGTCTTGCGCATTATATATATATATATATATATATATATATATGTATACATTATAATTCAGTATAATGCAATGATGCATCTACTGTGCGTGTTTGTACCTCCTCTTTTGAACTTGTATTTGCATCGAGCAGGTCTCTGCTTCTGTACCTTAAACTTTGCACTCCACAAAAACTCTTTGTACACTGTTTGTATTCACATACTGTACAAACATTTATACACATAAACATAAAAACTATTTCTACTGATTACATCTTACAAAGTGACAAAATTAAGAGCAGTAGCAATTTATTAAATGTGTTGAACTCATATTATGTGCCATCTGTGGTCAAGAAAAACATTTATCCAGTTTGATTCATTTATCCATTTAATCATTTAAATGAGTGTACACTATATAATGCACTTGAAGTCAAAACTTTACACATTTTGAGTTATATTGCTAGTTTTTTTTGGCATCCTTTGTAGGCATTCACATTCACAAAACTCACTGAACCAAGCAGTAGAGATGACAACCCTAATTTCTACGGACCAAAATGGTGAGGAATGTAAAGAATATGACTGAGCTGTAATTAATGCATTTTAGCCACTGCTGTTAAAGTAAGGATGCTCAAATATGTGATGCAGTAAAATTTCACCATGTGTCCAAAAAACATAAACTAAAACTAAGCTAAAAATAAGCTAAAAACATTCCTTTCCCTGTGATGTTACTAAAAAAAACAAAACATCAACAGCATACAGGCCTGTGTTTGCCTCTGACTTTTTTCATAGCCTTGAGGTTTTGCAATTTAATCTGTACAGCCAATATTTATATGATGAATGAATAACTGACTAAAATAGACAGAAAAGTGATGTAGATTTTGGTCATTTGGTTTTGGTCACTAAATTCCAATTTTAAACGAACTAACAAAAATGAAGAGTCAGACAAGCCATTATTTAATGAAAAATGCTACAGAATTCAGATTAATTCTGCACTAGAAAACTTTAATGCCCAGGTAATGTACCCCGAATATTATTACTATAATTACTAATTGCAGCAGTAAAAAAAAAAAAAAAAAGATAAAAAAAACATGCTAAAATGTGCTATATGTAAACATTTATTGTTAAATTAAATTGAAATGATAGAAGGCCCTACATAGAAATTATTATTGTTAGCACCCATGTAATTATAATTACTATTTCTGTAGTCAATATATTTTTTTAAACACAGCTTTCTAGAGTTTGAGCTTAACTTTCTTCATCAAAAAGTCTTTTAAAGTGGTCGAAGAAGTACAATAGACTCACTGCATATTGTACATTTGTATGTTGGACATTTAATTTTGCTTAACATTTAGTTTTTATTAATAAAACTGGTGATGCTAATAAATAATACTAAATAATAAAAACAAATACTGTGCACATGCAGAATATTCAGCACTTTTGACACTGTTTAAAGCAGATGATTCATGGTTATACAGCATAACATTTAGTCATATTTTGTCATTAACAGTAATTTGTAGCATATGTTTTGGGTTATTTAGACAAAGCAGTTCAGGTCAGAGAAGGAATAGGTGATAAGCAGGTGGTTAGTGGGTGAGGGAGGGGCTCTGATCAGAGTCAGACTGTCAAAACCAAACACTAGTCTGTCATTTATTGACTGCGAGTTCGAGCATTGTTGTCAAACTAAGTAAGCCAATACTAATGCTAGTATGTTAGTATTAGCGAATGCCAGCTGACTGCTAGAGCAAAATGTGCGTTTGTTTGAGTGGCAGTTAAGCTTTAACGTTAGTTAAGACAAAACTTAGCTAACATCAGTTTGACAGATAGCTTGTCAGTTTAGCTTAGCGATGACAGGGACGTGTTTATACCCAAACCACAACTGGGTTTAAACTGTGGACTAACGCAGGTGGATGCTTCCGATTTAAATAGCACTGCGGGTTAATGGTTAGTTTGTAAGCTAAGTTGCCTATTTGAGCAAACTCTAACCCAAGGCAGGTCAAGGTTAGCCTGCTAGCACCGAGTACGACCACCGACTAACCACACATCTGTTTCTGTGGGAGTTATGAGCACCAGTAATATTTATGCAAGTCGCAAACGGAGGAAACCTATCAAGAAAAGGTAACAAATCATTGTTTTACGCAGTTCCATGCTAAGGTGCTTAACTTAGTTAAACCTATGCATTCGTTTTACAGTCAGTCTGTTAATCTAGCAAACACGTGACTTATTGCATAGTGCCATTTTTTATTATAATAGTTATTTTTTATTAAATGTGCTTGATCTTCGTCAATGGAATCATTGTTATCGCTGCACTTTCTCCGACACTAGTCAGGCTCTTTAAGAAAACTAGTGGCTATAGACGTCGTGTTTGCGCGTGAGCCTGTCCTGACCCCTCTGATTAGTTTGTAAGTTATTTGAATCTGTTACGTGACAAACTAACTAAACATTTGAATTTTTCCAGTATCTTTGGCTGCAATGTAATGATTTCCTAATTTAGTAATAGTAGAATGATTGACTACTGAATGAGCTAAATTGTGGATGTCATTGATAAGAGTTTAACTTCATTTTCTATTCACTTTTGTGGCGCTGGTATGTTGTGACTTATTTACTAAACATAAATAGTCTGAAGCAGGTTTTTTGGGCAACTCAAAATAAACTATTTCCTGCAAATGGTAAGTCTGCTTTTAGTCAAACACACCTGAACAAGCTAATGGAGGTCTTCAGGATTACTGTGAAGTTACAGACAGGTGAGTTTGATCAGGATTGAAGCTTAACTTTGCAGGAAAGTGGTTGTTGAGGGTCAGCTGTTGCCCGTCACTGGTCTGAACCTGTGCCTGCATCCCAATGTGCATAATATCCATCATAAATTCTATGTGATCGTAGTAATTTTCAGTATTGTTTAGGGCAGTGGAGAGTATGCACACTGGGGCACATGGCTTGACTATGTTAAATCAAATAAAAACCTAAACCTACAGTACAAGAATAATTAACAAAATTGCAAATTAAGCATCAACAAAATGGTTACTCATTAGGGAACCGCTCGCTGATATGACATGCATCTGAGTTTACAAGCTGTTGCTACACCTCTGAAGGTCAAGTCTCCTTCCTAAGACTTTTTTTTATCAGTTGTTGGTGTTGTTTTGTAGGTCATTGTTTGATAGTACCCACTATCAGTGAATGATAGTCTTCTTAAAGGTGCCATAGAATGCTTTAAGAGAATATTTTAAATTGTTCTCTGATATGTACATAGAAGGTATGTAGCTTAGGTAAGGGGAAAAAATGCCCAG
>JAUMHG010000060.1:8168927-8185227 GCA_032359395.1 Enteromius anoplus | reverse complement strand
TATACATATAGAGGATATGTTTTGAAAATATTTACATGTATATATTTATAGAAATTATAATATTTTATTATATATTTATATTTTAATAATTATTTTATTTAATTTTTTACTATAAGCCTTTGTTGCGCAGGCTAATTTTCTCCAGATGATGGATAAACTCTGATCTTTGAAAACAAACTCCAGATACCAACAGATCTAATCACAGTCCTGTAACATCACAGCACAGGAATGCTGCTGCACAACAATGTGGATTCCGCTCTCCTACTTTCTGACATGCATAGCTACAAATGCATCAAAACATTTCCGTAACAACGCTTGGCTAAAAAAGTTTAGACTAAACAGTTGAGATCCTGAATAACATGTGTTATTATGTTTTCTCTCCAGTCTCAGAGCCCAATCTGAAGGTGCGATCCAGGTTAAAGCAGAAGGTTGCAGAGAGGAGAAGCAGCCCTCTTCTCAGGAGGAAGGAAGGGAGCATCATGACACCCTTCAAAAAGAGAGCCCTGGAGCTTTTGGGTAGGAGTGCCATCCCATAATGCATCTTAAAATTAGATCACACACCTAGGGCATAAACAATAAGACCTCCTACTGTTTGGCTTTTTCTCTTCAGTAATCACAGCAGCCGTCCGTAGTCTATGCAGCTCAGTGTGCTGATGTTGTTATGTAACAGCTGTTATGGCAGGTGTCATCCAGAAGACCATCTAGTGCGGTTTTGAGCCTTGGCTGGTTGAATGATTTTTCCATGGTGTTTCAGTCGCTTGTGTTTATTTATAATGTATCAGTGGCAGCAGTTGGTGGCTGGTTTTGGAAACAAGGTGCAAGATTGTCATCCAGTACCTCTTATGTAAATATGATATGTTATCATCCTATTGATGATTATGTCACAAAATATGTTGATACAGTACTGTGCAAAGGTCTTAGACCACTAGTATTTTCACCAACAAAGTTGGCTATTAATCTTTAGCGGTAGCATGTCAGTTGGAAATATCAGTTTAAGTTTACAAACAAACATCATGAAAGCATCCTCATTTTACAGCATTCAATGAATCACAATATATTTATTATACATTTATTATAAATCAATGTTTACGTCAAATTATTATAAATGTAGTCATACAGTATATGTGTATATATATATATATATATATATATGTGTGTGTATACATAATACTTACATGTATATATTTATATCATTTATATTATATATACATATATTTATTATACAAATACAACATATTTTTCTTAAATATATATGTTCATGTGTGTGTATATTGTAACATATAATAATAGCATAATATCAAAATGTATTATTTCTTATTTATTTGAACTTTTCTTTTCATAGTGTGTGGTAATATAATTTTTTTTTTTTTTTAAATTGAATTAAAATGAATTTTGATATTAATTGGGTGTTTTTTTTTGGTGTATTAGATAGATGGATGACAACCACATATATTTCAATTATATTGCAAACATACCTAGAATTTAAACTTGACATTTAATTACATATAAAAACATTTGAATTTGATATAAAAAACCAATTTGAAGTGTTTATAGAGCTACAGTTTATATAATATATTATAAATGATAGTTTATAAGTTTATCATAAATTATAGTTTATATTTCTTGAACTTATATTCTACCCCAGAATCCACAGCCAGCAGCAGTGCACCAGGATCGGGGCCCAGTTCACCCAACGGAGCCTGCAGTGCCTTGGGGGCTGAAAACGGACCCTCCTCTCTACCAGTCACCACACGTACTGAGGTACTTGCATTAAACTAATTTTATTACAGGTACGCAAGTCTATTAACAGTTAAGCTTTCTTGCAGCAGTTTCATCAAAGCTTTCATGAAAGATTAAAACCTGTACGACTCAAAGAAAAGTTGATGGCCACCAGGCCGCACCCATAAATTTCCTTGACACAGGCCCAGCCTGTCCTCGCGCAGCTATGAAAACACAAGTCTGTCTCCACAGCCTGTGACCTGCTTGTTCGTCTCAGTCCAATGAAAACGGCTCCCAGCACGGACAATAAAGAGTCAGTTCACTTCCTCCCACAAACTCATGCTCTGTACCGCTAACCTTTACTGCCGTAGCTATGTGGTTTTCTTTGCCTGAAGCTCTTGTAAAGCTCAGGGCAAGAACGAGTAGATCAGATATAGCTCAAAATAAAGTTACTTAAAGGGCTCACCTATGGATATTCTCACCAACCTTCAAAATAGCATGCAGGTCCCAGGTTCAGTACACCTCAATAATCACTAAACCCCATGATCATGACGTTTAAGATAATAACATTACATCTCAATTCCATTATCATTTTAATATTAGCTGTTTTCTAAAATAAATACACAAAAAGCAACAAAAATCCAGAATTATTTTAGTGGTAACAACATAACACCACAATACTTTTAATTAGAGCTGCACATTTAATTGAAATTACAACAAACATGCTTTTATCAATTATCAAATTGATAGGCTGCGATTTAATTTAAAAAATATGCGTATATAATCACACAATTGTGAAGCCCTACAAACAAGCATAAAACTAATAAAAAATAAAAAAAACTGAGCGTAACTTGTATTGAACCCAAAACATTCCTATAGGAACATGGAGGGCTTTTCCCTATTTGCCAATGTTCATTAGCTCCCTCTGACTCACTTCCTGGTGGCTTCACGGCTTGGTTCCTCCAGGTCCCTGCGGACTTAGCTTACAAAGAGGTGTATTCTGGGCAAATGTGACATGTCTCTGTGAAGCCTCAGCTTAGCAGCTGTGTTATTCTTCAACACCACTGTTTACACTCCCATGGACCTCCAATGCAATAGCCGACAAGGAATGCTTATTGCGCTGCGATCCAGGGTCGAGGTGGTGGGTGGTTGTGTTTAATTGATCCACCAGCCGCTGGTAGCCAAAGACACGTTAACAACACAAACACCCCCGATCGCTATTGTATTGACATAAGCTTGACGTCTCGTGGATCGTAGCGGTGCTACCCGCAGACACCGCGCCAGTTTCGAAAGCCAGCCGTGTTTGTGATCCGTTACATTGGGTATCTTCTTTCAGAGGGAACTGGTCCCCTGGGTCAAATAAGGCCGGATATCCACATACAGGTCAGTGAATAGGCAGGAGGGATTGGAGGGTAAACAGTACCGCCCCTCTGCCACATGCTGATGGGCCGCACCACTGGGTGGAGGAAGTACAGTCGAAAACTGATCAGCTGTGAGACTGTTTTTACTCAGATACAGTGCAGTTTGAGAGACGATAGCAAATGGGATGCGTTTCTGTGTTTGTGGGCTTCTCTGTGGCCTTGGATTTACGTCCTCCAGTTGAGCTCCACTGTGGCAGGAACAAAACCGTCATCCGTTTTAGCACATTAAAGTTTATTGTTCTGTTGCTGTTGCTCTTTCCAATGGTCCATGGTGGGATTTCTAAATGTCTCTCTTTCTCTCCCCCTCCCTCCCTCTCTTTTTCCATCACAGCGGTGGCCGTCACAGCCGAGGTTATTAGGGCCCGAAAGCTCAGTGTCTATGTTAAATCTCTATACGTCTCCATCGCTGCCCAATATCTCCCTGGGTCTCTCGGCTGCCTCTTCTCCCATCAGTGTAAGTCAAATGATGACATGCTTCATCTTTCATAACTTCCTCTGTTAAAGCCTGTTCACACCAAGTCTGGATTTTTGGCATGAACAACATGACACAAATGCTTCCCTTATGAACTCTGTAACACTCTGCAATGAGCATTGCGGAAGAATGAATAAATTCTTTCATTCATATTATAGTAGTATTATATGATAATGCTTCTGCTTGTGTGATATTGTTCATTTAGCAGTCAAATGTTAGGCTAAAAGTATACTCATATATATTCATTGAAATTTATATATTGACAGTATTTACATGTAAATGCATTTATATATATTTTTTGTTATATATGATATTATCATATTTAAATGTATATTTAACCATAGAATTCAATACTGTAATACTGTATAGTTTTGGTGCAATATATAGTTTGAATATTTTATATTTAAATATGATTTTGACTACAAATATGATTACTTGACTACAAGGTACAGTCATTATGGGACATCATTTTAAATTTTTGTCTTTTTAATCTATGTTTTATTTATGGATTCCATTTTAGAGTCACCAATACTTATTTAATTCTAATGAATTTGATGTGGATGTTTACACTGATAAATGAGGGGAAATGTAGTTTATGGCCTTGGCTCAGCTGCATATTGCTTTGACTGTTGACAGACTAACCATCACTGGCTGACTGGATGATATGTGTAGCCTCAGGGTGCTGGCCTTTGACCTTGGGGGATTTTATAGACCTTAGATAAATATTGTGTTTAAGTGTCTGGTGTCGGTTGCACTCCAGCCCTCCCCAGTCACCTCATCCATTACTGCTCTTTAAAGTCCAACCAAACCAGAATAATCAAGTGTAGCTCCAAATAATATTTAATCTTGAGATAATTTGCAGTTTAAATAATGTATTGCTCCCTACCTAGAAGATGAAATCAACATGAATACATTTGTATTTATATATTTTGATCTGAACAATCCAAGACCGTTCCACATAGTCTCTTAGGCCTCGTTTACACTGTCAGTTAAATGTAACCAAATTCCGCTCGTATGTGACACAGATCGGATCTGTTCCATGACAGTGTCAACAGGAAAAAACATGCATGCATTCAGATATTTTGAGATCGGTTTCAGGCCTCGTTCATAGGTGGAAATAAATCAGGTATAAATCAGATTTGTGCCAATGCGTCCATCGTGTAAACAGGCAGATCTGATTTTCCTAGGCATTGCATTCTGTACGTTATTAAAAGGGTGACAATTTTGCAGTTCTCCGCGGCTTAATGAGGTCATATGTGACTTGTGCTGGTAAAAAGTGTAAATGCAGACAGGCTGTTTTGAGTTACAGGCAAAAAAGGTGGATTTTTTTTTTTAACTCGAATTTGAGGTTTTCACTAAAGTATGCGATGCCAATAAATACACATAACACAGAATTGCAATAGGCTATTTAAGTATTCACGCAAACATATCTGTTCTTTCTTAAGATGCTACAGCCAGATCACCCTGTAGCCCGAGCCTGGCCTCCTGGGAAAACTAGGTTGCTGTTGGTAGAGGTGTCAGAGAGGCCAGCAGGGGGTGCTTACCTTGTGGTCTGTGTGGGTCCTGATGCCCCAGTATAGTGACGGGGACACGGTCTTTCGGATGAGACCTCAAACTGTGGTCCCGACTCTCTGTGCTCATTAAAAATCCCATGACCCTCATCATAAAAGAGTAGGGGTGTAACCCCGGTGTCCTGGCCAAATTCCCACTGGCCCTTGCCCCTATCATGGCCTCCCAATAATCCCCATCCATTGATTGGCTGTATCTCTCTCTCTCCTCTCCACCTGTAAGTGGTGTGTGGTGAGCGCACTGGCGCCGTTGTCCTGTGGCAGCCGTCGCATCATCCAAGTGGATGCTGCACACTGGTGGTGGTTGAGGAGAGACCCCCCCCACATAATTGTAAAGCGCTTTGGGTGTATGGCAATACACAGTAAAGCGCTATGTAAATGGGTCATTCATTCATTCAAGTGAGCACTTGGGAAGCTGATCGGGAACATTAGATACATACGTGCAAATAGCCTATCTGTTAATCTAACAATAAAAGAGAAGAGGAATTAACTCACTGCACTTCATTGAACTACTTTTGCAGTTTTAATAATCAGTTTATTTGCAATGAACACATTGAAGTGATATCATTCGCTATTATTCTTACAAGAAGAAGCATGTGTGGAGGCGGTAAATGACAACAACACATGTGTGATGCTTCAGATCGTATGGCAAGTGTAAACACATGAATCAGATATGGGTCACAAAACAATTGGACATAGGCAAAAAATCTGAATTGGGAATTTTGCACCTGCAGTGTGAACGAGGCCTTATTTATCAGAGCACATATTGAGGTTTCAATCTGTTCATTAAACAATTGTGCAACTGTACAATTGAAATGAATAGGAAATGTTCTCTCTGTCACCTCTCAGGCTGCTTTAGGACTTCAGGAGAAGCATGTTGAGGGTGGTGGTGTATCAGCGGTCATTCAAGGTTTGCCCACCCAACTTCTGGGTCCAGTGCCCCTGTCTGTTGCAATGGAGACCAAAGTGAGCAGCAGCCACCAAGCTCTCCTCCAGCACCTCCTCCAGAAAGAGCAACTCCGCCACCAAAAGATCCTCTCCATTGGTGAGAACATCAGAGCTTCGATATACCCAGAATCGTGTCATGAAACTCTAGATGGCACAGTCCCATAGGTATAACTCAATCTGGCATAATGACATCATTATCACAAGGTGCATCTGATTGGTTCTTTCTATCAGCAGCCTATGAACTTGCTGCTCAGTATTCAAATACACAGCTAGTGTTTGCTGTAGCAGTTGTATTGCGCTTCAGAAACTCTCCACCTTCCCCAGCTCCACCTGTATAGTTCTGCTACTAGGTAATTCATATATGCTATATAAGGGGTATATTTGTAGATGTTATATGTGCAGCAGCAGTATTTCGTAAATGCTCACAGATTTAAAACACTTCAATGTTTACAGAGGAAAAAATGGGCACCATACAGTAAACAATCAGATGCTATCAGACTTTCAATCAAACTCAAGCAGAAGCTTGCTTCTTGTTTCTATGAGAAATGAAAAATGTGAACAATGTCTTTTAAATCTGAAAATATGAAATAATCAATGTCCTCAGACCGGATATGTCTGAAGTCTGAAGGAATTACACAGTTCTGTCAACCCAAATCTGTAGACTCTGTCTCACTTTTAGCAGCTAGCGTCAACTTATCTGGGCAAAAAGTTATTTGGTGTATTCCAGCCTTGTGATCAAATCATCCAGACTGCTTTGTAAACTGAATCAACCAATTAATTAAAAAAGATCCAACCTTAAAAAAACGATTTATTCACAAATCATGGACATCACTTCTTCTCTAGAAATTTTTGGGTGCGCCGTTCCTTCAAATGATATGAGAAAGTGAAAATTGTATCCAATTAGATTTGTATTTACCAGATCCATACATGTTGTTACATAGGTCAGAGTCCTGTGCATCCTCCTTCTCCACTGGCCATGATGGAAAGCTCTCCGAGCAGCACCCGACACAAACTGCCTCGTCACCGGCCCTTAAACCGAACCCAATCGGCTCCGCTGCCCCAGAGCACACTAGCTCAACTTGTGATTCAGCAGCAACACCAGAACTTCCTGGAGAAGCAGAAACAGTACCAGCAGCAGATCCACATCAACAAAGTACAATCATTTAATCTACCTGTCAGTGCAACAATGACTTTAGTGCCATCATGGGAAGATGAGGATGAAGTTAAATGATTATGTTGTCATCCTAAAGCCCATTTTCCTTGAAATACCATTTAGTTCACATGGGAACTAAAGTTGGACAGCCCATCTCTATTATGTGAGGGGGAAAAAAGCCTGTTCTGGGTTCAGAAGCGGCTCTTGAATTAGCATAGCTTAAGGCATCAGTTGCATGCTAACACCACAAAATTGCACAGGGACAAGTTCAAATGGGCACCAAAGTGGATAGAATACATACTTTTGTTCCCCTGTGGAAATATTTGTGTTTCTGTGCACCAGCAGCCATGACCTGGCCATCCGTTTAAGTGCAATTATTCTGCCGCGCATGCAAGGTTAGCGACACGGGAGGCTCGCGCTGTGAAAGACTCCATTGTTAGCGGGAGCTTGCAGATTGATCTGCCTTATTATTGCTGAGAGTGCTATGGGAAATTCAAGGTTACAAGTGCAATTTTCAGACATGAACATCAAAAGTGCCCAGAGAGCACTTGTTTTTGGCCATTTATTGTTATGGCCTCAGTCACCAGGGCCATGTACATAAAACAGTCTAGTCTGGGTCATAGTTGCATGACTGTAAAGTTGCTAACTCATTTGTTTTCATGTAAGCAACTTTAACATTTAATGTTGCAATTAGTGCTGTCACGATTAATCGCATCCAAAATAAAAGTCACATGTTAATATAAACTATTAAGTAAAACTTTAAAACGTATTTTTCCTACACCTTGAACACGTATGAGTGTACACAAATAATTATTTTCAAAAATATTTTTAGGTTTGTTTTTTGGGGGGTAGTTGTGCCACATGACATTTTACAGTTAAAACTAAAAACATACATCTGATGTTTTTTTGTTTTGTTTTTACCTTTATACACAGTTATAAGTTAAGATGTAATTTCATATTGTATTTTTTTCTGCATGTTTACTGCATATTGGTTGCACCCTATGACTGCCATTTTGGCAAAAAAAAATTTGTTATTAATAAAGAACTAAGCAAAAATATATTTTTTTACAACAAAATAGTAGTAGATTATTCCAAATTATTAAAGGATTAATTTGTAAGAATTTAATTAATTTTGATTAAGCTTTTTCTTCATTATGATAATAGGACCGTTGCTTCACTCTGGCATGTCCAAAAAATGTGTTTAATTTCAGAAATTCAAACATGCTCATTATATAAGAGATGTACTGTAATTAGTGGTGTCAAACAATTAATCGGCATGCATTGCATCCAAAATAAATGTTTTTGTTTACATTATATATGTAATACATACATGCATGTATATATTTAAGAACAATGTTGTTTATATATTAAATATATTTATACATAATATAAATTATATGAATATAAATTATACATATATAAATAATTCATAAATTATATATATATATATATATATATATATAATACATGTAAATATTTTTAAAATGTATACTGTCATATTTACACATTTATTAGTAATATAAACAGCGCACACATATATTATGTAAACAAAAACTTTTATTTTGTATGCGATTAGTCGCGATTATTCATTTGACAGGACTACTTAAAATCTTATTTATGAATTGCATTTTTACGTATTACATATAAATAAATAAGTAAATAGATGCTACAGATGAGCATTATTTAATTGACCCAGCTATTTGTTCCAGAGCTGAATTCTGTTTATACCATAAAATTATTCCTAATTATTCTCTATCATTATTATTATTAATTATTAACAAGTAAATAATCTCTCTTTGGATGGACAGGTCTGTAACCCTAAACTGTTGTAGCTAGGAGTAATACATGATTTCTGAGAGAAATGAGGTCATGAGTACTGTGAAATCAGGGATTAGCTTTCTGGTTTAAAAACTGAACGTTTTACCTGCGCTAAATAGGGCACCTGAGTAATTTTACATCCGCTTACAGGCTTTAGTGCGAGATATAAAAAGTATTTTACTAATTCCAGGACACAATGTCTATATTTACCTGACGTAGGATGTATTTTTACGAAGCTCACGGCTGTGATTCCCTTTTGTGAATGAGTTCCAATTCTGGTAAATGGCAATGTTTGTGTTGCAATAAATGGCTCATTGACTGAACCGCTAAATCGTGTTTGTCTCTCCCATAGATGCTTTCGAAATCGATCGAGCAGCTTCGTCAGCCAAACGGTCACCTGCAGGAGTCAGAGGAGGAAGAAGGAGAGGATTTTCATGACCAGGCGATGCAGGAGGACATCTCGCCTCCTGGTGGCGTCATCAGGAAGCACAGCCCCGACAGCAACACCTCCGCTTCACCCACCGAGCCACGACGGGACACTCACCGCGGAGTCATCCGCGTGAAAGAGGAGCCCAACGCCAGTGATGATGAGACAATGGCCACTCAGAGCCTGGCCGACAAGCAGAGCTCCTACATCCACCATGTTAAAAGCAGGATGGTGATCCAGGCCATGATATGAAACGACAGATACACACTTCACACTCGCACACGAAGGCACAGGCTAACATACACGCGACATGCTTACACGACACAGAGCCAGTGGTCTCATTCGTGAACTTGTGAAGTGATCTCTGTATTGTACGTTGTATGTTTTGTATATAATTGAATAAGATGAGAATTTAGCCAACTTGGTCTTTTAAATGCTAAGGAGCAGTTTGTTGAAATAATAATTTAAGAAATCCTTTCTACTTTCTACCCACCCTTTGAGAAACAGCAACTCGAAGCTCTTGTAGGATCTTTCTGTGATTTCCCATGGCACTATGGATTTCTTATAGATCTTTCTTTGCTTTTTATGAATGTTATTATAAAGATATGTTACAGTTTTTACAAAGGAAAAAAAACTTTGTTTGCTGAGAGACTCCCAAAATCGTCTGGAAACAAGTCAGTAACATTGAAAAATCAACTGAGTAAAAGGAATATTCTAGGTTTGACACAAGTTAAACTCAGTTAACGGCACTTGTAGTATAGTGTTGATCAACGCACAAAAAAAAAGTTGAAAAGAAAGATGATTGGCCCCAAAATTTGTATAATAGAATTTTATTGAAAAATAATGTCATTGTCTGTTGGATAATGTTGATTACCACAACAAGTTGATTGGGCCCAATTTTTTATAATATAATAGAATACAGACTTTTTTTTACCAAAAAAGTAATACATTCTTCTACTGAAAGTTGTCTATTATTTGAGCTGTAAAGTTCTTGTCATCCTTTTTATGGTCACTTTTGGGTTTTATATATTCTGTTGTCATGCACTGACAGCAAAGTTGTAACACCCAATATAACTTTGCAAAGAATAGATTAGTAAGCAACTTTCTACATTAAAATCATGTTGACATTCGTATTGTTTGCATACTATTAAAGTGGTGAGTACTGTGTTTTAATGGATTGGCCTCATTCATTTCCTGCATTGCTGTAGTTATCAATATTGTGCTAAGTGCTGTCCATGGAGCTCAGCTTGTACCGAAACCCAGAATATTCAGTTGGAGCAGG
Organism: Enteromius anoplus; assembly: GCA_032359395.1. Lineage (NCBI taxonomy): Eukaryota > Metazoa > Chordata > Actinopteri > Cypriniformes > Cyprinidae > Enteromius > Enteromius anoplus. Next base: position 8,174,419 of record JAUMHG010000060.1, on the reverse strand, counting down.
ATCTGGAAAGCTCTAGAATGACATTCTGTGTTCCCTGTTCTCCTGTGGTCCAAATCGAAGGCTGCCCTGCATCGTGAGCAGCGCTCTGCTCCTTGCTGAATTTTCAGAGGGAGAGAGTTGTAGAGGAAATGCCTGGTGGAAGCCAGAAATCAGAATGATTCATGAGCACAGGAATGCTGGGAGAGGACAACTCCACGCTGAAGTCAGGGCCTAGCAGTGAGCTCTGATTTACTGTTGAGGCGAATTACAAAGTGAGTGAGGAGACGGCGGGGGGAGCCCCTTTTAAAACCAATCATTTCCTCTGTATTCCCACGTGATGTGTTTACCACGACATGCAGGCTTGATGTTGCTTCGGTAGAAAAAAAAAGGTAATCGCTCTGTTCTCTCCTGAGCCATTCGTTGGCCGTCTTTCTTCATGAAGTGCTCGGATCAACTTGTGTGATAGTTTCAAGAAACGTACTACAGTCATTTTTTGTTTCCTGTATTTTTCTTTTTTCTTTTAAACATTTGGTGTAAAACTGTTTGTTTCCGTGACTGAGATCCTCTGAAAAAACAACTAAAAATAACCTAAAGAGGAAAACATGTTTAATTGATGTGAGCCATCACGCTGCCTCCAAAAAGCCTGTGAGTCAACCTGAGCTGGCCTGTTTCGTTCTGTTGTCTGTTCCACTGTTCTGGATGTTAATAAGAACCGTCCACTAGCGATAAAATGTCACATTTAGTTTGTAACCGTACGCTTTCCCTTCTGTCACAGATCACCTTTTTTAAATAAAGTTCTTTTCCATCCTGTACTTGTCTGGACATTCTTTTCACATGATGTGTTTAAGGAGTGGATTTCCTTAATAAACAGAATTGGAGTATAAAATGCAGTTGTTCTCTTAACAAATTTTCCCACACTCAGTCGATACAGAGGTTTTAGACTCTGACTTTGAAGGCTTTCGGAGCGGGGCTTTGAAGTGAACATGAGAGGTTCCTTAAGTCTGCATTAAAGCTGTTAAGATAAAGTGAACTTCAAGACAGTGATATATAACCTGGGTTAAAGCTACCAGGCCAAGTTTAACCAATTATGCAGGGTAGGCTTAACTGGAGCTTGGACAATTCCTGGTCTGGACCAGCAATCCAAAGGCAGTCTGACACCTGTAATCATTGATTTTTGGTGTAGGCCTATTTCAGTTTGACCAGCTCAAATGGAGACTGGTTTATTCCATCAGTTTGAATCTGGAGAGGCGAGCTAAAATTAAATAATCCACAGAGGGCATTTTTATTGTATTTTTCACACCGTCTCTTCAACTCTTTAAAAATGTTTTCCCTGTCATTATAAAATGTTATGTTAAACTTATTTAAATTTATTAAGCTCTCTAAAAAGCGTCAACATAGTTTAGCTTGTAGGTGAAACCTCTAAGCTAATAAATATAGCTATGAATTACAGATATGAAATAGACAATTCTTTGGCACATTTTACAGTGTTATGAATGGAAAATGTCAAGTCTAGTATTGCAAGTATCTAAGAGTCCACTGCCCACAAAAGTGTTTTTTTTTTTCTTCAGTGGACTGGTATGAATGTACTGATGCCAGTTAGATGTAGTGTGTATGTGTGTTTTTTTGTTTTTTTTTCATTTGCTTTGACCAAACTCAAGGTGTGATACAAGACTGCTGAGACTGTCCTGGCAGTCAGTAAAGGAAACAGCAAGAAAGAGTTATAAAACGCCCACCCGGGTTCCAAATTTATATCAAATAAAAAAGGAGTGTGAACTGTAAAGGCTCCTCTCTGGTGTGGAATTATTTATTTTGGAGACACGTCCATGCCCAGTTCTCTAGGGCCCGGTGTTGGTGTTATTTTTGCAGCCTGTCAAACCAAATGTACATGGTGTGCCGTTCAATTGTTTGACTGCTTCCAAGTTGGCCGACTGTGATTGACTGGCAATAAACTATGCTTTGGTTTACTGACAGATCATTGGCATTACATCAATGGAGAAATTCGGTCATTGGATTCATCACGAGACATATAATATATCTGCAAAGCAAAATATAAGAGTGGTAACTGCTTGATGGGGACGCTGTGGCTCGTGCTGGGTTATCATTACCCATTATGTAAAGCTATTTGGTGGTTTTGCAACGTTTCACGTTGCATGGTCAAGACCTTATCCAGTATAGACGTCAGTGTATTACTAGCAGCCAGAATGGGAGAGTGAGACATTGGGACAGCCAACTCTCGTCTCGCCCTTTGCTGTTAGGGAGAACTCCAGTCCCCACCCTCAATGATTGAAAGGGAAGAAACACTGCCATAACTTTGACCCAAAGAAATGCTGTCGGACTCACTGGCCAACGTCATCCAACCCGTTATCGTGACTCCAACAGCATTGATCTTCCTTGTCATGTTTAATGAGGTAAGCGAATGGAGAAGGGGGCGTTCAAAGAGCAGGCAGCATGCAGGACCTGCTGTATCTCACAGTCAGATTGGTTGGGCTGATAGGTGAGGGTGAGGAAGAGCAGTGGCCCGGGATAAGGGCTCCCCTGGGAAGAGCTGACTGCACTCCAAGTGAAGAGGGCCAAGGAAGGTTTTCCGGAAAAAAAAAAACCCAAAAGAATTTTGTTTTAAGAAAGGTTATGAAAACATTCTTTATTGTTTATTCAAACGTTGTGGGTAATTGGTCACCAGTGGATCCTCTGCCGTCAGATTGATTGTCAAACAGTTATTGCGGTAATCCACAAGTAATCAACCCTTGTCTTGAAAGTCTTGTGAAGCAAAAAGCTGTGTGTGTTTGTAATAATCAGATCCATCAAGATTCATTTTAACCCATCGCTTCTGACCAAAACATTAATCCATAATCGATAATAATGCTTCCTCAATTAAAGGTCTATCTTGCAGCTTTGTGCTGATGGACTAGAGACATATTGACAGTTTTCGAATTATTGTGATGTTTTAATCAGCAGTTTTGACTTTCAGCACCCATTCACTAGAGGATCCGTTGGTTTTCTCATGTGATGTAATGCTAAAATCTTTCCAATTTTGTTCTGATGAAGAAACAAACTCATTTACATCTTGAAGTGCTATTGAATGCTGAATCAATTTTCAGTCTTCCTTGAGCTCACTGACATTTCATGAATGTTTCATTAACAATTTTTGAAGAAGGCTGTGGTATTATTATAACTACAAGAAAAAATGTTTGTGTACTTTTAAGCAAACCTTTACATTACGTTATGAGGGAATCTAGAAGAGAAAGAAAGGGAGAGAATGTAGAGAAAGAAAATGAGACTTTGATATGCATGGCCAGGCGATTTTTTTATGTGCCTGCCTTCCCAGTCCGACTGTGTGTGCTCCAGGGCTCATAAAGCAGACCTTTGGCTGGGGACCTCTGGATTTAGTTGGGCAGGACATGTTTGTAAGTGTTGCTTGAATGCACCGCCAGGCGGAACAGCACCCGGAGGACTCTTAAGTCTGTGTTTTTTGCTTGCTGCTGGCGACGTGAGTTTTATCCTGCTTCCAGCTCAATCCTATATGTGTCATTCGCAGCCTGTGTGATCATGGAGTAGAGAGGCTGCAGACATTGCGGCCTATTAAAAATGGAAATCCTTCCATTATGACTTCATGACTTATCATCATACTACTATAATTCTGTTTGAGGGATCCATCTTGTTGGTGTTTTTGGGTGTATTTTAAAATAGAATAGGCTATAATACTCATGCACAGGCCTGTCAGGTGTGCTATAGTTTTTGTAGGTGAACAGACGGCACGGCTTATTAAACAAAGGTCTAATGAATCATTGTCTTCATTTAGCAGTCAAATATGTCATTTATAAAATATAATTGTGTGATAAAGATATTGTCCTTGTTGAAAAGTACTTCGTTTTATTCAATACAGCTCATTTGCCTTTTAACAACAAACATCTGCTACAGGCTGTGCTGTGATGAAGGACTGATTTAAGGCTTGGAAGTGTTTTTTATTTATTTATTATTTTGCATTTCAACAATTATGTCAATAATGGAGTACTGCGACTGTCACAACCGGTTTCCGGTTCATTTCAAATCAGGCTAAAGCAAAAATTATTCGCAATTCAGCGATTCGAAATAGCAGCGAGGGAGTCGAGTGAATCTTATTCAAACACATGACATAGCCTGCCATCCCAATGTGCATAATATTTATCCTAAATTCTATGTGATATTAGTCATTTTCAATACCATTTAAGGCAGAAGGTGTGGATAGTGTGTGCACATTTGGGACGAAGTGCGATTCATTTAAAAGAACCGATTCATTTGTTCACGAATCGGAGATTTAGCTTGCGCTGAATTTGCTGGTGGTGAGTGGAGGAATTAATAGACTCTGAATCTCGCGATGTAAGTACACTGTAAACGAAGATTTTCCTAATGTATTTTTAAATTATCGTGCCAAATGTGTATATTTATGTACAGTTAGTCGCAGCCAGTGTCTCCAGTGTGATGCATTATAGAAACACTGAGGCTGCCTGAAAGACAAACCTGTTCATGTAAATAATCTCACAGTGCTGCCAGACAAACACACACACACACACACACACACACACACACACACACACACACAGTATAGCATAAAAAACATTTCTGGCCCTAATGTTTTGGAACTGTATTGGTTGGAATATGATGAATGGACTTGTCAGGTTTGGTTGCATTTGCGCAAGGATTTGGCAAAAGCACAGACCTTTTCACAGCAATTTTGTACAGCAGGAAGAGAATGACATGTTTCTATATGACTCCCTTCATCTTCTGCAGAGAGAAAAGTGTTCATTATCCACCATATGTCAGTGACTACTCTCTGAGGAGAACATTTGGAAGATAAGGCAGATAACTCAGGCATGCAGTGCAGCAACCTTACTCTTTAAACATGAAACACAGGTCCGAAACACTAGTACTGTCACTACTACCATAATTCTCCCTCAAGGTGTGTAAATAACGTCATCACACAGTTGGTAGGAGTAACCAGTGGGGCCGGTGTTATACGTAGTTCTTGAAGTCACTGCGTGAGTCTTGGGTACCATAAAAGTCACTGTAAAGTTCACGTTCGCCTGCCTCAGGCTGAAGCTTATATTAAATGTAGCAGGTTTGTTTCACTCAGTAGGGCAAAGTTGGCAGAGAGCAATTTTGAGTGCACTGCTGAAATAGCTGGACATCAAATCAAGGGTGGAATATAAATCTGTTAGAGCCAAACTCCACATAAATATATCCGGGTTGTTTCTTACACCTATGGTGCCCAAGCATATAATGCTTTTTCCGCCGCAGAAATGTGTAAAGTGTAAAAATTGTTATGTAAATGAAGTCAATGAGAACCTCTGCTCAAAAAAATGCATTTGCATAATTTGACTTTTTACATACAATCTTTAATTTACAAACCGGATTCCAAAAAAGTTGGGACACTAAACAAATTGTGAATAAAAACTGAAAGCAATGATGTGGAGATGGCAAATGTCAATATTTTATTTGTAATAGAACGTAGATGACAGATCAAAAGTTTAATCCGA
>JAUMHG010000060.1:8130857-8168827 GCA_032359395.1 Enteromius anoplus | reverse complement strand
GCCGCACCTGAGCGCAATCAGTGCACGCCAATATTCATTGGCCTTTAGTAAAAGCTCAAAGGCAAATCGGTCTCTCTTGCGAGTTCCCATATGTAACGTCGAAGTGATTCGACTGAAAGGGTAACAGATATATTCAAGATCCAGAAAGGATCTTCTGTGTATTGTCCATACACAGAATTATTTGAAAAATATAAAGAACAGCATTTATTTGAAACTAAAGTCACTTTTAACTGATTTATGGCATCCTTGCTTTGAAAGAAAAAACAACAAATAATAATACACCAGTCTTTTGAACAGTAGTGTATTTTGTCACTATGAATGCTAAGTAGTTCATCAGATGGGGTGATACGAAGCTAACACAGCCATCCTGACAGGAACACAATCTCTGGTGAGGATGGCGATGGCATGCCAGTCGTAACATGCTGGGAAATCACTCTTTATTAACGGGGATCAACTGATTTGAGTCGTCGGATGCCACAGTTCTCAATGTACTGCGGTTAACACTAGCCCTTATTTACATTTTGAAACTCAGCTGGCACCGCCAACTCATATGGCCTGAAGGTACTCCGCTATGAGAAATTATACCTAATGCCAAGAACTTTGGGAATTGGCGAGGAAACAGGTGCTTTCTTCCACAGCTGCCCTCTGCATAATCAGAGCTCTAGTGTGGGTCTTATTCATATGAATGGACATTCTTCTGATTGGAATTTTGCTCAGGCCTCATAGGCATGTCGACTGAATGCCTGAAGTGTCACACATGACACTGCCAACACATGCCTGTGCCGCTGGTTGTGTTCTGGTACTTTGACAGATGGGGATTTTTTTTTATCCACAGGCCTCCAAATATTAATTATTTAAATTGTAACATTTATGGAAGTCCACAGCTTTGCAAAAAAATATATATAAAAAATGACAGAGCCTTGCCAAGGAAAACAAAGGAGGTGTTAAGATTAGTTGTCCTTAAGGAGGATTTAGTGATATACTGAGTGGCAGATGTTTTGTCCATTTACTGTATGCAATCTCTGCGGAAAATGCATAGAAATGGCAGCATACAAACTAAAAATAGTCTCCCAATTTCCACCTCCACCCACATGCTTAAACTTTCACCTGAGGGAAAAAAAAACAAGGCCTGGAAATCGTGGACGTTTTTCCATTCGTTTATGTCTGTTGTGCGGAGAATGTTGTCATCGTAACTTGAAAAGACCTCAAGCACGTTTGTTATCGTTTATATCTTGGAAGGAATCATGCGCTTTTCCCTAGATACACAGCCTCAAATTGATAACAGATTGGTTGGGATCCTGTTCAGTGCTGAGGGAAGGCACTTAGTTTTCTTTCTTTTTTTTAAGGAGGGGGTGGGGGTATAGTAAATGCTTGAGACTCTGTAATATTTGTTTGAATGAGCAATGAACCTCTGCCCTGGGACAAGATTCAAAAGCCTGAGATCGAAATGCTATTGTAACTTTGCACTATTTAAAATAGTTGGTGCAGCACGATTAAAGGAATAAATTATCCCAAAATTTAATTTCTGTTTCACTCGCATGTCATTTCAGACAGATCTGATTTTCTAGATTGCAAGAGGAAGTGTTGGGCAGAATGTTCATGCTGCTTTATGCCACAGGGTGAAAGTGGAGGGTGACTAGGGTTTTTCAAGACCATCAAAAAGGAATGTTCATTGTTCACAAAGCGCTCCAACTACATTTCTGCAAATTGAGTATACACATATTTAAAGCAGTAATTTACCCAAAACTGAATTTTGAATCTGTCATTCATTTCGTTCTTGTTTAGAACAGAAATTACGATATTATTGATAAAATGCGAGAGCTTTCGAACCCCACATAGACAGCAACACAATTAACACAGACAAGGCCCAGAAAGATAGTAAGGACATCGCTAAAAAAGTTCATGTGAAATCAGTGGTGCAACTGTAATTTACATATGAGAGCACTTTTTGTGCAAAAACAACAACGAAAAATTCTATGTCACGTTCATGAGAATACCATAACACATTCATATTGTTGAAAATAGTTTGTATTTCTGTTTTCTCAAAAGGTATTCTCTTAGCTTGATAACTTTATGGTCTAACTACCGTCACATTGACTATTTTAATGATGTCTTTACTGCCTTTCTGGGCCTTAAATATGTCAGTTGTGTTGCTGTTTATGCAGGGTCAGAAAGCACTTGGATTTCATCAAAAATATCTTAATTTGTGTTCTGAAGATGAACGAAGGTCTTACAGACTTAGAACGACATCAGGGTGATTAATTAACGATAAAAATACAATTTTGTGTGAACTACACTCAATAAGCAATGTTTTTATGGTACTTTTTGTATTTCAACGGCTCTTGGTTACCATTCACCGTCACTGTATAGGAAAGAGCAGCATGAACATAAACATCTCTGTCTATGTTCCATGGAAGAAAGATATGGATTTTGAATTTTTTGACACTGTGTTTTTCTGATAGACATTTTTGACTGTCATTATTTTAAGTTATAATGAGTACTTTTCCATAATACATAATGTTCCACTGCTCCTAGAGATGAGCTGTTTTGACAGACGGGCTCTGTTCTTCTGAGGTATGGCAAAGTGACAGCCTCTATAGCAGAAATTGGCAAAAGATGAAAAAAAGGATCAAGAGAAAGACAACGTACTTGTTTTAATAAAACGCTGGTATCCGCCAAGAAAGACTGACAGCGCAATCATATATCGCTTGTTTGATGGCTGTCAGCAAAAGACTTTTTATAGCCCCTCTGCAAAGGTCTTGAAAAATTCGGACCTCCTTGCATATCTTTGTACTGTATATATCTTTTCCACCTTCTTCATCACCCTTACCAAAACGTAGTATACTTCAAGATTATTTAATTGAATATAGTGAAGTTCAAGTATATTTTTAAGTGTACTTTATGTAGTAAGTATACAAATATCAGTGTGCTAGTTGTATACTTTAAGTATAACAGTTGTAAACTAGTAGTAAAAGTAATTAAATACATAACATTTTAGTATACTTTGAAATATAGTCTCAGTGACTGAAAGTACACTCATAAGTTGTTTTTTTCAACACTTGAATGTGGGCAAGTTTCATAAAAAAAATTATAAATTATTAAAATAAATAAAATGTCGATGAGGTTGATCAACAACCCAAAACTTGACAATATTACAATTTGACAATTATTAACTCTTCATTGGTGACATTATATTCCATAACGTTACACAGTTTTGAGGATGTTTATGTCTGATGATCGTGTTAGACTACATGTGGAAGCATTATTTATCTTTCTTTTTCTATTTATATCTTCATCACTTGTGTTTTTTTTAGTGCTGCCAATTTGTGATAAACAATTAGTTTAAAAGTTAGTCTTTTTGTGTGTGTACTATATATATATATATATATATATATATATATATATCAACATACACACATACACATGCACGTATATGTTAGATAATTGTTTATATTAAATTATATTATATTTAGATTTAGATCACATATATATTAAGATTTATATAATTGATATTATATTATATAAATTAGTGCTTTTATTAATTATTATTAATGCGATTAATCGCATCCAAAATAAAAGCTTTTCTTTACATAAAATATTTGTACTATGTACTGCATATTTATTAAGTATGTATAAATACAAACACATGCATGTATATATTTAATGAACATATGTTTGGTTATAAATTAAATATATTTATATATAATATCAAACATAAGAAAATAAATGTATACATGCATTTACAGTATATGTAAATACTTTCAAAATATATACTGTTTGTGTGTGTTTTAATATAAACATAATACATAAACACAACATAAACACATATATTATGTAAAGAAAAACTTTTATTTTGGATGCGATTAATCAAGATTAATCATTTGACAGCACTAATTTATATAATATAATATTAATTATATAAATCTAAATATATATGTGTAAATACATGTCAATATTTTCAAAATGTATATACTGAATGTGTATTTATAAATATACACAGTACATACACATATATGTAATCTAAAGCTTTTGGGATGTGATTAATCACGATTAATCGTTTGAAAGCACTAGTTTTTTGTTTTTTTTAATTCAGAAAGAAGATGTGTACTAGTGCCCCCTACCATATAGCAATGAAAACATGGATTCTAGGAGCACAAGCATAGCTCAAATATATTTGGACTTTTTCTAAGCAGAAGTCAAGCATACTTAAATGTAATTTTAAGCATATTTTCGAAAAGTACCTAAACCCCATTTCTAAGAAGTACAAAAAAAGTAGGCTGAAAGTATACTTTCCTATTTTAGTTTAAAAGAAGTATACTAATAGCACACTTGAATAAACCTTCTTTTTCGTAAGGGCAGTTGTTTTACTGTTGTTTTCATCCAGATCTCAAGTTTAGAGTTTTGCCACCTACTGTATAGTGGATCTACCAAACAGTTTGGTCAGTTCTAGCTCACGTCTACTGTATAGACGACACGTTCAGTTAGCTACTTTATAGTTAACAACTATTTGACAGATACTTTAAATCACAAGTAGTTTGTACCTCAGGAAGCTATAGTTTCAAGTAGCCTTCCAACGTTGCTCTTAAGTGCAAGACAATTTATGCCAAGTCTTTTATCTTTCCCTTCAGCACTAACCAGGATTTTTGGGAGACAACCGAATGTACCATTGGGCCTGACAATCTGACTAGTGTGTGTTGGCCAGCTTGGAGCCCTGCAAACGTAATGCTGTTTGTAATGAGAAATACAAACAAGGGACAGCAGTGAGGCATGACAAAAATGTGTTTCTGTTGGAGGCAGCCCCTCACAAGAAAATACAAAGGAAAAAAGAAAAAAAAAAGAGAAGTCTAGGCAGAACCATGTCCAGAAGGAGAGCTCAGCTGGGCCCGTCACAAGACTAATGTTTTGATATATAGACTGCACCAATGCCAGGCCTCCACCGACAGTCCCCTGACAGGTCACTCTCTCGCTTTCATTCCTCTTGCTCTCCCCCTTGTAACGACAGAAAGTGTTTGCTCAGGTGGATGGTGACACAGTTAGAAGCGAAGCATGCTCCACCATCTCCCCATGTGCGGCCAAACGTTGTGTCACGCAGGGAAGGTAAGCTCCCAGCCCCTTCACACAGTGGGTGGGAAAGAAGCAGGAAGCTGCAACACAAATACAGGCCAGATAGACGGTGAAAGATGAGAGAGAGACGAGGTGCGAAGGGAGAAAGAGAGTGAGGAAAGAGACGGAAATAAGCAGAGGAGGTGAAAAGATGGAGAGTGAGTATACGTGCTAAAAAGTTGAAAATGAGGGGGACAAAAGCGTGAGGTGGGCGACCACCGGTTTAGACAATGAGCGCAGGGGCCGGGTTATGGATTTTAAAGTTTATGGTCTGTGGAACTCGCCTTGAAACGGCGCAGTTCTCCGTTTATTTTATCATGCCATGCCGTCTCAGAACCTCTGTCAGGAATTCTCATTTCGTGAAGACTAATCACAGTCTAAACACGACATCTGAGTCAATAGGCAACCCCACTGTATTGTTTACTTTTGCTTCCAAACAATCCCGACATCAGCCTGAGATGGAATTTTGCCCCTGGGCTGTTTTTTTTCTTTTTTTGAGAAAAAACTGGAAATAAGATGCCACTGATACTTTTGAGCACAGGTTTGATAAAGTTAGTTCTGGGTTTGAGTTATATTAGAGGATGTTATATACTGTTATATTTCCTTACATGCCATTCGAAACCTGTATTTTGTCTTGTAAAGCACAAATACAGAATCATTATGCTGTTTTTGCCAAACTCCAAAAAAAGATTATTTTCGACTAGTTCTTCATAGAACTTGTGCGCTACAATAACGTCCCGATAGACAACTTTTATGATGAACTCAAAACATCATTATTTCATGACTAAATCTATGCTTAAACTGTATAGCAAAGTAAAATATGTTACTTTGCTATACAGATATGTTGGGTCAAGACAACACAGTCTCACAACTAATTCATACATATTTTATGAGGTGGCTAAGTCATGCCAATTCGTACGACCTCACTTGTGCTATTTGTTTAAAACCCTAGTGACGGGTAGGTTTAGGGGCGAGGTTAGGTGTAGGTCATTTGTAAAGATTTATACAAATTGGCAACTAAAAATACATAGGATTTAGCCAAAATTTGTACGATTTAGCCATCTTGTAAAATATGTACGAATTTGCTGTGAGATCGGGCTGGGGTGTGTTTCCCAAAAACATGGTTAGCCTACTATGGTCGCAAGTTCCGTCGTTACCACCATAGTTCAACGATTCTGTGTTTCCCGAAAGCATAGTTCAACGTGGTTGTTCATACTTACAAACATACGTGGTTTGAACTACAGCTTTGGACCTGTGGTTAGAAGTTTCTTGTTAGTAAGATATATGGGCTTTAATAAATATGCTCTTGGGCACAAGAAGCAAACTGACATGCATTCCTATATTTATCTTCCATTCTATCTAAATATAAAAAGCGATTTAATTATGTATTTTTTGCACGTCCATTCTAAACGCTGTTTTTGAAAAGTGCGCATGCGCATAAATGGCTAAGGGAACCTCGGAGTATGACGTAAGAGGGAACCTGCGATGATTCAAAGACCAAAATAAAGCAAAATGACAGTGAACAAAAATAATAAATTAGTCATATTATACGTGTCATGTTCAATACAGCAGCATCTTGGAGATCTCTAATCAGTTAAATAGCCCAAGTCATTCCTCCACCACATGCGTGTGACGTTATTATCAATGGCCCTATGTTGTTGAACCAATGTAGTTCAAATGACGAAGATGCGACAGTGTTCAAGAAACATTCGTGTGTGGCTAGTTTGTTTCCAAAACAATGCATCATACAATGGTGGTTTATCAGCAAATTACATCATTGTTCGGGAACCGCACCCCTGGTCAGGAATATATAGGTTCTTAAGTGGTATCTATAATTCTTCTTTTGTGTTCTTTTGTGGAAAATGGTTCTCTAGATTATTAAAATGCTCCTCAAACTAGTAAAAAAAAAATTAAGTACTGTTGACTAAAAGGTTATTAGTGGAACCCAAAATCATTATTCTGTGGCAGCACAGTAAAAAAAAATCCCTTTTCGGAAGCTGTATTTTTACCGGAAAAGCTTCAATTTGTAACGAAAAAAAAAGGTCCACTAATGCACTTTCTTTATTAGAAAAACCATTAGCAGACAATTTATCTCCTAAAAATGGATAGCAAATAAAAACATACAACAGCAAACTCAAAAAAGCTGCATTAAATGATTAATTAGTTTAATTTTAGAAACAAATTTAGCATTTATTTGCATTCATAGGCATATTTCCAAATGCGAAGGAAAAACACATCCATCATTTCACAAGCTGTTAATGATGGCAAAGGGGCATGATGTGCTTTCAGATCTTTGTTCAGCGAACCCTACTGATTACTCTTATGCTGTAATAAATGAGCTCTGATTAGCACATCCTGATGATATGACAGATCGATAACACACATGACTGATGGTAAACAGCGCACTCAGAACCTCTCACAAAACTCGCTGTGAAACATAACAGACCTGGAGATGTGTTTAGATGTTCCTAAATGACACTTGCCCAAAGTTAGTGTTGATTTACAAGATGACGGTATATTTTAACAGCAGTTCCCTCTGAGGTGTAATAGGTTGTCTAAAAAAGCAGAGGCAGGAAATGAAGGCTGCTATCAATGAGAACGCCTCACATCTGGATGCAATTATTTGCCCTCGTTCTTTTTGGCAAGTGATAAAAGATTCAGCCATGCAGCTCTGACATAATTTTTTCAGGACAAAAACAATGCTCAGAAAAACTGTACAGTTATTTTAAAATACTTTGGCAGCATGACAAAATAAAAGTTAAATGATTGTGATGTATTTTAACGTTGGGTCTATTACTGAAATCTTTAATCGGTATGACCTGGGGTGTTGGGTGAAGGCTATACATTTGAATATACATCATATTAAGATTTATAAATCAGTGAAAGAGCTTAAAATAGCAAAGTATGAGAATGTTTTCACAAGATATTTTACATTTGGCACTTCAAACACAGTTGTACCCCATTGATAGTTTTTTGTGTGTGTGTGTTCATTGTACGAAGTTAGTTTGTGTTTTTGAATTTTGGTGTATGATTTGTTGACTCATACTGTACAAAAAAAAAAGAAAAATACAAAACTTGAATTATATTCATTTAAATATACATAACTAAGTACAACATTAAAGCAGATTTCAACATTGTAGTGTTTGAAACTTATGCATTTCTTAGTTCATATTTAAATGAACTACTTTATATGCGTTTCTTTTAAAGATGACCTTTTAATGTAAACGTGTCCTAAACTGAATGTATATAGACATTCAATAAATATCATGCTTTTAAGTTGAGGTTTACAGACTTGCTTGCTATCCATAAATTGCAAAATTATGCATCAAAGAGGTATAAATGTAAAAGTTAGGGCAGGGATCTTGGAGTACGAACTCATACTGAATCTGTGAGCAACAGAAAACTCCTCCAAATTTCATGCGACATGCTTGAAAAATGGCAATATTAGATGAGTTAGTTCAGACCGGAGGGTGAGGTGGACTGCAGTGAAGGCGACTGACCTTGGTGATTACTCCTCATATTATTGTTCCTGTCATCTGTTTTCATTGGCCCCAGGGATGGGAGCCATGGCAACGGCACATAGCAGGCCAATCGGTGGTGACCCCGCCGTCCTTTGCATTTCCTGGTGTGCCCGTGATGAAGGGAGGTTCTTCCAGGGGCAAGGAGCTCCATGATGAGTCTCCCCCCCCAACCCTGATTAGACTTACATTGTTTAAGTTCTGTGACGGAGCTGCTTAATTGTATGATTACCTAAATTGGCCTATGGGACCTCACCACACCCAGGTGTCACTCAGAGCCAGAGAGTGGTCCTGTCAGGGCCTATGACTTGGGCCTCTGCTTGATGTGCTGTTTGATGATGCTGACCAGAGAGCATGACCAGTATATATATATATATATATATATATATATATCGTTTACCCATTAGATTTACTATTCATGCAAATAAAATGCATGCTTACTGAGACGCATGTTTAAGAACAAAGCAGTGAGAATAGTATGGGTGGAAAATCACACTGTAAGTCATAGGGGTGTTATGTAACTACTGGGTGGAAACTTCAAACTGTCATCTAGTATACTATTGGCCTGATCGATTTGCGTAGGGACTGCATTCCTTACACTGATACAGTTGATGCATGAACTGGGAGCCATTACGGTGACTCTGGGAATGAAACCAAGAGGGTCTGCAAACCTTCACCTTATCGGAAGAAAAAGGGTTGAATTGTGAAACAACAGGGCAGAGATAAGCAGTAAACGATTGTTTGTGTATGAAACATATAATGCATTGAAATAAATGTATGTGCACTAGTATCAGAACCACATGTTAAATGTTAAAAGATAAACTGTATACTTCGCCGAGCGAAATAAATTGCACGAAAACCGAACCTTTGTTTCCTGTCGGTGGGGGGAGGCAAAAAAGAGTAAGCATTGTTTACAAAAGCGCACAAATATTTGATCACCCCAGGCAGGGGGTCTGAGTGTTGTAATGACCCAGTCGGCAGGCTGCAGTCTGTTTATGAACACAGTACTGAAATGCCATTGAGCCCCTTGGGTCAGCCTTTGAAATGAAACAGATAAGATAATTGGCCCTAATAGAATCCAGAAAGCTGGTGCAGTAAGGCTTTCCCCAGGACCTTTCTCACTTTTTTGGTTTTCCTTCTATTATTTTTTCTGTCCCTCTTGAGTTTGCGTTTGCGAGGCGTGTGGAAGTCGCTTCTTAATTTAAACCAGGCCCGGGGTTCTGCCAGACCCTGGAGTCTGCAGCTTGCAGACCTTTTGAAGTCGCCAAAGTGTTCGGAGCTCAGTTGGCCCTTCTAATTTGGTTGCCGTGGTTACTCTAATTTGCGCACTTTAATGCTGACTTTATAATGAAGGAAAGCAGCCGTTATATGCGCCTTGGGCATTTGCATGGTTTTGGGCCCGGTGTCAAAGGTCACCCCGGTTTAATCTGAGATTTTGCAAGCTGCCGTTGCCAAATTGCATCCGTCACAGAAGCAAAAGGTAACTGTACTAGTCCAAAACGCTTGATTGTGATCAGGCGACTGCTTTTAAAAGATGCAAAATTTCACGGGATTGAAGTGGAAGGAGTTCAAGGGCTTTTTTCTTGTCTCAGGTGGAGGTTTTAGTGTGCGTGTGTGGGTGGGTGGAGGAATAAACTGTGGAACAATGTGTGCAACAAAACAGTCACTAAAACACAAATACTCTGTGTTTATCAGTCAAGGATGTGGCATTCCTTATTTTGTCATATCTGTTTTATAATTTAAACATGCATTAAAATCTGAAATATGGCTGTTAAATGATTAATCGTGATGCAAAATAAACGTTTTTGTTTACGTAATATGTATATAAATACGCATATACACACACAGTATATATTTTGAAAGTATTTACATGTATAAACATTTCTATATTTATATACATGCATATGTTTGTATTTATATATATATATATATATATAAGTAGACAAAAACTTTTTTGTGATTAATCATTTGACAGCACTAATTAACTTTTTTTTGTGGGCATAAAGTAAAAATATCAGGTTATATTAATACTGTTCTGATATCAGAATTTAATAATTTTTTAATGTATTTAGATATTTACATTTTTGTAGTTTTTTTATTATTATTAATTTAAAATGTATATATTAATAAATTAAAAATGAGAGTCATTGCTTATTAATATTTGGAAAATTTTAGTTTGTAAAACCAAATTGTTCAATCAACATGCATAAACATGGAAAGAAAAACAGGAAATGGCATCATAAGGAGAACACCTGCAGTAAGATCCTTGAGACTGTCAACATCAATAAATCTTTTAAAATAATAAAATAATTAGATTTTTTCTTCATGAGGCAAGTGTAAGTCAGATATTTTTTCAGGTGGTGCAAAAAAAAAAATATATATATATACATATATATATATATAAAATAATAATTTCTAGAAAATGTTAGATCTTACACAATAACTGCCTGATGATTGTTTTGGCTTAGCGCTAAAGTATATTTATTTCAAAATCGTAACTACACAATAACAGCTTCATTGTGCAACATATGCATGATTCTCTAAAATCAATGCTTTCTTTATACATCTTTCCAATCTAAGCTCATGATTTAAATATAAATCTTCAGTCAATCCTTGTACACATCATGCAGCTCTACGCTGTTACTGAGACGCGAGGACGGAGGATGGAATGGCGTATTGGAATGGAGTTTCCTTTAAGGCTGGTAGTTTGCACTCATCCACAGCCCATGAAGAGTTAATGTGGTGTGTCGCAGGGAAAAGGCAGTAATTACTGTCCCATGCCACTGCGCAGTTCAGATCGCTCCACACCGGGGCGCAGACCACACTTTATGTGAATGTCCACATTCTTGGGCTGGCTAATCAACACGATCAATGGTGCCAGACAGTTGAGCTTCAAAACAGCGTTACGTTCTGCCATGCCTCTTCTACCCAGTTTCCCCACAGCATAGTTTTTTATCTTATCGGACGTGTGGAATGTGCAGTCAAAAAATAGTTAGGCTTTCAGGCAGATTTAACATGTTGATTTCAGGCACAAAGTCCTAATGAGCTGCTGTTGATCTAATGGATCTGCTTTTTTCTCAGTGAGTTATGCAATCTTCATAATTTTTTGAGGATTTTTCACGTGTTGCTAGCGATCAAGCTTTCAACACGTTACGTTTTGTTTTAATATTGGTTCCAAAAAAGAGGTTTTCACTGCGATTTAGAACTGGTTTGGGTTCCCAAAATATTAGTGGCCTATTAGTAAAAACCATTTTGACTGTGAAGAATATCTCTGCATTTATGCTACTAACTTTTATTTTCAAGAGTGTACATTCATTTAAATATTGAAGATGATTTATGGAATATTACAGGTTCAGTACATCTTAAGCTCGAGCATTTGTGGCATAATATTGATTACCACCAAAAATAAATTGGTCTTTTCTTTCATTTTCTGTAATAAAGGCAATAAAACCAAGGTTGACGAAGATTGAAATCGCTGATAGTTTCATAAATAAACTTTACTTTGAGCTTGGGGTGAGTAAGATGGTTTTAGTTAATACTCTTATTCATCAAATTAGTTCAAAGTGGCAGTAAAAGCATTCATTATGCTTCTAAATATTTCTCATTTAAATAAATGGTGTTTCTATTCCTCAAAATTTCAGTTTTCATAAATATATTAAGTAGCACAACTGTTTCAGGTATTGATAACCATAAGAAATGTCACACTAATAACCTGAAACAATGGCTGCTGAAAATTACTTTTTGCCATTAATTATCACATACATTTCATATCATTCTCACATTTTAATTTGACAATTTTACAGTTTACAATAAATCAGCCTTTGAGAAAAAAATCAAAAACTGTTACTTCTCCCCCCACCCCCAAGATCTTGTGGCTGAACTATTAAAAAAAACGATTGAAATGTTTACAGATTGGAGTTTTGTTTTGTTTTTTTGTTTAAGAAAAGGAGAGACAAGTCGAAGTGAATTTTTGTGGTAATCGACATCTATTGAGCTTAACTTGTAATAAATCCGAAATATTCCTTAAAGTTTTAACCGAGTATTTCCTGTCTGTAGAAATGTCACTCCACCAGGCTTCAAGCTGTGAGAAAGAGTCAAAGGGGCAACCCCGGGGTTGACCAAACATAAGGCAGGCTGACCAGACCCCGACAGTGAATGCGTAACACAATACCTGCGAGCATGCCGTGGGATGCTTTGAACTTGATTTAGGACCCGGGTCACAAGCGACTTGGTTTGCCTCGCTGCAGGTTGGAGCCAAAACCCCCGTGGGACGCCAATCAGTGCTTGATGTCATCCTCCGTGTTACGACAGAGACATGTGAGAGTAACAAACAAGGTGCCATGCAGAGATCACTCAGACCTTAGATATAGCACTTACAAATATTCGTAATACCGTTTAGGCTGTCTTACATATGAAATAAAAATCAGACTTTCGGTATTACCAAACTGCAGTAAAAATTTTTGGGAAACGACATCAAAGGTCTGTTGAGAATAAGAAACAGAACCACCTTGCAGAACATCCTGTTCTGTTTGATTCGTCACCTTTTTCCTCTGAATTGATTCATGAACACATTTTCAGTTCCTGCTCCCTGCTCTTGGTCATCTAATCGACCTCATGTCCAAGAGTTTACTGTACATTCGATTAACAGTGATTCAAACCTGCGCACATGTCTTTATTATACGGACAACAAAATTAGCTAAAATCCAGGACAAGATGTCATTTTCATTTGTGAAGTTGTCGCAGGTGTGTTATAAGTTTTGGAAAATATGACTAGCTATTTTGTTTTTTCCTGAACGTGTATATATTAGTGCTGTCAAATGATTAATCGCATCCAAAATAAAATTTGTGTTTATATTATATATTTATATTTACTGTGTATATTTATCATGTATATATGAATACAGTATAGATTTTAAAAATATGTATATGGTAATAAATTTAAATATTAATATTTTTAGATATTATATATTAAATGTATACACAACATATGTTTCTTAAATATATACACACACATATACATATAGATAATTATAGAGAGTATACACACATATTATGTAAACAAAAACTTTTTTTTTTTTTTGATTATTGTTACTTTTGTTATTATATTAATTGTTTGACAGCACTAGTGTACTATGACTGTCAAATATAAAATGATCCTTAAAAATATTCAAAAGAATAAAGTGTTGCAGCATGCTCCAATCTTATGTATAATCTTCACAAAAATTTGAACGTTCTTCTCCGATCAGTGTATCTCATGTTATGAACTGATATCAGATGGACTGAAACGTCACACCTTTGAATCATATATGAATTATAATAACAGGCTGGGAAATGGACTGGAAGTTGAGTCAGATTGAGTCATCTTCATCAGAACCAATTCTCTTTGTACAACAGCATCAGGACAAAACTAGTCGCTAAAATCTTTTACATATGAATTTTTGTTTTAGCCTATATATCTAAATGCTAAGACATGCTGTTATTGTTTTATTGTTAGAGATTATCTCAAGCTGTAACTTCCTATGGTCTATTTGATTTGATTTATGCAAACAACCTTTAGAGAAACTGACTTTATTCTGTTTAAAAATGTTAAGATACATGCAATTATTAAAAAATATTTGCTGTCTATAAAAGAACATTAAGCTCAAGCTACCTAATTTCAAAATAAAAGCACGAAATGTGAAATAATTAGCATTGATTAGGATGTAGGGGTTAATTGATTATGACCCTCCTGTTTTAACCTCAAGGCTGTTGTTAGCCCCAGTTACGCTTCCTGACACGCGGAGGAAGGAAAAGGGGAATCATTGTAATGCCCAAGAAACAACACATCACTTATCTTCCTCATATAGTGCTGAAAATAGGCCTGTGTTTGAGAGCTCCGGTGGGCTCCAGGTTAATGACTCTGTGGAGCTTAGTAGCTGTTCAGGAGCCGACCCCATAGGAGGGCGAGTGGGGGGTGTCATTAGGGTGATCGCCCCTGGGCCGGAGAAAGTGACGTAGGCCGCTTGACTGCTAAGAGCATCAGTCACACACTGTCAAATCACACACACACTGTCTCAATGTATGAGAGATTCCTTAGTACCGAACATTTGAAGCTAAAAGACCATGAGGTCTTTAATGATGAGCCAATCATAACATACCTAAGGGTTCCCTTTTTGCTCCGGTAAATGATTCTGGAAAAGTGCATTAATTTGACATCTATGGATATTAACAGAGTGCTCTGTGGAAGCTTTAAGATGTCTGGAAGGACTTGGGTTTATTTAACGGGTCCGTCAGAAAATTGGCTATTGTAATGAGTCCGTCTCGTTCATGAAAGCTGACGTTCAGTTCTCTTTTTCGGCATTCTTTCGTGCCAGAGCCGCAAGTTGCATTATGCATTTAGCAGTATTTTCACTATATAGATATTCTTCTTCATAACAGGTTGGATCCAGATGAGGGGTTTTTACTGCCAAGCAGAGGAACAAAAGAGTTTCCCGGAGCAGTATGGTGTTAAGTGATACAACATGAGAAGCTTATTACATTCAGAGTCTTTGTCTTGGGGATGTATTTTGTTTATCGTGAACAGAAAGTAGTCACTAAAGAACCGGTTCAATGAAAAAACAAAAGCGGAGTAGCAGAGGTTGAGTGAATCAATCATACAGTACACTGATGTTTTTAAAGCGATTATTCTGTCGTCCTTTACTCACCCTCTCTGTGGAACACAAATGGAGATCAGATTAATGTAGAATTGTAAATGTTTAGTTCATACAATGAAAGTCAGTGGTGTCCAAAGGTGAAGTATAATTAGTTAAGTCTAATAATGTTATTGGTTTAATGTTACTGATATTGATACATATTCAAAAAAAAATTATTTAAGACTTGCTTGTTATTAAAATGAAATAAAATAAACTGCAAGTAACACATTGATTTAAAAATGACATTGTAAGTACAAAGACTGAGACCATATTGTATTATTTCAATATTTCAGTGTAATCTTAGAAAAATAATTTTTACGCTTTACGTGAGTTAATGTTTTGATCCAACTTTTGAACCCCATTGACAAGACATTCTTCAAATTTTTTTTTGCGTGTGTTTGTAAATATATATATTGTTTAGAAGGGAATGGGGTTAAGAAAATGTTCATTTTTTAGAAAACCTTTCCTCATTGAGGTAACTGTTCTAAATAAATATATATATTTATATGAATGACTGTAGCTTAAAATCATATTTTAGACTTCTATCCTATATTTCTTAAACCCCCATCTTTTTCAGCTAAGCATCCAGTAAACATCACTAACAGGAAAGTTTAAAAACAGGACAAAAACTGCTTTAACTTCCACATTCTGTTTATCCTTCCTGCAAAAGACAAGCCTATTTATGGACAAGCAGATTGCACAAATAAACATGTGAAAACTCTGCCTTTATTATCCATGAAACACCACAATGGATTTGTGTACTTCTCGTGCAGGGTTCTGATTGCCTGTTTATTTTCGCAGCGGCCCTCCTGAGCCAGTGGATGCTGGGCCAACCACCGCGAGGTGCCAAGTCTCTCCAGCCATTTCCTGTGTGTGACATCATTGTGTATCCCCTAGCGGCAGCGTGATGCGTGTCTTGTCTGCTCCCTGGGTGGCGTGCGCTAAGTATTCCGTAAACATGGGGGTTCGGCGCTCTCTTTGTTGAATGATTTTGAAAGGGGACTTTTGATGCTCTGTCACTCTGTCACGCTCAACACTTGCACCACTAAGCCTAACTGTAATTTCACTACCATCAGGCTGCAGCAGTTGATCTTTGCTCATTTCTAAAAGCTAAAAGATGCCAGCTTTCCCTGTGATGCTATTCTTACCATTTTTATTCAGAATTTCAGAATATTTATAGGCCATTTTGTAATGAAAAGACCTTCCTAAATGAAGTTACACATTAAATTAAACAACATCTGCAAACTGAAATACAACGGATCATGAGGTTTGCTTTTAGATATGATATATTTAGGTATTATATATATTGTCTTCTCTTACAGCAGATGTGCATAGTTCTTTCATTCTTATGGTTCACGTTTTGGCTTTTCAAATTTTTCAATCATTAATTAAACTGACAAACATAGAGACTGCTTTTATATGCATGACTCGTGATCAGATATTTGGCTCTTAAATTGTTATAGTATATTGAAATTGAATTGTGTCGTCAGTGTTATAGCTCACTTTGTTCGGATGAGAAATCAGATGTTAAGGGGTTTTAAGGTGTAGGCCCATGCAGTATATCTGTTTTATATGAGCTTAGCTCTTCCCAGGAACAAGGCTTGACCTTCGCGTAACTGTAACCCTGCACCATCTCCAGATTATAACCTCTTAATGTTACCTTCTACAATAATGTCCCTGCAGCTAAAGAGCCCACGCTTTTAATGTAGACACTAAAGCATGCAAGATGGTTTTTCAAAAGCACTTTTATTTCTTTACAAACACAAGCGTAACATGCACAAACTTTTGATCTTGAAACAATTTTAAAAAGCTGAATTGCTTCATTATTGAGACAATCATGCTGACTAACAAGTGTTGCAACATGTTTACATACTCATTTTAAAATAAAAATGTTCAGATCCTAGAAACATAAAATGGATTGCCATACCGAAAATCAAGGGAGGAAACTATTACATATGGGAATAATTATTTAGAAAATTCCACCTGTGGAAAAATAAACGGCATTAACAAAAACAAAACATGTTTCTGCACTGCCCACTTCCGCTAAATCACAGCCCACGCATGCACTTGGTTTTTATTTTGACCCTATGAAAGATAGACCTGTTGTCGGCGCATCCAGTAAACAATAATTCATGGCATCCGTTCTCGATGGCTTTTAAAACGGTTGCAGCTAGCATACTTCTGTAAGTTGCACCTGTTTCCAGGAGCCGTTTCAGTAGGAAAATGATTTTCCTTCATGAAGTGAATTGCCAGCAGTTGTTGTAGGAGCTGTAGCCTAAGCGAGACAGCTGGGGAAATGAACAAGTGCTCGCTTTGACTTCCTTCTTCACTTTTTCTTTTGTTTTTACTCAACACAAAGGCTCATTTCATTTTCAGAATATTAGCTCCCTATATTTTTAAAAATAATTGTGATCATTTTTTAGTATCGGTTTACACGCAACAAACATTCTTACGCATTTAATAGATTTAAAGAACTCCATTCATGTAAGTTTTGCTTATGTTTTGTTTATTTTCGAGTAATTAAGAGCCGAATGGCCCACATTCATAAATGACCCAAGGAACCTGAAAGGATAATAACTAGGCTAATATGTAGCCTATATAGTATTAAAAAACAACAACAAATAGGAGTAAGTTAATTCTGTATAACACTGGTGAGGGAAGCTAACGGACACCAGAGCAGCTTAACGAGTCAAAAATCATTAGTCTATCAGGTCAGAATAAAAGCAAGCTGTGATAAAATGCGACACTGGGCTACATCAGAATTATCCGAACAGCTAAATATCAAAATATCACCGTTTAAAACTAGATGTTACAATTTAATCGGACCTAAGCTACAAGTAGGCCACACACTCGACAGAACGTAGAAACAAACAAACGTTAAACATATGCACAATGATGTCGGAAAAGCAGCCCCGTCGTGTACAGTACCTGTTAGAACAGCAATTCTACACGGCTTTCTTTATTTGGGAAACTCCCACGCGCGTTCTTCTCGATGGATCCCACGGGCCGTGATTTAGAGCAAAAAGCTTAAATTCACCGTGTATACCTCGAGTCACTCCACGGGCTCTATCCCTTCAAGAAAAGCCAACGCTTTGTTTCTAAGATTTTCAGTTATAGTCTATTTAAAGGCGGACCTCGACATCTGAACATCTGTTCAATTCACGTGACTCTAAAATGCTAACATCTGTTCAAAATAAGTTTCATTCGTGTGCCTCTAACATCCATCTGCCAAATGCCTTACAAGTGGAAATGAACTCAAACTTTGGGCCCGTTTTCTCCTGAAGTTCACTGGGATTTTTATGACGTCCGTGCTTAAATAAAAGTGTTTACTATTATTTAAACCAATATTAGAGTAAGTTGTCCATAATAAATTATTCGTTGTTGTAATTTGTTTGTATGTCTCTCGAAGGGATTTTTATTTAGGTTAGCATTACAGTTGCTCAGCATACAGGCCAGCTTCATCCACCCCACCTCCCCATGTCCTGCTGAAGGCAGCTTTAATTTCATAGACATCTGGGAATTCCGCACATGCCTGAAAACCCAATTACACACCTTCAAACGTGCACGTGCTTTTATTTCAAATATTCCATGGTTCCAAAATACTTTCCCAGACTTCATATAAAACCAAGCGCAATTGACGGTATACTACATAATGGTTCAATGCCAAATACAAACCACGAACGAAGCAAAAATATCCCACGGGTCACAGCCAGACAGGATTTATTTATTTATTTTTTTCATATAAAATAATCATTTGATGCAATTGATCTGGGTGTTGTTACATTGCAAGGCACTTTATATATATATATATATATATATATATATATATATATAGACTATATAAAATGAGTGAAACCGGACAAAAAACTAAAGACAAAACTTGTGAGTCTTTCTTTCCCTGCACACAGTATTTTTGGAGCAGCCTCTGGATATACATCCATTGCAATCCCTAAGGATTTGACCTTATGACGCACGTGTGCTTTTGGGAAGCTTTAGTTGAATGAAAACGATATTTAGTGCAACTGTAAAAAAAAGACTTTTAGGGGTACATGCCCATGAATACAAACCTATTTTCTTGCCCTTTTCTCTCTCTCAAATGAATAGGGTACATATTGCTGAACCTGTAACGTCCACAACTCCGGATTAAAATGTCAGACAACTAAATCAGAAGTCAGAATTAACCAGAACCATAAGAATAAAATTTGATATTTCATCACAATCGTATGCAATCGTTAAAGACTATTTTAAATGATGCAGTGTCATTTATAATGCGTTCTAATGCACAATTTTCTTTATATTCACTTTTTCATACTGTGTTGTATTTATTACAACAGTAGCCTATAGTCTGTATTGCACTATTAAAAACAGGGACAATTTAAATTTTTACTAAAAGTAATAAAACAACAGCTTATTGTTTCGATAAAAACGCATTATGTTTTTATTTTTCAACTTCAATTAACGTTTTTTGTCTCTGATTTTCCGGCCTATGTCAACCAACCCGTGTGATTGTTTTTAGATTAAAATTGTTCTTCATAATAAGAGTAAACTGGCGGTAATCGTATACACAAAAGTAAAGTGAATAAATTTTGATACTAACGTCAACTATTTCTTAAAAGTTCTTCCTCTTTATTACAGAAATACACATTTATTTACAAAAGTAGCAAAAAAAATAAGAATGCATTTCGACACAGGATACATTTGCCTTCATTTCAAAAAGTGTGTCATCAATAAATAAATAGAATTGTACTAAATCTTTATATTTTGCACAGGATTCGAACTAGAGGCTTCATTCCCCATTTTCTCATCGACAGTCCTTGTGATGCAATTTCACTTTCTCCAAGAAAGCTATGCACAACCGAGTCTTCAAATAAACAAAAAATAGAAAAACATGCATATGCACACATTTCCAACATTCGTCGTCAATAATAACACTCGCGAGGAAGTCCGTATGCAGCGCACGCGCAGCCATTCGCTGTCCGTGGCCTTCTCTCGATAATAGCCATGACCTGTGTTGGAACATTTGCAGTTTTCCCCAAGATTATGAAGGAATCTAGCATTGTGTCGGCGCATTGGTCCTCGAGTTTTCCCAGCTCTTGGCTTTCACCTGCGAATAATAGCATGATTTAGGTGGGACAATGTTTGCTATAGGCAAAACTTTACTTACAGTAACCTATTTGTTTTGAGAAAAAAATAATAATAATAATTGTAATCGACTGTTGAAGGATTTACTACAATATGCCGTACTGGTAAACAATTCAGTGCCATTACATGCAATAGCCAAAGTCTCAACCTTTTTTAGACTTAAGCTACATATTGACATTTCATACTTAATTATTTATTTTGCGTTATTGCTACTTCTATAGAGGGAGAGGCAGTGTGTAATTTAAAGCCATGCTGATAGTAAACAAATCCAGACGATCTGAAAAACATGCAACAGTTGTTGGCTTTCCAACTAAACGTGTAAAATGAAGTAAATGTTTTGAGAGATCTTACTCAAGTGTTTACAAAGACGAGGGATATTGTGAAAGCGTACCATTTGAAAACAACAAAAAAAGTTTCCCTGCACACTAGTGAGATGCAGACATGGACCATGCGCCCTCCATCCTCCAAACCGAGAACGCGTAGCTCAAACGCTCATGAGCAACATAACTACAACTTGCCATCTTGGAGTCCAGCTCGTCACTCTGTAGAACCTGACAGAGAAAATCGATGTACCTGGCGGCGAGTTTTAGCGTCTGTATTTTGCTCAGTTTGTCGGAGGGTAAAGTGGGGATGATTTTGCGCAAAGCCGCGAACGCTTCGTTGAGCGACTGCGTCCTCTGTCGCTCGCGCACGTTCGCCATCACGCGCTGCGTCTGCAGCTCCTCAAAAGACTGAGGGCTGTTGCTGCTGTTGCTAGACTTTTTCCCCCTTTTCCCAAGGGTCGAGCTATCGGAGTCCTCCCCGTTTTTCCTGCTAGACCGTCTTTTCCTTCCGCACCTCTTCGGTGGCCTGTCGGGCTCTCCGTCGCTGTTGCTGAGGCTGTCCGCGGGAGACACGGGGGAGCTGGATGAGTCTCGCGCGGGCTCTTCGGGCATCTCGTTCAAGTCTGCTGAAAGCGCGTGCGAAGTTATTCCCTCATGAGGGTGAAATACAATTCCAAGCGTGCGGTGCTTATTTGGGGGGGAAATAACTAGGTATCCGGGATTCCGAGCAACTTTGAGTTAGGTTGAAAGGAAAAAGTTGTGAGCTCTTATAGTCTGCTGAAGTGTTTGAGAGACGAGAGACGATTGGCCAAGAAGGCTTCAGACGCGAGAAGGAGGGTCTTTTAAACTCGAGATATTTTCCTTGACAAGTCTGACAGTTCTTTGGTGAGCAGAAAAAATAGCGAATTGCATGCTCAATCGACTGTTAGGATTCGCCGTGCTTTGATTGGATTTTAAAGCATTGTACAGTCAGTGCGTTTCTGAATCAACTATAACCTGCAGAATTCGGTTAGTGGTTGTTGTTTCACCACACGAACATATTCTTTAAAAACTTCACAACAACATTTCATCTATAAAACAAAACAAAGCAAAACAAAAACAACCAAACCAAAAAAAAAAAAAACACAAAGAAACAAAACACCCGGTCCAAAAATTTCTAAAAGGCTAACACATGAATATAGGCATCTAGTCTACAAAGTTTCGGCTTGGTTTGTGTTTGGAAATCAATTAGGAATGATAAATGTAGAAGTATGTCTGAATATATCAGATCTAATTCGAAATAATATTTTAGGATTCAAATTGACATTAATTATTATATATTACATAATCTTGATTGTGACAGCCATTTACTTGCAAGAACCATTTAAAACCCAAACCAAGACACACAATCTAAACATGCCAAGCGTAAACGATCAGAATCTATGTACTTTTAACACATCAATAAAATACTGTCCGCTGTAACACTGCACAGATTTGTAACTTTATCGTTTTGTTTATTTAAAGTGAACTGATCAATGACCTCCACCAGGGGTCGTGATATTCTGGTTATTGTTTGTTCATTACCAAATTCGTAATACTAGAGTTACAAATGCTTGAATTGAACTGCCAGTGAACTAAATCAGATAATGACACAGATTATCTTGAAATCCATACTGATCTGGAAGACTAGCAGGTATCCAATACAACTTTTAACATTTACAGTTTACACTTTTACATTTAACCAGAGAATAATTTGAATGAATCGCATTTTAAAGCAGAAGTATCTTATAAATACATATCTTATATAAACAAAATCTCTCATTTCCACCCTGTGATGCTTCATGTTTTTACCCAGAGACAACATTGCAGCACACTAGTATATCTGAAGGTCTTTCAGCAACCAGCAGAGAACCCTATAACACTTGGGCTGCAGCCCTACCAAGGGGACATAACTTATTTTGTTAATGTCCAATACTCACCTCTTGCATAATTTAAAGTTGTTGCACAATTTGTGAAGCTAGGGCAGGGGATTGATAAAAATGTTAGGGGACTTTGGTTAGGCTCAGTCCAATGTTTGTGCAGTCCTATTTCAGCTCCTTGGGTCTCTTAAAAAGACAAATCCTGGATTCACATTATACATCTAACACCACACACGTGGCATATAATCGATTTTCCTGTGCAGGACTGCTGAGCACTAAGTATGTGATGATGATTCACGCTCTGACTCAAATATCGAGAAGTCCAAGAATCTGATATTTTACAGCTCCTCCCGCTGCACAGAGTGCAAGGACAGATCAAGCACTGCTCTAAAGCCAGAGCACACCACGAGGGCTCCAATAACTGCATTATTATTATTAATAACTGCATTAACAGCGATGTGAAAGGAACAGTCTTGTCTCTTTGGGCGTTCACTCTTGGGGTGGATGGATGGATGAATGGATGGGTGGGTGGGTGTTTGATTGAACAGAGATGGATGGATGGATGGATAGATGGGTTGGTGTGTGGACGAATGAACATGGATGGATGGATGGATAGAGGGGGGGGGGGGGGGGGGGGGGTTATTAAACAAAAAACAGAGATAGATGGATGGGTGGACGGATTCAAAGATTGAACAGATGGATGGATGGAAGGATGGGTGGGTGGGTGGATTAATAAACAGAGATGGATGGATGGGTGAGTGGGTGGATGAATGAACAGAGATGGGTGGATGAATGAACAGAAATGGATGGATGGATGGATGGATTAACAGATGGATGAATAAACAGAGATGGATTGATGGAGGATGGATGAACAGTTAAATGGATGGATGGATAAACAGATGGATGAATGAACAGAGGTCGATGGATGGGTGGGTGGATGAATAAACAGATGGGAGGATGGGTGGGTGGGTGGGTGGATGAATAAACAGAGATGGAAGGATGGGTGAGTGGGTGGATGAATAAACAGATGGATGGATGGGTGAGTGGGTGGATGGATGAACAGATGAATGGATGGATGAACAGATGGATGAATGAACAGAGGTGGATGGATGGGTGGGTGGATGAATAAACAGAGATGGATGGATGGGTGAGTGGGTGAATGAATGAACAGAGATGGATGGATGGATGGATAAACAGATGGATGAATGAACAGAGGTGGATGGATGGGTGGGTGGATGAATAAACAGATGGATGGGTGAGTGGGTGGATAAATGAACAGAGATGGATGGATCGATGAACAGATGAATGGATGGATGGATGAATAAACAGAGATGGATTGATGGAGGATGAATGAACAGTTAAATGGATGGATAAACAGATGGATGAACAGAGGTGGATGGATGGGTGGGTGGATGAATAAACACAGATGGATTGACAGAGGATGGATGAACAGTTCAATGGATGGATGGATAAACAGATGGATGGATGGATTGTGTCAATGAACAGACAGACAGACAGCTGGATGGGTGGAGGAACAGAAATATGGATGGAAGGGTGGGCTGATGCATGGATGGATGGGTGAATGGATTTTTACCACATATATGAGGATAACAGGGTTTTAAAAAATAAAAGTAAGTGATTTTCAGATACTGTTTGCTGGAGGGGGTTAACAGTTTCTCATTACATTCATGCCCTCAAATAAACTAACATCATGATGAGAGGCAGACTCCAGACATCATATCTGCTCCTGATAGGACCTGTCTGGCCCACAAAAGAGAACGCATATGGGTGAAGATTAGAGAGGTGAGGATGAATATAGGCAGATCTAGCCTGTCTGGACTGGACTATGAATGAGTGCTTTCAGTGAAGGTCTGGATGTGACTGGATGAGCAACAGAGAAGTGACACATGGTGGTTTTGACTTTGTATTCTTCTTGGACCAAAGAGCAGAAGTAAACATCACTTATAGAGAGAGCTTTTTAAAATATAATGTATAACATTAAATGTTCACAATGTCAGGATGAAAAAGAAGCCAAGAACAAAAAGAAGCCAAGTGTTTTTAGTGTGATGCATATAGCCTGTTTCCTGAACAGTTTTGGAATCGTCAGCACCACAACAAAAACATTAATTTGAAAAAGCTGTACTGCTCTGTCTCGCACACTTGCCTCAGATTTTGGGTTTAAGCCTGGTCTCTGGAAATCTGTGGGTTAGTCTAAAATCATGTAGCGCAAGCCCAGCATTACTGTTACAACTTAGTCCATTACGTTAGCTTATGCTTACAGCAATCAGATGGCTTTCATACAATTGTTTCGATGTGTATAGTGTGTGGAATTAATTATTTTATGCACTTGATTTTCTAATGTATTACTCACTGATACTGACTGGTTGTTCATAAACATATTCATTATCAACTTGTAGTTGATGATAGGCTATACACAAATAACGCAGTAGCAGTAGATTTATTTTTATTTAATAAATTATATATTCATACAGTAAAAGCATTATTTAGCATGACATGTATTGCATACATTGTAGACATATTGTATACACCATATACACAAAGTATACATTGTTTACATAGTTAAGTAATTTAAAGTTATTTCCCTTTGTATCAATGCCAAGGTTTAGCATATTTAATGAAATATCAGTAAAACTGATTTAAACAATTAATCAGTTAGAGGCCCATGATCTCCTTGATGTTTTTAGATTAGACACAGTTTACAATGTCCAAATCATTACTCGGTATGTCATGCCAGACCACCTACACACACACACACACACACACACACAAACTGTGGCGTTTTAGTTTTAAAAGCAACAACATTTTTCTTCACTGAAGTAAATAGCACAGTATCTGTAACATACAGTAATGAAAACAATTGCCATTGCCAGTTCTGCTGCCCACTTCACTATTTGATTCAGATTCTGTTTCTTTTTTTTTTATATATATAGCATAGTTCCAAGAAACATTTGCAAAACGGCAACTTGACCTGTGATTAGAAGTATAGTTAGTTATTATAAGCAAGCTAACATACAGTGCATTCTTTCCAAAGTTTTACATTTACATTCTTTAGTGTGTTAATAATCAGCATAATTGTGGAGGAGTGCACATGTACATAAAAAATAAAAAAACATGGAAATTAACATAAAAGGGATCAATAACAGTGAAGTACCCAGCTAACAATTTTAGGTTCCCTAAATTTTCTTTTTTAGTCCACAAAAATAACCGAAAGGGAACATTAGGTGAATGTTCAGCTGCAGTGACGTGCTTACTTTAACAATTAGGAATTAGCTCTTTTGATTAAATGCCGGGCTTCGATTGCTAGAGCAGCTATATTGAGCGTTGCGTCTGCCATTTTAGATAAGTCATGGGTGAAGAATGGTAGAGTTAAGTAATGTTATTTTTGTTGTTATTGCGCAAAAAAGTATTCTCCTATCACCGCAAAACTTACAGTAAGTTGATCCACTGATGTCACATGGATTCAGTTGTGTTGCTGTCTATAGAGGGTTAGATGATTGCTAGATGTATGAGTGTCTGAGGGCAATATCTCTGATATTATCAAAAATATTTTAATTTGGGGTCCGAAGATGAACAAGGGTCTTATCGGTTTGGACCCGACATGAGGGTCAGTAATTAAAGACAGATTACAATGACAATTAATTTTTGGGACAAATAACCCTTTAAAGGGCCCCCATTAAGCCATTTTTAGGGCTCCTAATGTTGTTTGGGAGTCTTCTACAATAGGTTTGCATGCATGCAAGGTGAAAAAACGCAAGAAGCAAAATATGTGTTTAATATTACCTAATTTTCTAGTGATTCTCAAACGATTCATTCATAGCAGTTCTGAGATTCAGTCTCTCTAAACCCCTTCTCTATTCTACTCTGATTGGTCAGATAGCCCATTCTGTTGTGATTGGTCTTCCGCATCATGAAACAATAGGCCCATTGCCATAGTTCTGTATTTTGAATGCACCATTGGAAATCTAAGAATTTAATATTTATTATACAATGGGTACGGAATGTATTCAGACCCTCTTAAATTTTTCACTCTTTTTTACATTGCAGACATTTGCTAAAATTGTTCAAAAGTTAATTTTTTCCTCATTAATGTACACACACCACCCCATATTGACAGAAAAACAAAGAATTGTTCACATTTTTGCAGATTTATTAAAAAAGAAAAACTGAAATATCACATGGTCCTAAGTATTAAGACCCTTTACTGTGGCACTCATATTTAACTCAGGTGCTGTCCATTTCTTCTGATCATCCTTGAGATGGTTCTACACCTTCATTTGAGTCCAGCTGTGTTTGATTATATTGATTGGACTTGATTAGGAAAGCCACACACCTGTCTATATAAGACCTTACAGCTCACAATGCATGTCAAAGCAAATGAGGATCATGAGGGCAAAAGGAGCTACCTAAAGTGACAGAATTGTGGCAAGGCACAAAAAAAGGTTACAAAAAAATTTCTGCTGCACTTAGGGTTCCTAAGAGCACTGTGGCCTCCATAATCCTTAAATGGAAGACGTTTGGGACGACCAGAACCATTATGGTATGTTCACACCATCTTTGCATTGACTTAACATGTAAATCACTCGCGCCTAACGCTTCATTCGCGTCTGGTGTGAACGTACCATTAGAACTGGCCATCCGGCAAAAGTGGGCTATCGGGGGAGAAGAGCCTTGGTGAGAGAGGTAAAGAAGAACCCAAATATCACTCTGGCTGAGCTCCAGAGATGCAGTTGGGAGATGATCATCACTGCAACCTCCACCAGTCGGGGCTTTATGGCAGAGTGGCCCGATGGAAGCCTCTCCTCAGTGCAAGACACATGAAAGCCTGCATGGAGTTTGCTAAAAAACACCTGAAGGACTCCAAGGACTCCATTCTCTGGTCTGATGAGACCAAGATAGAATCTAAGCGTTATGTGTGGAGAAAACCAGGCACTGCTTATTACCTGTCCAATACAGTCCCAACAGAGAAGCATGGTGGTGGTGGTAGCATCATACTGAGGGGGTGTTTTTCAGCTGCAGGGACAGGACGACTGGTTGCAATCGAGGGAAAGATGATTGCGGCCAAGTACAGGGATATCCTGGACCAAAACCTTCTCCAGAGTGCTCAGGGCTTCAGACTGAACAACAAGACAATGACCCTAAGCACACAGCTAAAATAACAAAGGAGTGGCTTCACAACAAATCTGTGACTGTTCTTGAATGGCCCAGCCAGAGCCCTGACTTAAACCTAACTGAGCATCTCTGGAGAGACCTAAAAATGGCTGTCCACCAACATTTACCATCCAACCTGACAGAACTGGAGAGGATCTGCAAGGAGGAATGGCAGAGGATCCTCAAATCCAGGAGTGAAAAACTTGTTGCATCTTTTCCAAAAAGACTCATGGCAGTATTAGATCAAAAGAGTACTTCTACTAAATACTAAGCAAAGGGTCTGAATACTTAAGACCATGTGATATTTCAGTTTTTCTTTTTTAATAAATCTGCAAAAATTTGAGGAATTCTGTGTTTTTCTGTCAATATAGGGCGCTGTGTGTACATTAATGAGGAAAAAAAAAACTTTTAATTTAAGCAAATGGCTGCAATATAACAAAGAGTGAAAAATTTAAGGTGGGTCTGAATACTGTACCCACTGTATTTACAGGTTGTAATCCAGTGGAACCACTGGTCCAAATAAACTGGTTACTGAATTATCTTTCAAAAGCACGTTTTTGTATATCCCTCGCTGAACACCCAGAGATTAGAGAAGCAATGATTTAAATGATGTGTTTGTGGGTGGGTTCAAGTTGTTTATGGCTGGCCAACATAAAACAGAGACAGGAATTATTCAAATGTGTTAGTTTTTGACGTGTAGCCATCACGGATGGGATTCAAAAATCTAACGACTCGTTTAGGCTGCATAGAGTCGATTCTTTATTTTGGAAGACAATAACGTCTCAAGGTTATGTATGTAACCCAAGTTCCTTGAGGGAACGAGACGCTGCGTCAACGGGATGCTATGGGGAACGCCTCCAGCGTGACGGCTCTGAATAGTATTTGTAATCAGTCCAATGGATGAGCGAGACGCCATAGGCGGGTGACGTCATTGGCCAGGAAGCATAAAAGCACGTGGAGTGCAGCCGGCTTAAGCTTCAAATGTCATGAAGCAAGCGCAGGCAGGGATGCTGGAAGTGTGTTTACGAGACACAGCGTCCCATGCATATGTAACCTTGAGACGTTCCTCTCCAGGAACTCGAGCCACGTCGACGAGATGCTATGGGGAATGAGCACCCAGAATTGCAAATCCCAGCCAAGTGTGTGTACCTGCACAGCTAGGGAGAGGGAACAGAAGAGCCTGGAGTGGCTTGCAAGTCTAGTCTATAGAACTGGACAAACATGTGGGGGGTAGACCATCCCGCAGCTTTACAGATCTCCAGTACAGAGACCCCAGATATTAAGGCCTTGGAGGCCGCCACACTCCTCGTTGAATGAGCCTAGCAGCGGCGGGAGACCGGAGAACTCATAAGCAGTATTGATGGCATCCACAATAGCTTCTTCTGGCCTGGCTCCCTGAAGGAACGAGGACTGCAGTACAATCGACTACGGTGTGACCACAGGGACCCTCAAAACGCACCCCCAGGTGTTTCCGCGTGGATGGAGCTCTGGATTGGAGGATGGTCTTGACAACCTTGTTTGAGAGACCTGAGGCTATGAGTTGTGCCCCCTCAAGGGGCCACACTCACAGCTTCCACAACTCCGGGGGAGGGTGCACAAAGCTGAAGCCGCTGCACTCCACGTGCTTTAATGCTTCCTGGCCAATGACGGCACCTGCCTATGACGTCTCGCCTATTCATCAGACTGATTACACAAACTATTCAGAGCCGTCACGGTGGAGGCGTTCCCCAAAGCGTCTCGTCGATACGGCTCGAGTTCCTGAAGAGGAACCTTAAGTAACATGCACTTTCGAAATAACAACTTTGCAGATCATTTACATTCACATACAGCTGCATTACACACTGCATAAAGGGCAACATTGGAAATGGCATAATCAAGCAATATTTTCTCTAATTTCTCTAATATAAGACCCCTAATTTCTCCAACAGTCCGTCATAGGCAACTATGATCGTTAAGCAGTCTTGGGCTGTACCTACTGTATGAACTTTAGTTATCAGCATACTTGACCATACTTGATCTGTTTAAACTTGAGCTAGCCTATATTACTGCATGCGTGTTTGTTGGAGTGTGTGCGATGACAGTTGGGGTCACTCAGAGTGCTACAGCTGTGTGTGGGGATGAATATGGGACGTCGGGGTAACAGGCAGAGGTTGGGGGTTGTAGGCTGAGGGAGTGTGAGCAGGGGAGGGGACGACGTCCCGTGCCAAAAACAACAGAGGAAGGGGACGGATGCTCCCGCTGGCTCTGCAGCCAGCACTCGAGGGAAGCTCAGCCGCAATGTCCTCCCACCAACACTCCTCAACTCTGCAGCTGGGGGAAGTGAGGGAGCGATACAGAAAGAGAGATTGTGTTTGGGGTCAAGCACTGGTTGTCTGAGGTATTAAAATTTGTGTGACCCATACGTTTCAAGTGGGGTACTTAGAGCTAAAGACATCTGAATATTTTTCGTTTTGTCAGCTTTAAGGCCTCGCGTTACACCGACGATAAATTCTTTGGAGGTTTTTATAAGCAGGAGATCTCCAAAAATGTGTGGGAGCAACAACAATATCTCTTCTCTTGTCTGCACCATCACAATTTTTCCATCACACCAACTGTTCAATGCACCTACGGGCTTAGTTTTCCCAGGAAAATACTCCTGCCTGTCAGTACACAATCACTGGCCTGCTAAACAAAGTTTTTCTTGGAACGATCTGCAGACAGCCACAGTTTCTTTATTATGCACTGGCAGAAATGTGTGGTGAAAACTCACTTTAGCCCAAAGAATAATCTGAATTCATGATATTGGGCTGAATATCGTGTTACCTTACTGAGCTTCTGGCGGCTTGTTTGTTTAACTTTAATGAAGTGACTTAACGGCACGACTATGAAATTCTCAGCTCAGCCAGTTTGAGTTGCTCAAGGGAGACAGACGGACGGAGCGATGAAGACAGACAGCGTGAGTGGGAGAAAAGCAAAGAGTTTGTGAGACAGGCAAACAGAGTGAAATAGATCATGGAAGGCAGAGCGTGAGAGTGAGATGAACAGCTCGAGAGATACAGACGCTGAGCGAGAGGAACAGGCAGCGTGAGAGAGAAAGTCCACAAGGAAAGAGGTGCAAAGTGAGCAGTGAGAACTCCGCCACCCTTCAGCCCTTCCCTGCAGGACGCTGAAAGCTACACCCCTCCTGAGTGATCTCCAGGCCACGGTTCCTGGAAACACTACTTTGAACTTATAGACACTTTCTCCTGAGATATGTGGGGTTCCGCTGAGATGGGGCTCAATGACAAGGGAGGGAATTTAAATGCTACTACAGCCACTGTAGTAAAGCGTTGGTACACAACAATATGCTATAGCTATACTTTAAACAAGGGAAGAGAATCATCAAAAAAATCTTCAATAATTTCAATCACTAATTAATTTATTTTTAAAGTAATTTTGACTAAAACTAAATGCATGAATACAGTCATGGACAAAATATTTGCACCCTTTGTAAATATGAAGGCTGTGAAAATTAATCTGGATTGTTAACCCTTTTGCTCTTTTATTTAAAGCAATTCAGAAAAAAATCTAACTTTAAATGTCATATATCATTATGAAATAAATGTTTTTCTCAAATACACGTTGGACACAATTATTGGCGCCCCTAGAAATTCTCATGAGTAAAGTATCTCTTAAGTAGCCTGGCTTCCGCGACTTTAAAGCTCATAGGAGCTTAGTCTGGCCAAGCTACCGTACTACCCACCTTCTGGGAGGCGAGCTTAACCTGTGTCCATCAGATGCCTCTGTAAACTACTGGACGAATCTACAACCAATCAGATCACTCATTCCGATGACGTATGCGAAGCAACAGAACCTGAAGCCACCGTAACCAATTGTAGCTAGCTTCAGTAAAGCAGTAGGAAAATGTCTTTACTTACTTTAATTACTTCTGCTCCATGTTTGAAAGCCAGTATGGTTTCCGGTCGCAGAACTGTGAAAATATATTTTTTTGATATGAAGCAAAAGATAATTGAGCTTCACAAATTGGTTTAAGTGGCTTTAAGAAAAGAGCAAGGGCAGTGAGCATTCTACCATCAGGAAAATAATGAAGAATTTACAATCAACATAAAATGTTACAAAACTGACTGTGTCTAGATTGCCCTAATGCACTGTCAGAAGGATAGTTTGAATGGCTAAAGACTCTCCAAGGATCACAGCTGGAGAATTGCAGGGAATAGTTGAGTCCCAAGGTCAGAAAACATTAAAAATGATCAAACAGCACCTACATCACCATATGTTGTTTGGGAGGGTTTCAAGAAAATTCTTCTAGCTCATGGAAAAATCAAACTTCAGCATGTTCAGTTATCAGACACGAATGAAACTTCAAATGACTTCTGTGGTTAGGTGAAACTAAACAATGATTTTTTTTTTGCAGCTAACACTCAAGATAGGTTTGGTCATCACAGGGATAAAAAGTACATCAACGTGTACAATGAAATATACTGCAGTATTTTATTGTTGGCCTATATCTCTGCTGGAAAATATGAAAAACCTGAGGTTTGTTGTTCACTTTAAAAGGTTATTTTGCAGTTTCATATATTACTTTCAACTGAACATAAGATGTGGTTTGATTTACTCAATAATAATAATACTCACTTAAGATTTGCAACAACTTACTTTAAAAAAGTTATTATTTTTCCCATAACACCTTTTGTACAATTCTCACTATTAACAAACAATTAACTATTACTTATACATCAATAAGCTTCTAATTTGCTGCTTATTAATAGTTATTAAGGTAGTTTTTAAGTTTAGGTATTAGTAGGTTTAGGGGTGTAGAATATCAAGCAGAATATGTGCTTTATAAGCACTAATAAACAGCCAATATGTTAATGAGAATTGTTACCATCCTTTTCAGTTTCCACAGGGTTTAGTGATGCCGTTGCCAGAGAAAATAAACAAGGAAAAGAAATGTCACTCTGAGAGACTACAAGTAGTAAATATTTTCATTCTTTGAGTGTATATGTATGATTCAGGTTTTTTGTTGTCTAAGTGAGTCATTCAGCCTCTCCCTAGTTCGCCATTAAATACAAGCCTCTGGTGTACTGTGCTGAGAATCAGTTGTATCCTGAATAGACAAACAGCGACCCACCGTCACCTCTCTAATGTCCAGCAGATGGCTGTTATAGGCGTGAACTGCAGGTGCACATACAAATACCTGCTTTAACACACGCACACATATATAGCTAGACCCAAGCCCATATGTTTTTGTACTTATAACATTTCAAAACATTTATTAGAGCTAGGTAGATTGCTTACAAAATGTAATCCAGTGCTGATTCCAAATGAAAAAAAAATAGTAGTTAGTAATGTTATACATTACATTACATACTTTAAGTAATCAGACTACTTTTTAATTACTTTTAGATTACTTTTGATCAAACTTATATATATATATATATATATATATCACATTTGTTGTAATTAATGTAGTGCATTAAACATTACATCGAGTTTTTAAAAGCTGTTTTTTTTGTTTTTTTTTTAACCATTTAAACTTCCTTTACACAGATTTGAACTGGTTTACCGAACTGTAGTTAAAGGAGATTTTAACCGGGTATCCTCACCTCTCTTTACTCTATGAGCTACCAAACAAACCTAACATCTATGAAAACCCAAAGATATGAAGCTGGACATGTGTGATGCTAACATTCAAAAGCATCAGTTTTCAAATCATGCAGCATATTAATATTGTTTCATGAGTCACATGATGTTCTTCAAGTAATTGTGTGAAAGTTACACTTTATTAATCAAAACTCTGTAAATTTGTCTGAAAGGGAATAAAAGGTGTCAGTTTTACTGCCTCTAGTGTTCATTTCTTTTATAAACTGCAGTGATATGTACTTGTTGGTACACATTATGGGTCTCGCAAAAAAGTGCACCAAAGTATGTTTATGCCATGATATGATACTTAATTACAAATAAATAAATGTGTTTGAGAGACAAATGCTTTTTTATTTTTGGTACTTCATTTTTGGTAACTTATATTTTAAAATAAATTATTTTAAAGAAATATTCTCTGAAAATATGTCTTAATATACACTGCTCAAACACAAAAATAACACATCCTAGATCTGAATAAAGGAAATATTCTTATTTAATACTTTGTTCTTTACATAGTTGAATATGCTGACAACAAAATCACACAAAATGGAAATCAAATTTATTAATCTATGGAGGTCTGGATTTGGAGTCACACTCAAAATTGAAGTGGAAAAACACACTATAGGCCAACTTTGATGTAATGTCCTTAAAACAAGTCAAAATGAGGCTTAGTAGTGTGTGTGGCCTCCACGTGCGTGTATGATCTCCCTAAAACGCCTCGGCATGCTCCTGATGAGGTGGCGGATGGTCTCCCGAGGGATCTCCTCCCAGACCTGGACTAAAGCATCCGCCAACTCCTGGACAGTCTGTGGTGACACGTGGAGTTGGTGGATGGAGCGAGACACAATGTCCCAGATTTTCTCAATTGGATTCAGGGCTGGGGAACGGGCGGGCCAGTCCATAGCATCAATGCATTCATCTTGCAGGAACTGCTCACACACTTCAGCCACATGAGGTCTAGCATTGTCTTGCATTAGGAGGAACCCAAGGCCAACCGCACCAGCATATTGTCTCACAAGAGGTCTGAGGATCTCATCTCGGTACCTAATGGCAGCCAAGCTACCTCTGGCGATCCCATGGAGGGTTGTGCGACCCTCCAAAGAAATGCCACCCCACACCATTACTGACCCACTGCCAAACCGGTCTTGCTGGAGGATGTTGCAGGCAGCAGAACGTTCTCCATGGCGTCTCCAGACTCTGTCACATCTGTCATGTGCTCATTGTGAACCTGCTTTCATCTGTGAAGAGCACAGGGCACCAGTAGTGAATTTGCCAATCTTGGTGTTCTCTGGCAAATGCAAAACGTCCTGCATGGTGTTGGGCTGTAAGCACAACCCCCAGCTGTGGACGTCCGGCCCTCATACCACCCTCATAGAGTCTGTTTCTGACCGTTTGAGCAGACACATGCACATTTGGGGCCTGCTGGAGGTAATTTTGCAGGGCTCTGGCAGCGCTCCTCCTGTTTCTCCTTGCACAAAGGTGGAGGTAGCGGTCCTGCTGCTGGGTTGTTGCCCTCCTACGGCCTCCTCCACGTCTCCTGGTAGTGCCTCCATGCTCTGGACACTATGCTGACAGACACAGCAAACCTTCTTGCCACAGCTCGCATTGATGGATGAGCTGCACTACCTGATCCACTTGTGTGGGTTGTAGACTCCGTCTCATGCTACCACTAGAGTGAAAGCACCTTCAGCATTCAAAAGTGACCAAAACATCAGCCAGAAATCACAGGAACTGAGAAGTGGTCTGTGGTCACCACTCCTTTATTGGGGGTGTCTTGCTAATTTCCTATAATTTCCACCTGTTGTCTATTCCATTTGCACAACAGCATGTGAAATTAATTGTCAATCAGTGTTGCTTCCTAAGTGAGCAGTTTGATCTCACAGAAGTGTGACTGACTTGGAGTTACATTGTGTTGTTAAAGTGTTCCTTTTATTTTTTTGAGCAGCGTATATAATTAAATCATGTTTTCAGCATATTTTTTTTCTTGTAAAACTAGATTTAAAAACATATATATTTCTTTCCTGAATAATGCACCAAGGATGGTGTTTATTAATAGTGATCCAGGTAACCTCATTACAAGGTTTCCCAGAATTTCCCAAATTTCCCGAAAACATGCTTAATCAGTAAAAATAAATAACCCTTCATCAAATTACCTCTCAGATCTTGGATCAGATGGCGTGTACCAAAGTGTGCACTATGGGAATTCACCTCTAACATTTACAGACAATTAATGAGTCATTAACAAATTTGGTAAGCCTCGTCTCCCTCCGACCACATCCTTCAGTGCACTTCTCCCAGTCTGTGTTCTCCATTATAGGCGGGGTTAGCAGACCTCAGCTGCTACAGCGTCAAAAGAGTATTCCCTTTATCTTCTCCATCTAAAACACTCACCACACACACACCGCTACCTGCTGGAGCCCTCTGCTTTGAGTGGTCAAAAGCTGCACTATGCCTTAGAAACACAGTAATGTATCAGTTTAGCTCCACGGAGCGTGATAGCCAAGGGCAACAGTTATTTTTGAACTTCAGTCAGTAGAAATTTCTGCACTCAAAATCAACTCAGCGGCACCTCTGAAATTAACCACACAACGACATTTAAATTTCCAAGCATCCTCTGCCAGAGTGATGAGCCAGCAAACGATACAGAGGACTACTTCCTGTCTCCGCTAGCTTCCTCCAAATGCTCACTCATATTGTGATTGCAGTGTGGTTTAATGCTCAGAGAGGCAGTTATGCAGAAGTAGATCCCACTAGTGCAGGTTACCCCGAGTTCTCGGTGGCTCTGGGAGGGGAGAAGAACAGAGATGATTTACACAGCTCATCCCTCAGACACCGCCAACAGTGAGTCACAAAATCTTTGCTCGCATGAGTCAGTGGAACAAGGTCGCCGCTCATCCAGACGAACTAATGTGGAAAGCGACCAGCAAGAGAAACAAACTGACTGATTTAAAGAAACATTGTTCCAACTGATTGAGCAAGTTGTCCCGTGATAACTATCCATAAAACATTTTCCATCTGAACAGGGCGTGTTTATGTTTATCTAAGATAAAATGGGGGAAGTTTTAGAAAGTTTGTGAGATGCAGGCAACCAATAGTCGGAAAATCCCATTTCTTTTCTCTACAGAGTAATTGCTTTTTAATGATAATGTACAAACCTTTCAAGAAAGTCATACCATGAACCATGGCATAAAAGCTACCATACATCTACATTATATGGATATGATTGTGCCTGATCGACGTTTCCAAGAAAAAGCAAGCCTTACATTTGTTTTCTTGTGTGTAATTATTGTACTTTCTTTCTTACTCACATCATTAGTCCAAAAATTATTAAAGGGGTATTCAAAAAGTAAAAGAGGAGGTGGCAAGGGACCATGTTTCTTGTACGTTGGTTATAAATCAGGAAACTAATAAATTGTGTGTTAAATGACTTCTTGCCCTCAGCATATATCATGGGAATGAACCAAATGAAGCCCTATATACCCAGAGGACAAAGGAATGCTTCTGTTCATGACCATGATTTGTGAATGGTTCATGGGCTGTCAGCTTCAGAGACACAAAGTGGAAGAAGGGAGTAAAGAAGGGGGCAGCAGGGCTTGAGTTATAGTTGCTGGTAACAGCGCCCTCTAGGATCCTCACAGACACAGCCGACTCATTTTTAAAAGAGGGAGGGATTGATAAGTCCAGAAGTGTATCCTTCTTATGCCTTACATAAATAAATGATGTGGTTCTTATCATAAATAAGCATATCACTGAGAAACTTTCTCTTTTAGTATTAGAATGCAGATCTAATGTGCAGGGGGGGAGAAGGATTTTGTTTATTTCTATGTCTTTCTGTTTAATGCTTTTCTAGCATGAGTCCACCAGATAGAAATAAGCAGAAACATTATTAAAAGTCCATTTCTTGAAGAGAAAGGGGTCAAAACAAAAGGTAAAAGCTGGACCACAAAACACTAGTGCAATAGTCAAAAATATATTGCATGGGTCAAAATGATTGATTTTTTTTTTTTATGCCAAAAATCATTAGGATTTAAGTAGGCTAAATATCATGTATGAATTTCTGAACTCAATTTGGACACCTTTAAAGGGGATTTTCTCATTTTTATTTATTTTGCACCGTCATATTCCAGATTTATGTCTCGGTCAAATATCGTCTTATTTTAACAAACCATACTACATTGATGTAAAAATCTATTCAGCTTTTAAGTGATTTAACAATCCCAGTTTCAGTTAAAAGAAATAAAAATATGCCCTTATGACTGGTTTTGTGGTCTAGGGCTCCTTTGTATGCTAACGGCTTTCAACAGCTGTGAACTCGATTAGTTTAGGGTGGTGGTATCGATAAAGCACAAGTACTGTAATTATTTATCACTTTATTGCAGATATACACATTGCTTAGGACATATATACATACACTTACCAACCTTTTTTCACAAAAAAAAAAAAAAAGGGGGGCAGTCGTGGCCTAATGGATAGGGAGTTGGGCTTGTAACCCAAAGGTCGCAGGTTCGAGGCCCATGTCCGGCA
>JAUMHG010000060.1:8116177-8130557 GCA_032359395.1 Enteromius anoplus | reverse complement strand
GGATGGGTTAAATGCAGAGCACAAATTCCAAGTATGGGTCACCATACCTGGCCACAAGTCACTTCACTTTCACTTTCTTTTTTTCACTTTAGCTTTGTTTTAACATCGTTTAGATAGCCTAACTACCATTAGCAAACGGCTACTGGTGCCAATTTTACTCGAGAGACTGACGGGAATTTACTTTACTTTTAAATAACAACCCAGCAAACATTTGAAAAATTCTTTAAAAGCCAAAATTCCTCTAAAGACTCGGCTGCGATTGAAGTCATTAGGCTAAATCATCCTGTCCACGCTCAGTTGCTGACAAGCTTCACCAGCAGATGTCGCTGTTGTATTGTAAATTCTCAATAGCAGCCAGCCAGGCCATTCACTGGAATGTTTGTCCTTTGTTATTAAGTAACAACTTGGGGGCTTTCCTTCCGTGACTGCAGTGTTTTTGTTTTTTTGGGCATTCAGTCGATCAGTACCAGATCCTTGATGAGCGATTTCAGTAAGGTGCTGGTTTTGATTAGAACAGGGTATAAAGTATGTTTTTTTTTTTTTTTAGAAGACCTGGATGCAGATCCATGGGTTTATGGCAGCTTTATGGTAGTGAGGTGCTCCTGTTGTGTGTGGCATACTTCACTGGAACTTCCTGACAGGCCAGAAAAAAAAAACAGTCAGTGCAATC
Source organism: Enteromius anoplus (assembly GCA_032359395.1). Taxonomy (NCBI): domain Eukaryota; kingdom Metazoa; phylum Chordata; class Actinopteri; order Cypriniformes; family Cyprinidae; genus Enteromius; species Enteromius anoplus. The sequence continues at coordinate 8,129,887 of JAUMHG010000060.1, read as the reverse complement.
ATTTCCTCCCTCTCTCTCTCTCTCTCTCTCTCTCTCTCTCTCTCTCTCTCTCTCTCACACACACACACACATGTTGGTTTTTGTGATTTCTGGGGACTCTCCATAGGCGTAATGGTGTTTATACTGTACAAACTGTATGTGGTATTGTCCTACACTGACCTTACACCTTACAGGAAACTGTGTGCATTTTTAGATTTTCAAAATTTTTTGTATGTTTTTTAAGCCTTTTAAATTACAGGGACACTGAAATAAAACACCTACATATTATAATACCTATATCATACCCATGTCATTATACAAATTTGTGTCCTCATAAACCACATAAACCCGCACACACACACACACAAAGACACACACAGACAGCTATAGATAAAAAATGCCTTTGCTGTTCCTCTCTATAAAGATCGCCGTATTTGATACATGCTAAGGCCTCTAAATTATTAACATGATTTGAGTAAAAGGAATAGTTCACCCAAGAATGAAAATTCTGTCATCATTTACTCACCCTCGAGTAGTTCCAAATCAGTATGAATTTTTTTGTTCTGCCAAACAACTAGGCTATTTTTGGTCGCCATTGACTTCCATAGTAATTGTTTTTTCTACTATGGAAGTCAAAGGTGATCCAAAACAGCCTGGTTACAAACTTTCTTCAAAATATCTTCCTTTATGTTCGAAACATGCATGTGAAAACTGCATTTTATGAATGTGCGTATCATATATACATCAAAGTCGATTTAAACGTATCAGTACAACAAGTTTTCGTTTTTAATTTGGTGTACTATTTATAGGCATTTCCATGAGACAAAAACAGTCATAAGGGTCAATTTTTTAAAATAGAGATGTCTACACCATCTAAAAGCCAAAATAAATAAGCTTTCCACTGATGTATGGTTTATTAGGATATTTTGAGAAAAACACCTTTAAAATTGTCCAAATAAAGTCCTTTAAAAATAAAAAAAATATATGGTTTTTCAAATATAGGTTTTCATAAAATTTACTAAATATTTTCATGGAACATGATCTTTACTTAAAAAGCACAAATTTTCACTCATCTTGATCATTTTGATCCATACAATGATTTGTTGGCTTTGCTACAAATACACCAGTATACTTATGACTGGTTTTGTGCTCCAAGACCACCATCACATCTGACTCTTCAGTCTCTGACAGTTCAAACTGTCTGAAATTTTGTAATTCATCAGCAAACCAATAATATAGCAGACTAAACAAAGATATAAATTATGGCACAAATCAAATCTTTTAGAATGACCATATACCAGGATTTATTTTTCAAGAACTTTAACATGAATTAGGTTTCACTCAAACCAAGCAAATCTACAAACCAAATATACACTTTTAACATTTGTAATAAAAGAAAAATAGCTCTCACAGTCCCTAGATAGTTCATCCACACTTCGCCTTCACCTTCTCGCCCATCTCCACAGAATGATGCAGCGACAGATCCCTTTCCAGAAACAGTCTTTTCTGTTCACAGCTGGCGAGTCTGCAGGTGAGCCAGGTGCAGAGCGTGCAGCCCATGATGCCCAGGCTGTCCAGGCAGAGGAAGGCCAGGTGCAGATAGTACAGGCTGTTGGCCCGTTTCACCATCGCACGCACAAACTGGACGTTGAGAATTCCCCCAATAAGTCCGCAAATGCAACAAGCTGAAAACAGGATCATCTGTAGTGAAAGGATGGACAAAACGGGTATGAGATAACAGTAATTATGCAGCATTACTAACTATATAAAACAGGTTTTTATTGCACCTGAGTATCATAGGAGTGATAAAGCAGGGATTACACACTGAGTCGGTGTCAGTGGTTTACAATGTCTGTGAATGTGTGTATAGATTAGATAAGAAGTATTTATATTGTTATGCTTTGTGTCTCTATGCTCTTACAGTCAGTCCAGTTCTTTTCTTCGCACACAATATCCCACATAGTCCACAGACAAGAAACTGAAAAACAGAGATTTGTCACTAAATCTAAATCAATTTTTATTACAATTTCAATCGAAACATTCTGGATATCATATTTTAGCTGAATATTGTGATGTTACAAATACAATGATTAACTCAAGAATAAAACTTGATTAACTTAAGAATAAAAGAGAACAATTACTGTGTGTATGTATATTAAATTATATATATATATATATATATATATTGTACATATACAGTATATATATATATATATATATATATATATATATATATACATACACATGCATACATAAAAGTTTTTAATGATTTAATGATTATAATTGAACAAATGCATTCAACAAAATATAGCATAAAATTCATCCATCTATTCTCCAAACCACCTGTTCTGTATATGGTTGCAGATAATATAATATAATTAGTGTTGTCAAATGATTAATCGCATCCAAAATAAAAGTTTGAGTTAGGGTTAGTATAGTTAGTATAATAGATAAATGTATATTTCGTATATTTTTATGTAGCCCATATAAATGCACACATACAGTATATATTTAGAAAATATTTACATGCATAAACATTATATTTTACATTATATATATATATATAATTATATCCACATACACGTCTTTGTATTTACAAATACATAATATATAAACAAAAACTATTTTGGATGTGATTAATTGTGATAAATCATTTTACAGCACTATATAAGTATATAATGATATAATATAAAAAGGTGACATGCACCTTTTATATTATAAATCTTATATATCATAGTTAAATCTTGTCAGATTTATAAAAAAAAGTAAAAATCAGCTGATTTATTAATAAGGTAAGAATTTGCCATTTTATCTGCATTTTATATAGATAAGATTTGCATTATTAATATTTGCTGATAAATGTATTAATATAGTATTCAAGTCTCATGCAGAAGATTCATTGAGGTCTTTTACTTACACACACGCCGCTCCATATCGGTGTGGAGAAGGAGGTTTGGCTTTTCTGTAGCCTGCGGGGTTGAGTGATCCCCAGCACACCCAGAGAGATGCAGGACACCCCGAGTCCCATATGAAAGACAGAGAGGACCAGCAAACTCCAAACAAGCGCTCGCTTGGTGCACATGCTCCTCCAGGCATCATTCCTCACACTGCGAGTAAGAGTCAAAGGCAGAAATCCCTCTCTCACCTCGCCAGCCAGCTATTACAGATCTTCTGTTACACATTCCAGCTTTAAGAAAACGTCAAGTGTTTAGTTTAAAGTTTCAACTTCTGAATAAGCACTTTACCTAAAATTAAGGCTCTGTGCAGTTCTTGTTGCATACACATGCATGTTTCTCTGATTATAAGCAGTTGGACAGTTTGTGATATGGATATATAGGTCACATGACTACTTGACCTTTAACACAAAATCCATATACATAAAGAGACTTCTAATGGGCTACTTTTCTGAACGAGAGCTAGTTCAGTCAAAAATGAAAAATTGTCATATCACACAGCCTTGTTCCATTTCAAACCTTCATGACTTTCTTTCCTCTGTGGAATGTAAAAGAAGGTTTCTGGAGATTTTTTTATTTGTTTTTGCTCATGCAATGCAAGTCAACAGGGTCTAAATAAAGTCCTTTTAAAGAGATATTCCACTTAAAAATCATTTCTTCGTCCTAATGTCATTTTTGTCGCACTATGGGTTCAAAAAGGATGAAGGTTAAAAAGTAATGGCTTGGTTTATTAAACAAAGTAAACACGCATAAAGAATTGCTCACCCAAAAATGACCTTTTTGTCATCATACTCACCCTCGAGTAGTTCCAAAGATTTTGTTGTTCTGCCGAACACAAAGGGAGATATTTTGAAAGAAAATTGTAACCAGGCTGTCTTGGGTCACCATTGACTTCCATAGTAGGAAAAAAATACTATGGAAGTCAATGAAAGTCATACAGATGTGTGTTACCCAAGGGTGAGTAAATGATGACATTTCTGGGTGGACTATTTCTTTATTGAAATGGTGTACACTTAAACAGCAGAAGCAGAAGAAACTGAAAAGCGTGTATACACAAGATAACAAACAGGTTTGATATAATTCATAAATAACCATGGTAACAAACTATAACAGCAGGAAAATGAGAACAAAGAAACACTAACTAGATAACAGGCAAGTAAAACAGGAACTGAACACAATGAGAATGACACCAATTTCAAACCTGTCCGCATTTCTTTCTTCCGTGAAACACAAAAGAAAACATTCAGAAGAATCTTGGTAAGCAATCCGTTTGGAGTCCCATTGACATCCAAGTGACCAATATTCTTCAGAAAATCTTCTGCTGATTCACAAAAGTAATAAAGTCATGCAGGTTTGGAACAACATGAGTCTAAATTTTCGGTTGGACTATCGCTTTAAGTAAATATTTAAACATTAATGGCAACATATCCGATGGAGGTGACACCCTCACTGTTTCTATCTGACAAATTTAATCTAAATGTAGTTTAACAAATGTATTATGACAGCCATGACTCTGAAATAGCTCAGTGGGGGGAAAGGGATCTATTTTTATATTTCATCATTACATAAACTCCAGATACATGGCCTACTATCCGCAGCGATGTGCTCAGATCCCCCTCAGTGACTGTGACACTGCTCGGCCACCCTCTGCATGTGATCCGGTGAAAGGGTCCTCTGACAAAGGCAGTCATATCTCATTAGTCTCAGTTTGATGTGCCTCAGTGCTTGTGAAAACGGGCCGTGATACTGCCGAGTATGACCGCTCTGTGCTGATTTACCTCCAGGCACTTCTCACACACTCTCTGAGATATGCAGCACAGGATGAGATCTCTCCGCCTCAAACCTTCATTAAAAAAGTGTTAAATTGTCCCACTCTGTATTTTTAAGACCAAACAAGCAAACTAAAAAGGTAGATGGTTAAGTTATTAAACTAGTTCTACACTGAAACACATGATAATTTACATATATTTTGATCGTATAAATTAATGTATTGAGGTTGATTCAGTAATAAAAAATAATAAAAAATAATAATAAAAACAGTTCTTATAAACGGCTTCTTGGGCTGCATTCAAAGCCTTGATTTTTAAATAACCACATTTAAAAGGTTTTGATTTTTCTTGACTTTAGTGACCTGCTTGCCAAATTTAGAAAAGAAACTGCACTAAGCTGGATGCCACTGTTGAAGCAGTGCAGTGTGAAGCCTGCCGTTTTCCCTGTTTGTGCCTCTGAAGTGTGAAGCCAGTATGTTTTTCGGTCATTACCCTTGTTTGTCTCATTAACGTGTGGTGTTACAGGCACTGTGGTGCCCTGCAAGTTCTGAACTGGATGGATATGCATCTTGCCCAAACAATACTCATAGAGCATGGAGAGTAAACTCTCATTAAATATTTACCATTTGATTCATATTTTACTCTTCTGTTCTGCTATACATTTCTAGTTTTTACCCCATAAAATATTTTTGAGTTTGAAAACGATATTAATTATACCCACGGAGTTTTATGGCTGTAATCATTTGCATGAATTTTCCAGGAAACACACTTTCAAAATTAGGCTTGCTCATGCAAGTTGTTATCAACACAGTTGTTAAAGGAGAGAATTAACCCGAATTTTGAAAATGGTGTGATGTTATCATTCTATATTTGCATAAAATTAAAACTAAAAGTATTTAAAATCACAAGAGCCAATATTTTATTTACAGTAGAACATAGAGAACATAACAAAGGTTTAAACAGAGAAATGTTACACTTTTATCCACTAAATGAGCTCGTTTCAATTTGATGTCTGCTACAGGTCTCAAAAAAGTTGGCACGGGGGCAACAAATGGCTGAAAAAAGTTTGAGAAGATTCAGCTGGGAGAACATCTAGCAACTAATCCAGTTAATTGACACCAGGGCCCATATTCTTAAAGATTTCTTAAAATCCTAATTCTCATTTAGTTTCAGTACTTTGCGCTTCCTTACGATGACAATTTATGTGTATTTGGCGTGCTGTCCAGAGGGCGAGCCTGGAGGTCACCATCCGGCTCGAACTCCGCTTGCCCCCCTTTGTAGGAAGACGCGAAAAGGGGCGGAGAAGGGGTGGAGGCAGGATGCGCAACGAGATATGGAAGGGAAGGAAGCGAGCTTATTTAAGGGGAAGGAAAAAGAATTTGATTAGACAGGACGGAATTAGGTTGATTAGGGAACAACGGTTCCAGCCGTGGCTAATCATTCAGTAGTAATTCAGTTTAGTGTACTAGAATCTCCATTGACACATAATGGTTTAGCAATAATATTTCCCAGGCGCTCATATACTCTACCAAAGAAACACCTGGTTTTGGCTTATTTCAATGTTTGTTTTGTCTTGTTTAATCTAATTTGAATTTGAAGACTTGAGGCCCCCTTGAGAACTACTTATTTATTGTGACCAAACTTTAACTTTAACTTGATCATAGAAATAAATAGAAAAGTAGACAGCAAAACCTTTCTACCATGTGATCTCAGAGTATCGTTGTGACTCAGAACATTAACATTTAGGCTCAATACAAAACCTGCAGAGTTGTTGTTATGAGTACTATACATTGTGCAATAAGTTTAGTTTTTTTTTGGTGGCAAATACTGTATAATAGAAAGTTTTCAATCATAATTCAATAATCTTTTTATTTTTATTCTCAGGGAGAGCTGTAAACTCTCAATAGAGCTTACTGAACTAAAACCATAATCACAAAGACCTAATCTTGAGGCATTCACTGGTGAATACAAAATCATATTCATCCTAGCAATTCATCTAAATAACAAACACCTAACTGGCCAAAAGTCCATAAAAGACCATTTTCATTTCATTGTAGGTAGTGACCTTAATTCTTAAAGTTGAATTGGCTTTGCTCAATTTCTCAATGGATGTCAAAGGTGAGCCGCTTGCAAAATTCCCGTCCTTGAGAATTTCTTAGCTTCTTTGTGAATTAAAACCATTTCTTCAAATACCAGACGCTGTGATGTAACTCCATACAGTGTGACAACAACGGCTAAGGCTTCTCACCAAAAACACAAAGAGCAGGTAATGATGTTTGGAAATGAACAGAAACTTACTGGCTATTTTTCATTTTGTCCACCCTAAAACACTCAAATATCCCTAGCTTTATCAAGCTTTAACCAGGCCTAGAGAATAGATCTGCTGAAGATAAAAGGTAAAAGCAGTGTCACTGAGGTTTTTGCCACAATGTTGGTGTACCTACTGTAGTGTATTATTATCAGTCATTTACAAACAGGCGTAGCACATGAGAAAAAGCAACACCCATCGATTGTGTCTCTTGGAATGCTTTCAGATTTAAATATCAAGTCACGCCTGGGCAAGCTTCTTTATCACATAAAAATGGTTTTAAGAATTTTCTGAACTTAAAAAAAATGGCATAATAACAGATCAATGAAGTTGCCATAGTGCAAATACCATTCAGAGTAAATGCCTACAGAAATGGAATAAGCCTATTGTATATCTAAAAATTATCCAAATGCAAACTGAATCATTTGGATGGAATCTTATTTATATCTAAAAGCAGACCTGCACTAAAGAAAAGTAGGTGTGTCAAAAAGATCACACAAACTAAGGAAGGATGTTTGTTTATTATTGAACATTCATAATGAATTCAGACAAAATATTAAATGGATTGTTTATTGTGGATATTTTGAAGAATGTTGGTAACCATATAGATGCGGGTCGCATTAACTTTTTTGTCCATATTGAACAATGGGTCTCAATGATACCATGGTGCTTTCAAATATCTTCTTTCTAAACTATCCCTTTAACGCAAAAATAATCGATTTATTTCTCAATGACTGACTTGAATTGATGACCAATTCATATGACATACTTAACCTTTTCCTGGACTTCAATAGGTAACAGTACTGCACATTCATGACTTGGTAAAAAGCCAAATACAGCTTAACCAAAGTTTAAAACACTGACACTGAACAATGAAACTCTTAGCAGGATAAGGCCTAGGTAAACATGCAAGATAAATAAGCAAAAGATACTACAGGAAACATTTCAAGGTTTGGAATTTTGAGATTGAGAGCACTTGAGATCTCCACACAAGACAGTCTAGCACGGCTGAAGGCTAATGAGCTTTATGAATATCATGTATGGTAAATGAGGTTGTGACGTTGAGGTCAGCGGAGAACCCACTGATGTCCAGATAATGGCACCATTTTTAAAGCATTGAAAGAAAGTGACAGATTTTAGGCTGAGTTGCACATCACTGCACTACTCAGAATGCAATGCAGAAATATAGCCGTCTGTATTATAATGATGCATGTTGTGCATTTCCTATGAAATCTGAAGATTACTGAAGTAATTTCAAGATTAGAATACATTAAAACATTTGTATTATTAATTTCTTTGCCCTTTATTAGAGAGCTCCTTCATGACACAAGTTTAATTATAATAACTTTCAAAGTGTATTAGCATTAAAAAAATACAGCAATACAAAATAGATTTTAAAGACTCTTCTAACACAGGAAAGGTTTGCAATTATACAAGGACCCTCACTCTTAAACACTGTAGTTAGTACATTTAAAATGACAATTAGAAATACACAAAATATAAAAATATATATCAATACAATTTTCCAGTATCATGTTAGATGTTAAACCTAGTATAATATACTCTGACATGGACGTAATGGGTCACATTCCATGAGGGCCTAAATGCATGTAACACTTACTGTATACCAGATTTTCCACATACAAATATTAAAACATACTAATACAGACACTTACAGTTCGAGCGGAACTGCTTAAGTAAAACAAAGACAGGGGGTCACCTTGAGGCAGTTCACTTAGAAATCTGAAACAGCATTTAAATCGAAATTAATGAACAAATCTTCTATTTCTCTTTCCACCTACAACCCTTAACAATGCATAAGGGGCTTAGTATCAACTCTTTTAGGAACCAAACAATAGTTTTCACAATTTCATTGTCACAGTGAATTTCATATGGATACAACGCATACAATATACAGACAGGCGCACAGTAACAAATACTCAGGACTTTCAGATAACAGGGTAGATGCCACCTTATATCTATCATGTCAAAAATGTGCCACAGCTGTTAAGTATGGACTCAGCAGGATCACCTCAACACGACATGTAGGTGCTCCAGAAGTCATCTCCTAATCTCTAGGGAAGGCAGATGCCCTTAGGACCTCCATGCAGTTGACAGTAATGAGAGCTCCAGTAATCTGTCTCCACTGCTTGGTCACTGGGCTCTTCATTTTATCCAGGGCCAGGTGAAGGTCCTGGATCATATCCCTGTAGCCATCCCCATACCGCTTACTCCAGGAATACAGGAAGTCATATGCAGGCTTCCACATTGACTATTGAATGAAATAACAATAAATCAAATCTTACATATATATATTTAAATGTTGACATGTCAAATGGAATGACTATGATTGGGTTAGACCAGGGGTCACCAGACTCTGTCCTGGAGGGCCGGTGTCCTGCAGAGCTTATCTCCAATTGCATTGAAATTTTAAGTTCACCTAGCAAGAACTAGCTAGTTCAAGTGTGTTTGTTTAGGGTTGGACCTAAACTCTGGACACCGACCCACCAGAAACAAGTTTTGGTGACCCCTGGGTTAGACCTTCTTCTGTCTGTCATGTCAGTGATCATTGTCAAAATGATAAATAAATTGTACAAGGTGTTTAATGATTGATTTTACTAGTATGTTTTTGATTTTAGCTCACCTGTGAACTAACTTCTCCATTTTTCCCTTTGTGTGGTGCCTCATAAGCAGCAATTTGGGCATTGGAGAGCTTCCACAGTCTCTCTGCAAGTTCCCGCCATCTCACTCCCAGCTCGACTGCAGTGGAAAGAATCACTATATCCTGGATGAGATGGGCTACTACACCTTGAACATCCATCTTTAACAGCCCCTGTTGGGAATACAAATCATTAATAAAACTTGTTTCCCACAAGAGTTTTATTCTATGCATAAATGTATGTCAGAATAAAAGATGCGTACTATGATTAGCTCATGCTGGAACTTTTTCTTGATCTTCTCTGCATGACAGTCTTCCTTAAGCTTTTCTAGAACACAAGCCACCTTCTCTGCCTCAGTGTCAGCGTGTCTCCAGGAGATGGCATCAATTGAGACCTCGGAGTATCCGAGAGCCTCCGCGAAGGTTCTCCAGCACTTGACATGCTCTGTGACCAGGGTCTGAATAGCGGAGTACATGTAGGTGAGTTTTCTAAAAGGAATTGCCATATTGTCCAAGAGGACTGACGTGGTGAGCTTAATTCCAGTGAAGTCGATGACTTGATCCTTGGTTATGACCTTCAAGTTCTTGCAGTGCACCAAGCCAACTCTTCCTCGGAGAAAGCCAATGTACCATTCTTTGACCTTCATCTGACCTACAGATCTAACAGTTTCTTTAGAAAGCAGAGCAATTGTATCACCCTTGAAGTATTCCAGAAGATATTCTACTCTTGGTTGTCTGAGAATCGACTTCATTGCTACCCCGTACCAATGCAAATCCACAGTTCTGTTCTGAAACTTCTGGGTAAGGACTTCTGGGATCGATTCCTCAGGAATTGGCGTGGAATGAGTAACTTCCCTCTGCCGATCTGCTCGCCTGTGGTTGTGTTTTTCTGCCCTCAGAGGAGCAGCTTCAGGGGACATGATGTTGAAATCTCCTAAAGTGAGACTGTTGGAACCCTTCACTTCAATGTTAAGTTTGAAGGGACACATTTCACCTCTATTTAACTTGACCAGATCTAAAGGTAGATGAAGTGCTTTTCCTGCATTAAGCTGCCCCTGTGTGACCTCTTTATTCAAATCTGCTGATTTTACTTCGAAGTTTGAATCCAAGACCCTAGAAGCAATTTGAAGATCTTTAAGACCATGTGGGTTGAACTGATGCTTTCCCCAAAGCTCCAAGACAACAGGAGGCATGTTTTTGCCACCCCTCTGGATATCAGAGAAAGGGAGCCTGGGTGGAATATTATCATGGCTCGATATGACAAGCACAACTTTGAGCGATGGGTGTATGTGCTTGGGACCATAGACAGCCACCGTGATATGGCGATCCAAGTAATCCCATACTGACACAGCAGGTTGCTCCAAAACAGTGGCCTCGGCAGCAGTTATGACGTACATGCGCGGCTGTAAATCAAACAGCTTCATCTGTAACATGTCGTTGTATATGTAACAGTCTTTTATCTTCTGAAAAGGTCCATCTTTCCTTTGAGAGACTAGACCCACGAATGAGGTCAGGACGTGGCTTGTGGGGTCACTTTTTACTTTGGCAGCCATTCTCATCTCCAGCGAAATGCCCCCTGAAACATTATGGTTACTGAGGCTGACCTCTAAAAGAGGACTCAGAGTTGTGGTGTAGTTGTTGTTTATTCCAGCGGGAGGATCGAGGAGTACTTTGAGGCCGATTTCTTGGATCTCACCTTGGGGGACGTGTCCCTGAGGAATATGGGCGGTGATATGGGACTCCGGCAATTGCACAGAGCCACCATTGTGGTCGATCTTGCAGAAGATTTGAATGTCTGTGGCCTGAGTCTGGGCCCATCCAGGACTTTGTTTCATTCGGCTCAGGTCCAAACAGGACCTGGTTAGCTGCCTATGACTCAACCAAGCCATTTTGTAAGCTTCTCTGTCATTCTTCAACCACTCAAAATCAGGATTTAGGAAAGGTTCTTGTGAGTTGAGTCCTTTCGTCCTCTTGTCTTCCTTCTTCTCAAGACTGTCAAGTATATCCGAGGCACTTCTCCACCTCCCAGATCGGTTTAAATTGTTTTGTCTGGGTGCTAAAAGATGAGCAAAGTTTGTTTCATCTGAGGATGTGCTGAGTGAGTCCTCGTTAATACTGTCGAACAGAGATAAGGGATCCTCTTTCAGCATGGACACCCCAGAGTCATAATTGCTGGCATTGACGATTTCATTTAAGAATGGATTTGACCTGCCCAGCTGATTCCAGAAGGGATTGGTAGTTTGTTTTGGATTTTCAAAAGTGGCCATTTTTCCAATCTCATAACCATAGCCCCCTAAGAGAAGATATGTCAGGATAATCAAGAAATGAAATCCTAATATATGTATTTGTTAGGAAAATTACATTTGTGGAGTTTATAAACATTCTAAAATATTTCTTCAAATTATTAACAAATACTTACCATGAAGATTGTTGTTGTTGATGGTCAAATTTTCGTCCACATCTATTAGCGTCCCCTCCGATCTACTCCGAAGCAGATTGCCTGCACGACTGTTTGACTTTACTTTTGCGGCTGCCATCTTGAATATTCAAGGTGAAATGACAACAGTCCTTTCTCTAATGTCAAAGCTATTGAAAAAGGATTAATTTAAATGTATTTTATAATGTTCAAATCTAATTCACATGATAAAAATAAATAAATAAATAATTGCAGAAGCTTGTGTTTAGAAGGACCACTTTTAATCATGATAATTCTTTGCTGTATAATGTTCTTGGGCTGCCTGTATATGACCATTATACAGTAGATTACTATATTGAGGTTGCAGCAGAATATTGATTTTATAGGTATTTATTGATTTATTATAGGTTCTTCAGGACAGTGCTTATCTGAACCACTATATAAAAACAGCCTTCTTGATTTCATAGTAGTGTTTTGACCAAAACATACATAAGTCTACAACAGTCTTATAAATCATCAGACACTCGCTTTTTTTTTTTAAACATAATAACAGCATTTATGTTTATTTAATTTCTTACCAATAATTTGAGTAAACAATCACCAATGGACGTTTACAAATAAGTAACTCAAACTTTACAAATCAACAGTCTCCGTGAGTCAATCAGTGAAACTTCTCTTGTTGTTTTGACTCATTTCTTCTGCCACAAGTCTCTGAATCACTGTCCAGTATCCTCTCTGTCCTGTCTCCAACACTGACTCATTAAATACTTATTATGCAGTGCAATCCATGAGAACAGGTCTGTCTTGTCTGAATATCAGTGTCTCTTTTACGAAGCTTTGTCTCGGTGGAGGGTTGAGTACTCTATTCAAATCAACACGCGCTAGCACGCCCTGCATCAGCCACGTCACAATACACCTGTTTGTTTTCTATCGCATGCAGACGTCATCCTATATCAAAAAGATAAACGTTCTATTCTGCTGTTTGTCTTTTAAATAAACTAATGTAATATTTTAATATATTAAAACGCCACCGGGACACACATGCCACGCTGTATTCCAACATGCACCACGTCTATTTAAATCAAAACACGTGAAAGACTTCATGTAGTCAAATACGCCTTTTTATATAAACGCTTAACTTGGAAAAATAGCCAATATAACTGACATACTATATTTTTAATCGTTTAAACTTAAAAGACTTACCTGGAACATGGCAGTTCCCCCACTTAGTCCTTCTGCGAACTTTTTAATCGGCGGGGAGTGTCACCAACTGTACACCTTACACTTCTGTGTGCCTCTGTCTGCTTGAATAGAGACAGAAGTGCACACTGGGACACGTAGTGCCAAACAGTCAAACAGTTGTATTGGTCGTCGTTCTCAGGTTCTGAGTTAGACTCCAGCACCCACAAGCCTCCTCTTTATGTACGCAAAAAGCGTTGCAACACCTGAAACCTGAAAGGGAAAAGTGGTTTCGGTATGCAAATTCATGAGAGGGAAAAAAAAAACGTTTGTTTAAAAATAAAAATGAAATAAATTACAGCTGTACAGCCATTTTATATATATATATATATATATATATATGTGTGTGTGTGTGTGTGTGTGTGTGTATATATATATATATATAT
>JAUMHG010000060.1:8081141-8098116 GCA_032359395.1 Enteromius anoplus | reverse complement strand
AATTGTATTAACGCAACAATTTGTAATAGCTTTGAAATAATATCTGTGTTAAGACATTAAATTGAAAATGATTCTCTTCAGGCTTATATTACTGATGTGGGTTTGCAAAAAGGGTAGAAAATATATAATGAATTTATTAATAACGAATTGTACATTTGTAATTATTAACATTTTTATTTTTACTAAATATGAATATGTAGAATTATATTTAATAATTAGCTTTGAAGTACTATGAATATTATTATTTCATTTTGAAAGATTTTGTCTTTATAACACTTGATCTTTTTCTGAATCATAAATGAATGTACATTACCCTTTATTTTTAGGTAACCAGCTGTGCCAAAATAATAATAATTTTTCTCATGCATTATAAGTTAAATCATTGTCCTGCAGTGATTGTTAACTTAGTTTATAGAGATGAATTACTAAAGCTAAACACAGAAATGTTATACAAAATAAATTATAAATCTAAAAATAAAAGCTAATAAAAAATGGTAGTAAAACCTACAATGGAATATGAATAATACTGAAATAATGCTGCTCAAATTGCAAACAGCTCATTTGATCTGTGTCTTAACACGTGTGCTTAGCTAATGCCAAACAGGATTCAGACAATTTCTACAATATGTGATATTTCAGGTCTAGTTTGTGCAAAGCACCCATCTATGGAGTCACCTTTGCTCTTGCCCAAGCCATTCCTTACCTGGTCAATGCCGCAATCTTCCGCTTCGGAGCCTGGCTCATTGCACACTGTTACACAGAATATGAAAATGTTTTCCTGTAAGTACAATTTTTGTTAAGATCTCATATTTATATATGACTTATATAACTTGTGAATTGAATAATGCAATAGTAAATGCTGAAATTAACACTAACTAAGATTAATAAATGCTGTAGAAGTGTTGTTCATTCTCAGTTCATGTTGTTAATTAATGCTAACTAATGATCCTTAAACGCGAGTTTTCGTTTTGGGTTGGAGTAACCCTTTAAATATCAAGCGTACTCTTTACCATGTGTTGGTTCTTCTTGCGCAGGGTGTTTTCTGTGATTGTCTTTGCGGCAATGAACATTGGTCAGTCCTCATCGTTCGCCCCTGACTTCGCCAAAGCCAAAGCAGCAGCTGGGAGAATCTTACTGCTGCTAGAAAAGAAACCAGCCATCGATATCTACGATGAGTCTGGACTCAGACCAGTAAGTATGACATTCTCAAACGCTCAGGAGTTTTCACCCGAAAAGCACAATATATAATCAACCGCATCTCTTTTTCAGACAAATTTTACTGGGAATATTGAATTCCGAGATGTGCATTTCTCATATCCGACGCGTCAGAATGTGAAAGTCCTGCAGGGCCTGAATGTGTCCGTGTGTCAGGGCCAGACCCTAGCTTTGGTGGGCAGCAGTGGTTGTGGCAAGAGCACCACCATTCAGCTTTTGGAGCGTTTCTACGACCCTGCAGCAGGCCAAGTGGTGAGTTCATCAGGTGCTTTTTTGGGATTGGGTCTAGGCCACCATTTTGGCTCAAGGGATCAGTTTTTGCCTTACATTGTTTGTTTCTTGTCACACAGTTTGTGGATGGGAACGAGAGCAGGAGTCTGAACCTGGCATGGCTGCGCACGCAGATGGGGCTGGTGTCTCAGGAGCCCATCCTGTTTGATTGCACCATTGCTGAGAACATTCAGTATGGAGACAACACCCGCGTCGTCACGCAGGAGGAGATCGAGGACGCTGCGAAGAAGGCCAACATTCATAATTTTATCCTTGGACTTCCGGAGGTATGCATGATGTCTCTGTTAGTGTGTGTGTTTATGCATTTCACTTTACAAACAAGCTACGTACTCATTTATTTAATTAAGCAAATCAATAAAATCAGTGAAATATAATTACACTTATTACTATTTTCAAATTGTATTTGTTTACGTGGAGAAAAAGCTGAATTGTAGCATCATTGCTTCAGTCTTTGGTGTCACATGATCCTTCAGAAATCTTTCTAATGTTGATCTAATATGCTGATGCTGATAAACCTTTAACTAAAATAAAATAAAAATATTTTTCATGTCACATCATAAAATGTATCTTTTCAATTTAGTTTATCTTCACTTACTAAAATATGCAAAAACTGAAATAAATTATATTAAATTAGTAAAACTATATTGAGACAAAAACTAATATAAATGACAAAAACACAACATTACTGAAATTAAATCATTAAAATCAAAATTAACACAAAATTAAAAAATCAAAACTAATTCAAAGTATTTCTATCAATTGTAATAGTGTCCTAATGAGAGTAAAATGTGTTTGAAAGAAAAGCATTTATTTAAATACAATTTATGATATTAGTCATGTCTACACTTTCAATCAATTTAAATAACATGTGATCAATTTGAATAAAAAAAAAAAAAAAATATGTATATATATATATATTTCTCCAGACTCCTGAACAGTTTATTATATTATATTATGATTTCATGATCTTTATACATATATAATATCCTTTCAGAAATATAACACTCGAGTTGGAGATAAAGGCGCTCAGCTGTCTGGAGGTCAGAAGCAAAGGATAGCCATCGCTCGAGCTCTGGTCCGCAGTCCCAAACTTCTTCTGCTGGACGAGGCCACATCTGCACTCGACACTGAGAGCGAGAAGGTTTGTACAGGCTCTGTGTTTCGTAATTAAAGCTAATATTATTTATTAAAACTTTTTTTTAAACGCTGAATGGACTGAATCCATTTCTGCCTGCAACCAGCAGGTGGCACTCTTGATAGTTTAAACTTGTGTACCTCTGATACTGCTGGTTGTAAGGAATACCTTTTAAAATTCTATATGGACACTCTACATACCCCTCTGAGTGTCTTATTACATTTAGAAAGGAAACTTATACCTAAGGCATCCCATTCATAAAGTGTTGCTTTAAATATCTATTTACCTCTAGTTTAAAGTTTTGGTTACTTCGTTCTTTCCTGTTACACAGATTGTGCAGAAGGCCCTTGATGACGCTCGACAAGGCCGCACATGTATCGTCATCGCCCATCGCTTGACCACTATTTATAATGCTGACATCATCGTGGTTGTGCAGAACGGCAAGGTGGTTGAGCAGGGAACGCATGCTCACCTCATGAACAAACAAGGGGCCTACTATGCTCTAGTGAATGCACAAGTGTCTGCTCACTAACTGAAACTCCCTTTGATTTATTCTAGTGGTTGTATATCTAAAATGAAGGGCAAAGTGAAATGATTAAATGGTGCAGTTAATCTTAAATTAAATTGAAATCTCCTCTCTCACTTAATATTCAGTTTATTTTTTAACTAAATGACTTTGAATATAAAAAGCTAGCGTTGAAAAGCTTAAGAAGCATTTAAATATTCGGACTCTAGAAACAAACAAAAAAGTGGGAAAATTGATCATTCGAAACAATAAAATATACTATAATTTTATATATACATATGTATTAGAGATATTTTATATCTATAGATTTATTTTTCTTATTTTTTATATACAAATATTGTATGTCATATACAGAGCATTGTAAATATTATAGTAGTGTTATTTTATTGTACATAAAACAATGTACAGTAAAAATCCTTTGATACTTTCCCACCGATACCTATTTGCTTTAACATAAAATTACAGCACTTTTACCAAATGTTTTGAATATTGTATGCATTTGTACAGTGGCATAAACCCTTTGAATGTGAATATTGTTTTTGTTTATATATTTTCGTCGCATGGGGGCGCAATTTGCTCGTAAGTTGGACCTTTTTTTCCCGCACAGGCTTTAACTTTATTGTCTTTCAAAAAGTAACTGGTATTGTTCTCGTATTATTCCTGTAAATATTATGCATTGTTTATTGTTAAGATGCGTTTTCGATTTTTATAAAAATCAATTATACATCATTCTCTGATGTCGTTCTTTCCTTAGAGACATGTTTCAATTAAACTTTTTATTCAAAGTAAAGCAAAACTTGTTTAAGGTAAATTTCAGTGACCAAACTCTTCTCTGGACAAGAGCATTTTTACCTTTTTGCGAGGCATTTTGTTTGTACGGTCAAATGTTTTGGCGGAATATTCTTTTTTTTCTTTTCTCTTTTTTTGCATGTAGCTAATTCTATACAGTTATGCACGGATAGTATTCTTCATATAAGTTTATTTTCGAAAGACACCGTCGGAAAAACACTGAAATCATTATTTTCGTGGCTATTGAAGACGTTATTAAACTATGAAGTTTGTATTATTTGGTTGTCGTGCTTTGAGATTTCTACAGGATATTTTATTTTAAAGTGACTGCAGAAGTATAGCTGTCTTTCATAAAGTTAGAAAAACCTACATTTATAGTCACCGTTTTTTAATTCAACATCCGAGTGCTAAATAATTTTACATTTTGCTTTTATTTGATCTCATATAAAATGTTTTCAGAAGTTTTTGGTTTATTTTCTGGAATCTTAGCTAGCCTTCTTTACAGAATGTGTACAACCCAAATAAAAATATAGCAAACAAACTCACTTAAACGGCTTTTCGTGGGTTTCACAACAACTGCAGTTTTAAAATTTGAACACATTTTAATTTTTTTTACAATCGGTTTTTAAATGGCGTAACAGGTCCTGCACTGTAGAGCACATTATATTTTATAGAAATCGGACATTGCAGTAATATCAACGGCAAACCGTTCACTGTGGCTGAATCCATGTTGACTTTATTGAGTGGCTTAAATTAGAAAGCCAATTTTCTCAAATAAACGATGTGAAATAAACGCTCACCTTACATGTGCATGCTTACATAAATTAGAAAACGTGATTAAACACTGAATTCTGAATTTAAAATCTTACAAATCATTTCAAAGTGCGTCTATGACAGACCTCCAAAAAAAAAAAAAAAATCAAGTCCAACTCGTGGATAAATATGACGTTTTTCTTCACAAAAAACACTCCCGTACAGTTTTGGATATTTACTAGAATCAATATATGTAACTAAAAATACTATTCAAAATGTGCATCTTGAACAAATACATACCCAAGTTTTACATCAGTGTGGAATAACCTTCTAATCTATTCTATTTTATTTTCAGTATTTACATTCGTTTGCAGAAACAAGAAATAAGTACATTTCATACAAACTTAGGATTTGTAGTCTGTAGTTTCGACAAAGACCAATGTGCGATATATAGACTATCTTTTCGAATATTAAAGAAGTGAATTTGTAAATGACAAAAAACGAAGTCTATTCAACACTACGGCAATTTATCCTTACGAAATTGGATTTTAGTAGTGTTCGTGAATAAAGTGCCACAGTTTGGTTTTGAGAAAAACAAAAAGTTAGCAATGACAGGCCACTTCACTGATGGGTAAAATACATATTTTTTTTTCTGTTTCATAACAACAGTAAGTAAAATGAGACTATTCGACAAATTCCCATCAGAATGCACATATCAGATGATGTCCTTTTTAGTATTCCCTTACTTTACCAAATTCATGTCACATAGAATCTGTGCAGACCAAAATCATAGTAAATTACATTTTAATCATAAATTGAATCACTTTACAACATCCAAGTGAAATGGCCACACGGTTGTTTCCCCAGGTGACGCTTTATAATAACTTTCACTGTAAGCTTAACAGAAAATTAGTTAATGTACACTCGAATAGCTAAAAAGAGATGAAACTTTGGTTTGTGTTGTTTCAGGATATTCAGAATTGAATGTGCATTAACTAGCGTTCTGATAGCGTTTGTTAACAACTGGAATTGTCGAAAGTTTTTACAAAGTGTTACCGAACGAACAGCACGGCCTTTTTGCGAATGAGTTTCTAGTCCGTTCGAGATTCGTGCGCGTGCGTTTTGAACGGGATTAATCAAGGGAGTTTGCACGGCCGTTCATGCCCGTCGTCGGGACAGACTCGGGAGGTTGCAACAGGTCAGGTGAGTGGCACGAGGGGCTACCGGGCACACTGTGCTCGCTGTCGGTGTCGCTCCCTCGTTTCCCTCCACTCGCCCCAGAGCCCGACCCCGACGAGCCCCCGGCACTGTGCGTTTTGACATGTTTACTGAGGTGGTCGCTCCGCATGAACCTCTTGTTACACACGGGACAAGCGAAGCGCTTCTCGCCGGTGTGCGTGCGTAAATGTCGCTGGAGCTCGTCGGAGCGCGTGAACCTCTTCCCACAGAACAACCAGTTACACACAAACGGCCTTTCTCCGGTGTGCCACCTCAAATGAGCCTTGAGGTGCGACGTTTTGCCGTACACTTTCCCACAGCCGGGAATGTGACAGCTGTGTAGCCCTTTTCTGCGGAGGCTCGCCCCGGCTGGACCCAGGCGCTCCGCCTCTTGACAGTTCGGACAGTCGCACGTCGCTCTGCCCGAGTAGCGCCGCGCCGAGGACCGCGGAGATCCCGCCAGCGAGGCCGCCGGACCCCCCGTCAACATGGAACCACCCGCTCCACCCAGGGGAGAGGGACTGGAGTCCGGGTACGAGGAGAGCACGGGTTTGAATCCGTCCATGAGATGCTGGCCGGTGGTCAGCAGATGCGGGGACGCGCTGGTGCTAAAGGCAGAGTGGCTTAAACTCGAGTAGTCTGAGTTGTATCCCCCCAAAGGAGAGTGTAAGGACGTCTGCAGCCCACCGGAATGAAGGGACGTCTGGAGCGCGGCTCCGTTCGGGTTCTGCACGTCAATCCAGCCGGCTCCCACGTCCCACCACGCGGAAGCGCCCGTGGTGCCCACATCCCCCGAGGGTATGCCAGGGTGCGAGGACTTGAACCACGACTCGTAGGGATGTGCCACGCTCATTCTCGGGTAAATGCTTTGCAAGCTGTCCATGGACGTGTGCACCTTGGAAATAAACATGGGCTGGTGGCTGGGCTCTTGGGAGTTGTTGGAAACCGACGCCTGGAAAACGGAGTAGTCGTTTCCGAAGTGGGAGTTGGATGAAGTACCAGAAGTTAAGGAAAAGGCACTGGATCCCGTGGAAGTGTTCGTGCCGAAAGAGTCGCTTAAACCACCACCATTCCGAGCGAAAGAGGATAAACTGGATCCCAAACTACAGCTGCTGGCTGCCGCTCGTTTCCACGGGTGGAATCCTTTTCCGAACGAAGACGAGTTATCCGAAATAGAGGAAGGAGAAGGACTCGGACTTCCGATTTTGTTGCACGTCGCAGCCAACATGGCTAAAGGAGTCGACCCCAATCTCGGCTCCTCCTGGAACAAAAAGAAGTTAGAAGGTAAGTAAAGACGGTAGATTTTGTGAACTGGGTGCGTTTGAAGAACATTTTTTAACCCGCTGTCTTTTATCGTGCAAGCCCAGCATACCTGAAGTATGGCAGTGAAGAAATCTTAACTACTGAAACACAACCACTCGCAAACACCAAAACAAAAGCGAAACACAGCATATAAACACCAAGATAAGTTATACATACAATGTCGTAGTTGAGAAATGGAAGTCCTGCTCGTTTCTCTCGCTTAAAACATAATCAAGTGACTCTCTCCCCGGCTGACCCAAGAAATTTTAATCCCCACGGCAGGACAATAAAGGAAACTAATTAAACCAGCACGAAACTCCTTAGACTCACCCCTAGAAGTGAAGTTGCCATCACAAAAGTGCCCTCCTCAGAGGATCTTTTTATATTTATGAATCAGAGCACTGTTTTTTTAGAGGTGTGCAATACAATGATGTGGTCCGCCCATTCCAGCACAATTGTAGCTCCTCTCACGGCTTTGAAGTGCCGCTGTGACACGGGCGACCAATCAGGAAGAGCCGTACCTTCACGCGGCCACATTCTAGCGTGAGGTCATCGATAGAGCACTTCAGACAAGATCTCCACCCCATCCAACACCCCCCTCATAATAAAACTTGAGTTAAATGAGTAGGACTGGAAGTTTTAGGGAAAACTTTTCTATTCTTTTGTATAAAGAGGTTAACGAGGTTACTGGACCCCCTGATCTGTTATTAATTATTATTATTATTATCATGTTTAGGCTGTGTGTGCTCCAAGTTGTGATAATGGGAAAATTGTATATCACATCGCTCTTTTCTCACGTATCTTATAACATAACACGTTGTCATTGTCTTGCAGGTTGTTTTGTAGAATATAGATTCCCATAAACTACTGTAAAGAAATGATGTTGTGCAGGCCAAGAAGACAAAACGAACAGGTTAGTTTTATTTTTATAGTCTAAAACAATTTTAACTGTTAGGCTATGTAATGTTTCGAAAATTAACACGTTCCTTTAGTTCAAATTAAAAGTTAAAATTATTCAAACAAGCGTGCATTCTGGGTCGATTTATTTAAAAATGTATATGCACAAACTAAAGAAATCAATAAAGGCTACTCTCTTAACGTTAGGCAATAACATGTCATCTATTTGTTTCGCTGTCTCCTTATTAACACACACACACACAAGTACGGTTTTACGCAGGACTGGTGTGTTTTCTGACGTTTTGTTACGTATGTATTACGAATTGTGAGCGTTAACTCTGTGAACTTGTTGATCAGTATAAAAAATCATTTCACATAATGCATGTAAACGTCTTTACAAGGTGCAATGTGGCTTTTGTGTTCTGTTAACTCTCAACAGCAATAAAGTGGCGGGCTATTGATATCAGGACGATGAATGCAGAAATGCTCTCAGGATAATGATGTAGTCCTGGCTACTCTATTTACATGCGCCGTGGACTGGAGGCATAAATTTCATTTGAATTTCAAATTTAATAAAGCAGGAGGTTTTTAATCATGAGAAGTTTTATTTGTTTGATATTAACATTCTTATTGACCGGCTCCGTTGACCAACTTGGTCATTATAGGACAGCAAAAAGTTAATTAAAACGACCGAAGATTATTCATCAAATCATCTGCCTCCGCCGTGTCGCCTCGTTTATTGCGGGAAGTGATAGATGGCTGATCAGATTCATTTCTCTGTTTCTTCGATTCGCACGACAGTTCTGTTGTTTCCTTGGCAGTGCTTAGTCGTTCTAATTTAAAGGACAAGAAGCAGTTGAGATCAAAATTGAGAGTGAGAAAAATACGCAGCAATAAAAAATAAAAAAACAAGCAAGTCACACCGGGGAAAATTTAATAGGCTGATTTGCGCAAAATTTCATTGTAAAGTTAATTAAACAGAATTAATATAAAAATAAATGTAAATAATCAAACGGACAGCTTTCATGTCAAACATCCAGCATGTCAAAATAACTGAACTTTTAGACTTAAAGACAGCTGATGGTGAGATTTTGATATGGGAATAAAAAGAAAACCAATCAACTAATGAATCTCTGCTCTACACTACATTTTTTTCTTATCACGCAGATTTAAAAGAAAAAAAAAATCAGCGTGTAAAGACTAACAGACAAATAAATAAAGTGGTGAAACTTCACGGCAATGCATTTCCATAGCTCAACGTGCACGCGCAACCCGTTCCAAGATACAAATGTCAGACACACACGCAAGCAAATGTCCCATAAACTGTAGCATTGTTTGATTGCAACAGATGCATGATGCACATACCTTGTCTGTGTCCTCGCTTTATTGATTGACCCCGCGCGCGTCTCCTCTCGCACAGCAGAAGGCAGTGGCGCTCGCGCACAGTGAACGCGCAGACCCTGGAAGATAAATGTTACTTTGGGAATTGAGTTTAATTACGAATAACGGAGGAGCCGCTCGGCCACCGGTGGTGTAATCAAAACATGTGTTCGTGTCCTCTGACAAGACAGCGCGAGAGATGCGCGAGAGAGGATGAGGTGGATGCGCAGCAACAGCGTGTGTTTTTTTAAACAATACTACAGAAAACACATTTCACTATTTTATCACTTTTAAATTAATTATTTCAAAAATGAGAAAAGATTTGAACGTATACTTGTGCTCATAAAATTTAATTATTGGTTTTGTTTATCTAATTCATATCAGATGTTTAATTCTGTAAGTAAAGCAATTAAATAAATTCACGAAATCAATTTTAAAACGACAATAAAATCAGTCAAAAAAACACAACAAAGCGGATGTAATATCCTGTTGCTTTCTTTCCCAAGATGCCATACAGGCCACCGAGGTTCTTTTTGGCCTATATTGAACAGATGTCCCCATCTCTGCCTTTCTTCTCCCATGCATGGGCTACATTACCGTCATGAAATCAAGCTGAAGAAACCTGTCCCATTCGTGGCCCTAATCATCGCGTTATTCTGGCCCAGTGCGCACGAACAAAATGGGTTTAATATTGCGTGCTCTCAATAATTTTACGAAAAGAAAAGAGGGGAAGTCAGCGGCTGTGTCCCGGAGATGGTGGGAGCACTTTCCTCTTTAATCTTATGATTATGCAGGAAAACTGATAATCTGGTGGTCTACCTGTCCGAGTCCTGCGAAACATCAGTAGACTAATTGTCGGAATTCGAAACTAGTAATTAAGATTTAGGACCACGTTGAAAGCATCGAGCTAAAAAAAAAAAGAAATAAAATAAGATGCAAATAAATGATTTATTATTTTGATGGAAGATGATTATATGTTTCTTTCTATTTATTTATTTCGAAATCTGTTGTTAAATAAGCCCAAAGAAGTACGACGTTTTGCCTGAGTTTTTAACAACTCTTACTATTTAATTATCATTTTACATGCAGTAAATGTCTCCATGGACCACAAAACCAGTCTTAAGGGTTTGAAATTTGATTTAAAAGTTTTGAAGCGTTGATTTATGGTTTGTTGGAATGGGACAATATTTGGCCAAGATACAACTATTTGAAAAAACTGAAGATGCAATACATAAATAAATAAATAAAATCTAAATATTGAGATAAGTGCCTTTAAAGTTGTTAAAGTCCATAGCAATGCATATTACTAATAAAAAAAAAGAGAGAAACTAATTTGAATTTTCATTCAGTAGGAAATTTACTAAACATGTTCATGGAACATGATCTTTGCTGGTTTTTGGCATAAAAGAAAAATCAATATTTTTGAACCATACAATGGCCAAAATAATCCTGTGCTACTTATAACTGGTTTTGTGCTTCACATATACATATATAACAAATAATTGTATGTTTTATGAATTCTCTCTCTCTCTCTCTCTCTCTCTCTCTCTATTTCTTGTGATACAAATTATTTCAAGCGTTATGAACTATTGCTATAGCTCAATGTAATGCTTTTGTACAATATCATATGAATGTGGGGCCATGGCCGGACTCTTTCTTTTCAGCAGGAGGTGGGACAGAGAGACCAGATGTCCCTGTGTGTGCAGGGCTGCCAAGTGAGGCTAGGGCAGTGGAGCCCGAGACACAAGAGCCCAAATGGTGTGACAAAGGAGGAGCAGGAAGCCTGGCTCTGCCTGGATGAACCTCAGAGAGCGCCAGTCCACATCCACATCCCAGCCCCAACCCCATCCCCTCGGCCCACGTCCCACAACCCCATTGAACTACTAGAGCAGGGCCTTGGACCATGTGCTGACTTTTTGCTGGATCACACAACCATAGACATGATCACAGGAGTGTAAACGCTGACATATGATCACTACTAGAGGACAAGTGATGTGCAGCGTTTAAGCAGAAAGCTCACACACACGCACAGGTTAGTCCCGCAAAAAGCACATTTATAATGTTTTTAGGGCTCTTGCATATTTAAAACACCCTGTTGGCAATGAATAGCAGCTGCTTTGGGTAATTAATGAATTCACACTAACCAGATAAGGTGGTGTTTGTCACATGACATACACCAGTGTATGCTGCTTGTGTGTGTCCCGTGTCCAATAACTCATTCTTCTTGATTTAATCAGTGTTGTGTGGACACTAGATGGGGGAGGAGGCATCCAGCGGCTAATCACCAAAGCTAAACACCTGGAAATGTGGCATCATGGGCTATGTGGTCATTATCATTATCATAAGCCCTCTAATTAACCAACAAATCACATGCTAATGTACCACAGTGCACTGGAGCCAATGTACTTAACTGAATGACAGATGCAAATTTTCTTAAATTTTAAATATGACAAAAGGGCCAGCTCTTGCTGTGACCCAAGGGACTTGTTTTAATCAAAAAATCTAATTTTGGGGTTAAAGGGGGTGTTTTACTGTTTCAGAAGTTAATCCTTTGGATTGAAATGTCTGATGAATATCTGAAATGATTTGAACTGGAAGACAAAGCAAAATTACATTTATTTTACATAGGATTGTAATCCCACAGACACAACTAAAAGTGCTAAAAGTAAGCAACTAAATAAATAAATATATGGAAAATACAACATAACAAAAAAAAAAAAAGAATAAAAAAAATAAGACAGACAGATCATAGATAAATAGATAGATAAATAGAAAAAATAAATGACAAATTTATACTAAATAAATAAACAATTAGAAAAGGTAATTACAAAAGGTAGTCAAAATAAATTGTAAATGTATACTAAATAAATAAATAAGATAAATATATATTTCAATAAATTTAAATTTTATACTAAATAAAAGATTATTTAAATAATATATATTTATACTAAATAAATATTTAAAAAGATAAACAAACAAACCAAACAAATAAATAAATAAAGCCATTCTAATAAAATAGTAGTTTAACAACATTATGGTATTGGCAAATACAGTATCTATATGGCTTGTGTTGGTTCAGCCATGCATGTAAATGCAGTTAAGTATGATGCCTTCTGAGGAGCAGTGCTTTTGTGTCAGGCTATTTGCTGGCCATAGTGAGGTCATCAGGAGCGGGTAAGCAGGCTTTGTAAAGGCCCTGCACAGGTGTGCCAGCAGCCCTCACTGAAGGAGTGCAGTGAAGCACAAACAATCATCTAAATGTCTGTGAGATGAAATGGCTAGTTAACAATCTTTTGACTGCCCCAACCTCCGAGCTTTTGTCGGGTATCGATCGACCAGCTGCCACTGGGTTATTGTCAGCCTGGATGGGAGCCCCTTTGGCTGGGAGGGATGGGTAGCAGTTTATGTGTGTGTGTTTGTGTGTTGGATAGAGGGGTGTTGCTTCTTTCTAAAAGGATTTCTCATCCTTTAAGGTATAGGTTAGTCTGGTTAATTAGGTAAGATTTGATGTTTTTAAGATTAAGACACAAAAGGAAAGAAATGCTTTCAAGTTTGCAAACAGTTAACTGAGCTGATAATGTGTGCATGTCATGAAGGAAAATATTCACCACATACAGTACATGAAGAAAATACACACTAAGACAAAATCATGCATAATTACATCAAGAATAATATAATATGTATAATTTAATCAAAGAATATTGTTGAGTAAGTAAACAAGTAAAGAAAGAAAGTGAATACAGTATAAATAAATGACGTTTTCAGTGAGTATAAGAACAAGCAGATTTAAGCACGTTTTTATGTTTTCATAACAAATTTGCATAACAATTAGTTTGATTTAATTCAAATATTGTTCATTAAGTAAATAAATAAACAAACAAAAATAAATAAAGTTTAATATAACAAATCTGTGAAAATAGGACACAATATACTGTATCATTTTAAGAAAAGTTCTGTATTTATTTTTTACGAATGATTTACCAATTTTTTAATTTATTTTACACTTTGCACTGTGTTTTAGAATTAACAGAAATGTCTGTAAAATTTTATAGATTTATTTTCTACAGTGACTAATGTTATTTTATTGAGGAAAAAAAGATTGCACCTTTAAAGTAACAATATACACAGTGTACAACGATGATACACAATCTGATTATTATTGTTAAATTTAGAACATTGTGAATCACACAAGTTCACCTGTCCAACACATAGACAAAATATTAATTCATACAACTGTTTCACTGTTTCATGATCCCATTAGAATGAACACAACTGATCACAAATCTAATTAAACCATCACAATTATTTAATACACAGTCTATTTCTCAGACTGTTCTGACTGTCCCCTACATTACTCCAGTGGGTGTGTGCAAGTTTGTCAGCGTGAGGGACAGCACTACAGCCAGTGGCACTGAGTAAAGTGCTGAGAGTCAGCCCTGACTCCTACAGTTTCAGTAATTATCCACAACTGCCCATTCTGTCCATCCACGGCCATAATGGAGACCAGAGCGCGTGCCTGTCACCACTACAGAAAGAGAGGGAAAGGACAGGGGAGAGACAGGGCGGAGAGACAAGTATTTGCCTACCTCATTATGTCATTGCGGTGACACAATAGCAACTTCTTTTTTTCTTTTGTTGCTGTGTCAAAACATTTAAGTAAGCAAACTCATTCTGAGAGAGGCACTGCATCATTATCACTGGCTTTCTTCTAGTTAGGTTAACTTTGTCAAGTGTTTCATTGACCTATTAGACAATCACATCATCCAGAATTATATACTTTAGGCTCTATCAAGTTATAAACATTTTTATTATCATGTTATAAAGTATCTTAAATAGTGCTGTCAATCGATTTATCACGATTAATCACATCCAAAATAAAAGGTTTTGTTTACATAATATGTGTGTGTCTTGTGTATATTGACTGCGTGTTTATATAATTACACACACATACAGCAAATATTTTGAAAATATTTAGATGTTTATATTCATATAATTTATATCACATATAAATATATTTAATATATAAACCTAACTTGTAAAAAAAAACGAAATATATATATATACATACATAACTATATACAGTGCACTCCACTAATATTAGAGCAAAGGGCACTGTATATATATATAAATATTTTAATAAATATACACAGTACACACACATGCATTATGTATAAAGAAATACTAATTTTGGATGCAATAAATCACGATTAATCACTTGACAGCAATAATATTAAAACATGAAATTCACCTGAAAATTCTCAATACAAATATTGATAAAACGTTTAATATGACATTTATTGTTGTTATAATTTTTTATTATAGTTATAATTATTATTTAATATATAGTGATTTGTTCCTCTGTGACAGATATTCTGAGCGTTAGCCTTTGTTTAATGAATATGGCCAAAAAATTGCAGTTGTTTTTGTTGAATTGGCTATAACAATACCCATAAAACGAACCTACCTGTGATGGAAGAAATCTGCTGGTCTTGACCTTAACCCCATCGAGCAAATTTGGGGCGAGTTGGAAAATAAACTGAAAGGAAAGTATTTGGCTTGAGTTGCAGAAGGCATGGGATAACATTACCGTCGAAGTTCTCAGGAAATATACATTATGCCAGAGAAATGTGCAGCTGGAATTGCTGCAAATGGTGGATAAAATTAGTATGATTCACTTCATCTGAAATGTTCTGTAACCATTTGCAATGAACATTATAAAATGAAATCACGTTTTAAAGGCAAAAAAAGTCAATATTTTCAGATTTGTCAAGTGTTCTAATAATTTTGGCATCGCTGCATAACATAACACATATTCAATTACTGACTGATCATCTTAATCATTACATTTAAACTGTGTTTATTATGTTTTGACGATGTTATAGGCTAGTTGATGCCCTCCTAAGTATGTTCTACTTCACACACCGCTCACTCAGAGAGGGAGGCTTATTGATTATTTTTTGTATTCGCAGACATTCCTTTGTCCTTCCATAGCCTGACACTTGTTTTTAATCAGTCAGCTGATGTCTCTTGGCTTATAATTTGTGCTCAGTTGACACGAAGAGAATTTAGATGTCACACACAGAAAGGCTCTGGAACTGTGCTGAGGTCAGCAGGCACCTGCAGTGCTCTAGAGATATGTGTCTGCATGTCATTGCAACAAAAACATCTTCCTGTACTGAAAAAACTAAATCTTAATAGCCTAAAAAAACAAACAAAAACAAGAGCTATCGTTTTATCTTGCTCTAGCATTTTGTGATGTGTCCAATGTATGTTCAAATGTAATTTTTTCCCCCCAGGCACTGACCATTAGATGCCTCTGAGACCTCAGGAACATTGCTGGTTCAAATCCCAGACCATCAGATGCCAAGATCTCGCTGTTTTGCACAACCTGGATGTTCCCCGCATTGTTTTATCTGAAAAATAATGCAAATAATGCTGCATACATTTTGATTCAAAAATCCTTTTTGCAGTGTATAAATCTTGCTTTCTCTGCTTAAACTGTCCACCTTTGCATTCAAAAATCCATGTGTATTTGCTTTCTGGCCTTAAGGAAGTATCATACTGAGGAAGAAGTAAAAATGAGAGAATTGTTGAACGGAGGGACAAAGGAGGGGCTTGATAAAGGAAGTCAGGACAGTCTTCTCGCCATGCAATTTAATCACTGTACACCCAGGCATGTATTGACAGTTGTCCTGTGGAAGCTATTAAAGTTGCTGTCCAAGGTTAAATGAAATTGCAGTTTATCAGGGGAGCATTGAGAAAATAAGGGAATCTGCTGGAGCCGGCTGATTAATGTGGAGCATGATCAACACAAGGGGGTTCATTAAACCATACATCACTAGGGTAATTTAACATGTCATCTCGCCTGCTGTCTTCCCCTGCAACACGTGTATTTATGTGTGTGTGTGTGGTGGGGGGGGAGATTGTGTGTGCTTTTTGTCATGGTTACACTGTACATCAAAGAATCAGTGTCGGTTTGGGTGTTGGCCGGTTTTATATTGTGAGGAATGGTATGCAGCATTGTATCGTGCTGGAATAAAATAACGGCAATAGATAAAATGCTTCTCCCCACATTTGATGTTTGTAAAAGTCTACAGAGTAAGTGAGTGCGTGATGGGTAAAACATGACACGAAAGGGTAGCCTTCACACTTGGGTGTTTCTGTAGGCAATTTGAAGACTTTTAGAAAATAAACCGCAATAAAACACACTTCACACTTTCACTCATTGATTTAACATGTTTAACAATGTCAAACAGTGAATACTTTGCAGCTAGGAGAATTCATTCATTTAATTATTATTATTATTATTATTATTATTCAGAAAAGTCATCATTTTCACAGTATCTAAAATGTATTTTGTCTTGGCCTATAATATAATTGAATGTATTTTGGTTAGCAGCATTCTGTGGTGGTGCAGGGCAGTCTTGTCTTATAATTTATAACAGTAAATATTATAAGTTTTCTAAAAC
>JAUMHG010000060.1:8056747-8080747 GCA_032359395.1 Enteromius anoplus | reverse complement strand
ATACACAATTTCTATCTGTGTTGTCATAAGGCTTGGATTTATTTAATAAAAGTTCACCTCACAGACATTGGAATACAATCGTTTTTGATATTCCACACATTTAGATAATATTTTTGTTTTTAAAATGTACAATTTAGAGCTGCATGAGGAACCTTGGCTACTCTATCGCCATTATCAAATGCATGTCGGTGTGGCGTCACACAGACAGAGGCCACTCCCACAATAGTTGATTGACAACAGAGTGTCACACAGACTGAACTGGTGTCTTACCGGAGCTCGTGAAGATTTAAAGGGGAAGTACACAGAACAGAGTGATTTCAAAAGAGCTGTTTTTGACAGGACAAAATTAGCAATTTTAAAACAAACTATTTTACAAACTTTCCTTTAAGACCCTAAAGAATCATATTAGCTTGTGGAAAATTGGCTTTGTATGACTCCTTTAACGTTAGTTGTGCAGTGCTTATGCATAAAACGCCATCCTCTTTCACACATTTCAAGCAGTTCATAAAAACAAGTCATCGGAACAAGTAAGTAGTTATCATGTTTGACTGAGTGAGTTTTGCTTTGGCACTTTACCCTGTTCCACAAAGGTTAACGATTTACAAGTGACCAACTTCTACTGTTACTTCAAAGTATACACAACAACACTATTTACTGTAGTTACAAACCACACAGCGTACCATGTTTTTATTACAGACAAGGCGTAAATAGACAATGACGTAAGCTGTTTTTGCGTGAAATCCGACCGCTCAAAATCATTATTGTAGGCCTACCCTAGTCAATCTGGATAAGGCAAGAATGAAAATGAAAATGGATTTTTATGTGCTAGCTCAGTAAAACTAAATTAGTAAGAAAAAGAATGTGGGACAAAGCAAAAACAATTACTGTAATAACATATAAAAAATGATGAAGATGCAGGAGAAAAAATTACAAAGCAATTTTAATTTGACCTTTATTTCTTAGTTTTAATAAAGGTCAAACTTTTTGTCATAAAAGTCTTCACAGTTGAAGAACTTCCATAAATAGAATCAGTTTGAAATCTTTAATATTGCAAGCGACTTTATCACTTTGATAGCTGAACACAAAAAAAACCCTGACAAACAAGTGCACTACATCATCGTCTGGCATTTCTATTAACATCCTCATCGTTTCACAGTTTCCCTCAATGTCCGGCCCTCTCTAATCAGGAGGGCCTCATGATCACTAGCAGTTTTGCAGTGGGACTAGCGCGCGGGCATAAATAAGGCTATGCTAATAGAGCTCGGCAAGGCATGCCATTTATTATCAAGGATTTGTTTACAGGAGGATAATTGATGGTGCCTGCGGGACAGTGGAGAGTCGGACATGAATCACGGGCCAGACGAGGCTCTTGATAAGGCGCTGAGAGTCGCTCGTAATTAAGCGGGGCACTAGAGACCAATTGTTTGTGGAATGATTTGGCCGGGGCTAATTGACACTAATTGTTTAATCTGATTTTCTTGCCTTCCACTGATTCTAAGTCAGGCCCTGTAGAGCAGTCATCCACAACACTGTATTAATGAGTTCTGGGAGGATATTAGTGCGTGTATGGATGTGCGTGTGTGGTCGTGGTTCATGCATATGGAAGGGAATTAGTTCTTGGAACGTCAGACGGTTCTCTAGGGAGAATCAGGAGAAGAATATGGTCAATTGTTATTTGTCTTACTGTCTTATGCTTTGAACTGCTTGGTACCAGTGATCTTGGTGGGTTGCTTCCTTCCCTAACGTGTGTTCCAGCCCTGGTCATACTGCACACCTTCAGTCAGGTTATCACACAGCGCTAACAGAGGGGCTGCTTCAGTTGCACTGATTTACCAGTGCTCTTCAAACCCCTCTGAGAACAGTTCAACCCCACTCTGTTCCATCTGACTGACACATAATGGCTTTTAATAGCCATATTACTTAAAATTACTGGGTCAACAGTAGCAAATTTGTTTCATGGCTCATTAGCCAAAAATGTTAGACAAACAGTGCCTCTATATTTAACATTAGCAAAGATGCAGGAGAATTGTTTTCATGCTGTTAATATGTAGTCTCACCGAGTCTACTACTGAGATTTTTTTGGAGAATGTAATTTTTTTTTCTCATATGCCAGTGATTTTTAAAATGTTATGACTGTATGTTAATTTTTATCGCCGGGGTCTTCTCTTTTCGTTTCATTAATCATGTAAGGACCTTTGCAGAGTTGGAAATTTAACCATAATAATAAGTATTGGTGACAAAATTTTTTTGATGTATGGAATAAATGCACATACTTTTTTTTTTTAAATTTGCTCTACTTAATAATTATTAACTGATACTTAATATGTCAATAATAACAATGAGTACAAGCTAAATTTACTGATTTTAAATATTCCACCATGCTGAATTTTTGCTGTAATATTTAATAGTCTGATATTAAATAATTGTGCCAATGTGTATTTATTTCCTAATTTTGCTTTCTGGATAGGTAACAATTAAACTCCAAATATGACTTTTAGATATTAATTAAGTTGAAGATCTGACAGTTTTGGCGTGTAGGCCAAATATTTTTCAAAGCATGTGTAGACAATAATGATGTTGTTCTTCGGTGTAGCTTAATAGTAAAAGTTTCCAGACAAAGTCATCCTGCTTCATCTGATTACATTTGGCACATTTAGAAAATGACTTAAAGATGGGACGAGCCGAACCAATGAACATTAGATCACATTTAACACTCATCAGCCTTGTAGCTTTTTTAATTAACACAAACCGTGATGAGATATTAATGATGATTAGAATGGGAGATGCAGTGTGTTATCAAGATCACTGGTGGTGAAGGGTGGAATTTTGCTGCACTCCTGCCGGAATCACAGCTCGCTAACAGTTGGCACATATGCAAGAGTTAGAGAAGCATGTTTACATTATTATAGTCTTTTGGAGGTTTAATGTAGGTTGATTTACATGAAACTGACATTTAATAAAACTCCACCAGTTCATCATTTCATGTTTGGAAATTTCGTTTGACTTTCACTGGTCGTGATGTAGCTTGTTTGAAGGCTGAATTATTTGCATTTCAATTAACATTTATCTTGTCAGTGTCTTCTCAATGAAGTTTTTGTGATTTATCAGGGTTGGCTGCCTTTACTTTGTGCTAATAATTGGATGCTATTGAAAGGATGAGTTTCATTGATTTTGTCAATGACTGCGGACATTACTGGCGCAAACCCTAGATTGTCAGCAGGGTCTGTGTTGAGCCGCGATCAATGGCGGTGAATCTTCCCCCCTGCTTTTTTATTTACTCCAGCCAGCATTGATTGAAACATGCAATGGTTCAGGGAGATATTGTTACGACACTGAAAAGTTTCACATCTGGAGTCTCCGAAAGCTCAGTTTAGATTTGTAACATCTATCGGGATTATAAAGATGAGGATGATCATGATATCTGCCCTCTGATCCTTACAAATGGCTGACTAACACAGATTGGAAAATCCTGGGTTTTGTCAGTGATACAGAGCATATGAATGTAATTTTTTCTTTAAAATAGTATCAGCATGTAGACTTTTTCATGAAAAAAAATAAAAGAAAGAGAAGCAGGAAATAAAGCAGAAAGGCTTTATACAGTATAAATTCCATTTATCTTTGTTTTTAAAAACTAAAAAAAACAAATAAACATACCGATAAACCTAGTTTGCTAATATTTAAGTGTAAAAAATAAATAAATAAATAGCTATAATTTACCAGGGATAAAGTAAATTAATAAGTTAGTGTCTTTTCAGAGAATCCGGTTTCCTCAAAAAAATTATGCAACATAACTATTTTCAACATTGACAATACTAAAGCCATTTTTGGAGCCCCATATTATTACAATGATTTCTGAAGGATCACTGAAGACTGGAGTAATAACTATAAAAAATACATTAAAATTAGTTATTTAAAAGTTAAGAAATATTTCACAATATTACTTTTGATCAAATAAGAATACAATACTTTTTAAAAAGATTAAAATATCATACTAACACCGAACCTTTGTATTTTTATATGTAATCTGTATAGATTTACATATATTTCAAGCACTAATATCAGCAGTTTCGGTCAAACTTGAAGCGTTTTATTCAATAACGCTGAGAAAATCTTCACAGATCTCTCAAAGAGTGTAAGAAAATCTTCCATTCTGAGCTGAACAAAGACAATAGCTTTCGTCCAGCGGATTAATCTCAGTCTAAACATCAGCCAAACTCAACGCAACAAGAAAAGAAAACGTGTTGTGCATTCACTCCGGTCATGCAATTCATTCAGGTATTTTCAGTGGAAAAACAAAATCATACTTCTCGTTTCTTCCTCAAAAAGTGGCCAAACACTGACAAATGAACAATCCCCACAGTTTACCTTTTGGTTCTTGCCTTTCTCTATTACTTTATCCATAAACACCTGGCTCGCATGCGCTGTCTGCGAGTTGACGTTTGCATATCCCATTTTCGTAGGAGCTTAGAGAAAGGTCACTTGTTGTAACCCATCTGGGACTCACCGGGTTGAATGTAATCAGTATACACTTGTTATTCCGGGTGCCTGTGCATTCTCTTTTTATCTGCTTGTTGGAGAGAAGTTAATTTCCCTTGTGACCTTTGTGTAATAAAACAGCATTATCTGTTGCACTAGGGATGGAGCAAATTAGCTTTCTCAGTAGTGTTTTGTCACAGAGGTGATCACTTATAAAGTTATTTACTTAATTAGATTAAGAGCGCTGTAAAGGCCCCGTCTAGAGTGAGGAGGCGTATCTTGTCTGTCCATATTATCTCATGGCCTCTCCAGCCGGAGAGCACAATGTCTGGGCATCTCTGCTACGTTCCTCATGTCCCTGAGGAGGATTATGATGATACCGACGGCCGGCGCTTCCTAGCGACCGTGTCTAATTTTGATGAGTCGGACATACTGTGAATCTGAAGTAGGCCGACGAAGGAGGTTGGATGACAACCATTTTAACAGCCGGCTCCAATGTGGCCGCTTTGGAATCACCTGAACTGAACGGAATGACAAAAGCTCCATACTAAAAGCATTATAAGCGCCAATTCCCCTGTCTAAAGCTCTTAATGTGGCTATTTTGCACCGCGCTGCACGAACATGTGCTATTTGATAGCCTTGAGTTTCTTTCAGCCATTCAGTTTGGCTAATCCTTCCCCTTATGCTTAGACTGCGGCCTGATTTGTCGGTTAAACTGGATCTGCCACACTTTGTCCTAAACAGCCTGATGGCAATCTGTCAGTGCAGAAAAGCGGTCCAAAATGTTGTTTTTCCTTCGCAGGTACTAGCCTGCAAGTCGCTGCTTGTTTTTATTGCATTTGGTTACAGTGCAGCGAGGTTGTTCAGATAAACAAGACTGGAAGATATGGCAAGGAGGAGCCACAACACACTTAGGCCGGCTCGTACGACCATCTTTTTTTGGGGTTGGGGGACTTTCTCACACACCCGTTTTTTTGTGAATGAAGAGTCCCTCAGGTATATGCGGGTGTATATGTGTGTGTGTGAACCTCTGAAGGTGAATGTAATGCTTTGGTGACCCGTGGAATCTACCTCATTATCTGGCCCATTGTGCTTTTTCTCCTTCCTTGGCCCCTTTCACACCCTGTCACCCAGCCACCTCCACTGCCACCGACCTGGCCAGCTCATTCATGTCCCTTCAGCCCATTGTGAGGCCCCTGGAACCCAGGGCCCTGTAGCGAGCAGGGGGAAAGGGCGGCCCCTGCTTTGTGTTTCCCTTGCCGCTCTTCACATGCACGGCGGGGAACTTCCTTTCTCATGTCACCGAAACCGGCATGGCCTAATCCGCCTGGCCACACCACCCGCCGAGCATGCTGGGAAGGGGCATTTATAAAGCAGTCCCTAATGGTTCGTTAATAAATCGCTTCCATTTTACGCTCGACTCTTCACATCAGCACAGAGGAGGATAAGGCCGGGCAGGAGGATGTGTCTTTACGCATGTCGGCGGACAAGCGAACGCTTTGATAGGAGCGTCTCGGAGGGATTCACAGATTCTCGGGTGTCAGAAGTGTACGTTTTTTGACCTGAAATAGCTTGTAACGAGTTGTGATTGTGGAGAGGTGTGAGTTTTGCTTAAGGGTTAATGGTTAGAGCACTGCCCTGCTGACCGTTTGCAGCCCCTCATGGGTCTCTAGAGAATCTATTACCCATCATCCTCTGTCTTTAAAGAGGTGACTTTGGTTAAAGCACTCTGGCTAAGAGGTTAGACAGGAGCTCCATATTGACTCCGACGGTAGCCAAGATGCGTACGGTCTGTGATCTGAATGGCCCCCGTGTGAGGCGTAGAGGGGGTTTCTTGTGTGAATGGGACCATGGGTGATTGGCTCAGCGGGAGCGGTCAGGGGTGTTAGGGGTGTCAGGAGCCCACAGGGCTAATCTTGTTAAGTGTGACACACAGCCAGGGGGATTGGAGGGGTGGTCCCAGTAAGACAAACACACACGCACACATACACATGCACACTAACAAGTGCGTTATGCACAAAGCTGAATATGAGTGCAGAAGTGCATCATTTTTGGATTTTAGGGTCAGTGGCGTGATTGGCCTTTTTGGCCTACCTGATCATTTCTTCATTTCTTCATTAAAAATGCATTTCACACATAATTTTAAAAAGGTTAAAAACATTTGTAAGCAAAATCAATGTCATGTGGTTTGACCAACATACGGAAAAAAATATATCTGGAAGTATCATATGATAGATACCATCAGTCATGTCTGTGTGTCAAGTTCAGGCAAATCTTGTCAATAATCACATAATTTGACCAATTGACCAAATAAAAAATGTCATGTGGTGCAACTCCCTAAAATCCTATTCGTAATTAACAATTATTGATTTTGTAAAAAAAAAAAAATATTTTGATGACAAAGGATTAGGATGTGGTTGTATTCATTACAGAGGTTTTTTTATAGCTGCTACCAATCCAAGAACTGCACCCACAAATCTTATCAAAACATTTTCAAACACCTCTTCCATAATATTAATTCCTGCTAGATATTTGTGTTACATGGAGACTTGTGTGTTTTGTTTTGCAAAAGGTGTTTTATGAAATTGAAAAAGAAGTCAAAACCTGAGAATTAGTGTATGATGTTTGAGTGTCAGGTTTCAGAAGTTGTGTGACAAGTAAAAATATTGCGTGTAAGCAAAACTGTAATGGTTACACCACATGACACGATTCAAATGAAACCGTATAAAAGAGTACATATCTTAGAACTCGGCATATGTGTTTTAAAATAGATTTTTAAAAGATGTTTGCTTTTCTTTATCGTTGATATAAACCGTTGACCCTTTAACCTTATGGTAGTCAACAGTATTGATTGCATTGATTTGCAGTCAAGCACAAAAAACATTGGCCTTCAAAAAATGAGTTAATTATTCTGAAGAATCCAAGCGCTCGCTTTTGTGTTCATTTAGCTCATGAGCTGTTGTTCCAAAACTAATCCTGGCCACTTTTTATTTTGTTTCAATGAAATTGAAGTCAAACTTCATGAGTCCATGAGCATGGCATAAGTGGATTAAAGTAGCAATTAGTTCTTTTTTTAGGTTTTGCAGTCAAAGTAGTAATTTCAGAGGCCATGGGGTCATGTTGTTTGTCACGAGAAACTGAGATTGGGTCAATTAGAGTGTAGGAGGATGTGTTCAGTTCATCTGACAGCTGCATGTGGCGCTACAAAAGTTAACGATTAGTGAACATTCAGAAGAGAGAAAAAACAAAACCGAAAGAGTGAACGGTGTACTATAATCTGCCCACAACATTGCACCGAGAGCCGAGACGTAATGGACCTTTTTCATTTTTGCCGAAAACAAATGCAATTATTATGCCATCGATTCCTCATATAGACAGAGCACTTAATAATGTGCGATCTGAGATTCGAAGTGATTTGGATGATGTGTTGCAGTTTTTAATGCATGGAGGAGCAGAACCATTACAGGCACTCCTCACCTCCAGCAATCGCCGTTGAACCCTCTGTCAGTCAATCAATGCTCTCGGTTATCCAGAGAGGCATAAATTGGGTGGTTATAACAAACAAAAAGCTATCAGTGGCTATGAATAGAGAGCAACTACTGAGCAGGGTCAAGCGTCAAAAGCTCTGACTAACCGTGAGCGAGCTGCTGTCATCAATAATATGGAAAGAGAAAGAAAAACAGCCAGGAGAGTATGAGTAACTCGAGATAATGGTGGAGCAAGTCTAAATCTATAGGTTATGAAACGGGCTCTCTCCGACTGCATTTCCTGTGATTCTGAACATAATTCCTACACAGAAATAGCAAAGGAAAGGAAAAAGCTATGCTCTTTCCTGTTGTGGCATGTGTGACGGGCTTGATGCTCTGTATATTGCATGCATTATCGTGAATGTCTCAGCGGGACGCTCGGAGAGGTTAAGGTCATGCTGGTTTACGTGGCTGGTCCTGGTAGCAAACATAATTGGCAGCATGTTTTTTCAGGTATAAACACCTCAGACTGTGGCATAGCATGTAATTACCGCTCTTCCTCTTGCTAAGTGGGCTCTGTATTCTGTTGTGGGGATTTCCAGTGTCTCTCCGTAACAACTCCAATCAGAGAAGAAAGTGAAGGGGTATTTAGTTCTTCTCCAGAAGTGTTTTGCAAACTTGCCTTGTAACATTATATGCGGAAGTCACGGCGAGGAATGGCAAAAAGTGCTTAGAAGGAATTAGGATAGTTTTTGTATTTTAAGCTCACAGAAAATGCGAAAGCATAATGGCCTAGAGAACGTGTTTGTTCTGGAAATGTTGTGCAAAATGCAAACACTTTTTTTTTATGTTTTGTCTGACTTTGGTGATTCCAGCGTCAGCAGTTACTGAAGGCAATGTGTCTTGTCAAGCCACTGACAGCAGAGAATGAATGAGATGTTTAACTCTTAATAAATAAATATGACTAAATTAAACCATATTGAATAATTAAGCAGTTTTTATTGTGTATTTTTAATGATTTAACTGTCTGCCCCAATATTGACATATACTTAAAGGGATAGTTTACCCCAAAATAAAAGTTCTGTCATTAATTACTCACCCTCATGTCGTTTCAAACCTGTAAGACCTTCGTTCATCTTCAGAACACCCATTAAGATATTTTTGATGCATTCTGACAGCATAGACGGCAAGGATCTTTACAGATCAAGACTTATTAGCATGCATATAACTAGAATATTAGCCATTTTGAGTAGTAATTAAGCACATATTAATGCCTTATTCTACATGATGTATTCTACATCCCAATACCTAAACTTAACAACTACCTTAACTATTAATAAGAAGAAAAAGTCATAGTTAATAGTGAATAAGTGTCCCTTATTCTAAAGTGTTACAGGAGATCTTTTAAATAATCCATGTGACATCAATGGCTCAACTGTAACAATTTGCCTCCTCAGCGTTATCCTTTTTGGAGAACATTAAATACGTAAACAACATATGTGTATGTGGATATGTTGTTTAGGTCAAAGCATAAACAACATAAACAGTATATCCACATACACTGAATAGAATACATTGTTTACGTATGTGATACTCTCCAAAACGGTGCTATAGGGTAATGCGGAGGAGGCGAATTTTTAAATAAATTAATTTTTGCTTTCCTTGAACTCAAAAATTGTTAATATAGCTTCGTAAAATTACGGTTAAACCACTGATGTTACATGGATTATTTCAGCCTGACTCTATAAGTTTCTTCTGCAAGTACCTTATTACGACCTATATTTGCGTTTTAAAGGTAAGCGCCCTCTAGTGGGCGTAAAAATACAGTGTCATATTGCGTCTGTCGTTACACTGATCTCACGGTGATTAAAACTTATTTTACTAGGTTTAATTTGTACGAATGACCACACAAACCCACTCCTAAACCTACCCGTTACAAAAATTGTGCAAAATCATGATTTATAGGGTTTCATG
Organism: Enteromius anoplus; assembly: GCA_032359395.1. NCBI lineage: Eukaryota > Metazoa > Chordata > Actinopteri > Cypriniformes > Cyprinidae > Enteromius > Enteromius anoplus. The sequence continues at coordinate 8,070,830 of JAUMHG010000060.1, read as the reverse complement.
AAAATGTGTTCTCTGGATTCGAACCTATGACCACATGATCACATCTCATCCTATAATGCATCTCTCTATAAACTGAGCTACACCAACCCAAATGTTCTGTTGCCAGTAAGGGTGCAATTGTAGTATACGCTCTGATGGGTCGTATTTCACAGCTCTTGTAGAAATGACCCATACGGGCGTATTAGTTGGAGGACATGTTGATTATTTCACTGATTTCCTTGCTATGTTTCCAGACATTGATCATGTTAAATCCATTGCGATTTATGGGAGGGTCAGAGAGCTTTCAGAATTCATCAAAAATATCTTAATTTGTGTTCAGAAGACGAACAAAGGTCTTACAGGATTGGAGTAATTAATGACCAAATTTTCTTTTTTTTTTGTGAACTATCCCTTTAAAACACTCCACAGTTGAGTAGTGCACAGTGTATAGTGCATCATTTGGGACACAAATACAGACATTTTATTTGATTTCTAAATGAATTATCTGTCAGGAAATCAGACTTCCTTCTTTAGAAGTTTCCTCCAGCTCTTACTAGATCCAAATATTCCCTTAAAGGAAAAAACGAAGTATAAAGGCCAAGAAAAATACATGGCCATTGTCATTGCTATTCTCTTCGCACCCTTGGTATCCTCTTCAGAAATTGATGCCTTTTTAAATTGAAGCAGAGGAACCGACAGGTAATGGTGAGCACAATAACAACTAACTGATTTCATCAGTCAGAGTTTTCTCCCTGCCTTTTTTTAAACTCTACAAGTGCAATTGTTGGAAGTTGGAGAGAGATTATCTGTCAGACGCGTCAGATAAACAAGCAAGAGAACAGCAACAGTTCTGATATGACAGTCGAGGAAGTGGTGGGTGGTCAGCGAGACACATTTGTCATATCCGATGTGTCGTATTTCTTCTGCTCAAAGTTGCTCTCAGTATTATTTTTTTATTTACGTTGCGCTAGCTGATGAGATAATCATCTTGGATGGTGTACTGACACCTAATGTGGATGTAGACTATTGTCCAAATGTATTTGCAGTGAGTCATGATCAATTAATTTCATGAAAGAAAGTGTCCAATTACATAGGTAAGTATCTCAAGCCAATAGTATTCAAGAGGTCATGTGATCTCAAAATGGCTGCCTCCATTAGGCAACCTGATCTATGTAAAATAAAACCGCTTTTTAGGCCTTCATTTGGTGCAAGTGTACATGATATTAAACACATTTTTTCACTTTTCCTATTTCTTTGTGTAAAGCATTGACTAAGAAAGGACTGCACTCGTATAACGTTTGACGTTTGTATTCAGTTTGTCTAGTGGGCCACTTTTGATAAATCATTCTTTTTTCTTTAAATCATAATACTGTGGGACTTTTTTTCTCTCTGAAAAACTGTAGTTCTAGTGTCTAGTAAGAATGAGCAGCGGAGCTGAAATCTTTGGCACCCGCAGTGCTGTTATTACCGCACTATAGCATTATGACATTATAAACACCCTGTTTGAATTAAATAAAGCACACTTTGCTTTTGACAATGCGTCTCTCTCTCTCTCTCTCTCTCTCTCTCTCTCTCACACACACACACACAAACACACTGTCTTTCTCTCTCTGGTAAGCAAAACAGCTGTGCTGGCCTTACAATGCATTAAGTCTCTTGTTCCTTTTAGATAGTTAAATTGTGCATGAAATGTAGCTGGCACGGGGAGCTCCGAAGCTGGACTGATTAGACAACATCTGTTACATTGGGGAGAAATCCGTGTCTGTCCTAATTAGCTGCCAGACGGGGATACGGTGTACCGGATGGCGCAGGGGGCTGCCACAGGTTCCTCTCCCCCATCCCGTCACCTGCCCGACTGCCCTCCCTTCCCCTGCTACCACCACTCATCAGATGTAATTATGGACAACGCTGACACAAAAGAGCAGAATGGAGGGGAACAAGCTATGTCCATCTGTACAGGCACATATACACATACTAACCCTGAAACATGTGAACTATGGGGACCCATCCCAACTTTTGGAACATTTGATCAGAGCTGAATTTCAGCATTTAAGGGCTGATTTGTTGAAGTGTAATTACTCAATTCTATTAAAAATGGTATTAGGGTCAGTGAAATTATTTTTGTGCATCTATTAATTTGTTCAAAAAAACAATAAAAATGCAGTACATTACTTGAATGCTACTCTGATATGATATGCATGTCTTTAAATCAGTTTTGATATTGTGCGTGTAAAGTAAATGACTGCGTAGTACAATGTTTGGACATTATAATAACATTTTTTTTATATTTTGTGCACAAAAACTAAAATGTAGAGAAAAAACAAACAAAAAGTAAACAGTAAAATTGAAAATTAAGTAAAAATAATGACCCCCTGTTGGCTCTCTTACAAATTCAGATAATTTGATATTTTTTTAGGGCCAGGCATAATTAATTCTGGTTCTGGTTCCCAAAATAATTATATTTACTGAATTAATAACTGGTGATATCTATATATTATCTATCTGTCTGTCTGTCTATAAACATTTCTTAGAATGTGGCACATGTTTTAAACTAGATTTTTCCCCGTCCATACTCTTACATGACATTGACCAACACCCTACTATATAAAGTTTGTAGCTTCTGCCATAATTTATTACCTGAAACACACAAACATACCTCCTCCTATTGATGACTCTTGATTCTTACTGTAAATCCATATGTTTTAATCAAGGACCCTCAGTAGTCAGATTTCTCTACCAGGGCCAAGCGGACCACTAACCCTGCAAGATACACACACTAATAATCCTCCTCTAGCGGTTATTAGATTGAAAAAAGAAAAAAAAGTTGATGAAGAGAACTGTTGTTCTGTAATTGTAGCACAGCCCACGCTTGCTTTTAAACTCACCATGAGACGATTCAAGACCTCCTACTTGGCTCACGTAAGGCTTGAATCTCAAACTGCTGAAACATAATTACAGCAAAGCTATTAGGGCCATCTTAGGCATTTATGCTCTGTGCTGGCACTGTGGAGAATGTCAATAACAACGCATTTGAAGCTTCAAGGTCCGTGTCACACAGACCTGACACACACATGGATGAGGATATGCACATGAGCGTAAATACTCAATTTATGTCACCATATTGTGTACATCTTCACCCTAATCATTTTTAACAGGTTTTAAACTGTGGCTTCGCCGCCGGCATGATGGACAGGTTTTAGTGGCACCTGCACACTGACTGACAGACCATAATCAGTCCATGGAGATGTTAAAGATGTTACCTAAACTATGAAACATTGAGATGATGCCATCTCTGGCATCTGAAATGATGTACTTTGAAAGTCTTTTCTTTAATTGTGCCTGAGATTATCCTGTTTACAGTTCAACCTCCACAAATATGTTTCCTATTCTATGACGTTTTATTTAAAAGTATGACTATGACTTAAAAAGTATAAGGCAAGCTAATCATAAATTGTTATTTTTTTGCTTGTAAATGCTTTATTGTTTTCACCATTATTTACTAGATCCATTTTTTTTTTTTGAGTGATGTTGAAGGGATCCATTGAACATGGAATGTTATTGCCCTGGCAACAATGCACTGTAGTGCTAAAAATTTTTTTATAGGCACACTTAGAAGTCTCTTTTCAAATTCCCAATCAGATTTTTCAGTCGCAAAGACCTTTGAAAGTAGACAACTGAGTAAATACATTTTTTGTTCTGTGTGATGAGATTTTATGTCCCCAGCAACCTCTCTAGTAGTCCTTTACACGTTATTTCAGCCAATTAACCAAACGGAAATGCAAACCATTGTCAGTGTTTGGCCTTCAAAAAAACAGTAAAGTACTCTAGCACTCTATGTCAAAAATTGGGTGTCAAAGCTGATAATCTTGTGTGTATTTAGACAAATTGATTCAAATCCCAGCTCTTTATTATCCTGTCCTGCTCTCATTGACTAACTGGAGGGTAGCACAGTAACTTTGGGTGTTCCTGCTCTGCTACGTCAAAAGGTCCTGTTGCTGTATATTCCTCTGTGAAGAATGAGATAAACCTGCAGCTGCGAGCAAAGCTACAATTACTCATAGCAGGAATTAGAATCAGATTTTAGAAGCATAAAATGAATGAATCACACACAGCTATTCCAGAAAAGCAGCTCATCAACGACCCAGAGCAACTACTTTTATCTCTATGAAGCTTCTATGAAGTTTGTCAGCAAAGCCGACAGAGATTCTGCATAATTTCCAGACGCACAAAAGTGTTGAAGTGTCACACACCGCAGGCTAATTTTTGGACATTTATAGCCACGAATGTAGGACAATGCTTCCGAAGCGTCCGTGCTTTCACAATTATGTGGGGTAATTCTGCAGCAAAAGAAAACAGGAAAGCGTAAGCTAGAAGGAGAAAAAAAAACGTGAGTGGCAGAGAATGACAGCCAGCGATGAGTAGAATGTCACGGCAATTGCGGGCCCATCACGGCTAACCGCATGATGGGTGATTGCCTCATGTGTTTCCCGCGAGTCCATCGGAGAGGACACGGCGCTCTCTCGTCTGTCCCTGGCCCAAACCTCCGTCACTGCCTCAGTGGCTGACATTTAAAATGTTGCTTCCTAACCACTTATGCTAATTGTTGTAATTTTCCTGATGAAGCGGCGTCCTGATACCTTGATGCAGCCAAGATAGTTTTACATTTTCTCTGCGCGTGCCGCTCGGCCATTTGGTCCGTGTAGTGTCAGCTTGGAGTGCTACTGAAAGCTGGCAAAATTGCAAGCAAATTGCATCAGATTGCCAACATTGTGAAAAGGTAAATTGCTTGCAAATCTATTTAAACCACTGGCCTATTTTCATCAGCCACAGTACTTGGTATTCATGATTGCTTAATTGGTGACCTTTTCTATTGTGTAGTGCTTTATGGTGTAATGGAAAGCGATCTTTACCAAACCAATTATGCCTTTTTTTCTCGCCCCACACCCATACATTATAGCGGTGATTGCGATGGCTAGTCCTTTGTAAATGAACTTTCAGATTCCAATTATTTCTTTATATAACTGATGGAGGATAAAGAGTCATTTGTTTGCTATGATGTTGCATTTGAAAGCTCTTTGAGGCTGAGACTGTCAAAGCAAATGGAGGCGCAAAAGCCACAAAGTCGTGCCCTGCTTTTGACTGACCCCTCATTTAGCGCCGCTTTCCCTTGCCGGGGACCAATTACGGCCTCAGCTGGTGAAATATTTTGTCAGATTCTTGAAAACAAGTATATTAGCTCGGTATTCAAATGAATGTTTTATCTATGGTAAAGCGTGCATTTAATCTACTCTCGGCAACCGGACTGCTTTTTGTCTCATATTTATGCATGGTTACTTGCTTTAAATCAACACCTATAATTATTAAGATTTTTAAAAGTGCAAACTTTGTTTTTGTGTGTGTGTGTGTGTGTGTGTGTGTGTTAAGAAACAGACGACGCTTTTACATTTATGTGAAGAAAATACAGTTGGCTAAAGTCAGTCAACTCAGATTGAGAATATATATGGGCAGGATTGTGCTTATTTGTCATTTGAAGGATTTTTGCATTTTCTTCCACTGTGTTTTGTCTGAAAGTATTGTCTGTCGGTTTTGCAGATGAAAAGTGGAGAAGAACGTGGGGCTGAGTAAACGATGACTGATCTTTAAAATACAATAAAATTTAGGTTTGGTGTCTTTAATACACAAATCATATGGTAAGCATTTTATGAGCACAACAAGAAACTCAAAAGCATGTTGTGATTGTTAATATATATTCACTTTTAGCCATGACTTTGATGTGCCTACCAAGCTTGCACAAAGTTCTTCCAACAAATGAATTTTTTTGTTAAGTATGTATATATATATATATATATATATATATATATATATATATAGGATTGAACTGAACAAGCATTCCTTTAAAACATACTATTTACTGATTTAACTTTTGTTTATTATCACAGTGTTTGCAATATGTGTTTTGAGGCGTATATGCATCCCATTGCAATGGTTGGATATAATATATTTGCCTGATATATAATATATTAGTACTTATAAAGCACATATGAATGGCTTATTCCTAACCCTAACCATGTTTTAGATCACTAAAACTACCCCTACCCCTAAATTTAACAACTATTTAACTAACTATTAATAAGCCGCAAATTAGGAGTTAATTGAGGAAATACTCTTAATAACTAGTGAATATGTGTTCCCTATTCGCTATCAGGGCTAACATGTTAGCCTCTAGTTATATGGCGTATGTCATGTAGTGAGGTTGGAAAACGAAAAAAGTTGGGCATGCAAAGTTTGTTGTATAATCTTGTATGATGTCTGTTCATAAAGTGATTTTTGTTTATGTTGCAGAAGTTTGAAGCTTTGAAAACATAATAAATGGTAAAGGGAAGAGATGAGAGCTTCAATAACTGTTCTGCAAAGGCATAAGCGATATGCTGTGTATGTCTGTTTGTGAGTTTGTGTGATTGATAGAGGGGCTGGCTGCGCATGTGTGTTTTCCTCCAGGCAGACCCCAGAGCAACAGATTCCTTTGCTCAGATTAGCTAATTTTGATTTGTTTTCAGACAGGGTGTGTGTGTGTGTCTGGGCTTCAGGGCCTAGACTGTAAATTTTGCCTGCTGCGGGGTAGAAGCTGATTGATCTCTCAGTGTAAAATCGATAAGAAGACACTGTCATTTTTGTAACGAACGAGCTGCTCTGAGGAGATAGATTAAGACTCCACAGATCTCACCCTGCCTCTCTTTCATCAATCCCGCCTTGCCCGGGTTCGACTAGCAGAACCTGCAGCCGGGTTCAATCTCTGGCGTGCTGTATTAGCCCGGACCCACACGCCGTCTGCAGAGGCCTCTTCATTATACCCTGTATATTTCATCCATATCAGCCGACGTGTTAAAATCAAATATTTGCCCCTTTCCCCTCTCGTGTCTGATCCCCTTTGATTGATCTGTTTTATCATTTGCCGAAATACATCACACCGAGGGGTTGATTAAATCAAAAATCGAGGGCCATTGTCTTTCTCGCACGTCCTTTATCAGAAGTAATGTAACAATCGCGCTCATTTGTCTCCGGCTGTTACATGGAATAAAGTCAGTGGTGCTTTTCGGCTGTCGGCGATGCTGAGATTAGGAGAAGATTAATATAGTGCCTCTCGTCTTTCTCCTCTTCCGCTCTCTGTCTGCTCTGTCGCCTCTTGTATTGCTGCGTTAGAGATGCGCCACGCTCCCTCGTGGGCCCCTGTTTAACCTTCACCGGCTCATCTATTATAGCGCACCTCCACCCGGGACACGCGTGCTAAACACGCTCGTCATGCCTTCGCTGGATTGATGGTGGGAGAAAACCATTGCATAATCTCGACTTTTTCCAGGCCATTTTTCACACATTGCCTCTGCTGGTTCTTCTGATGTGGACTCATCTTGGGAGTGTGTTTGCGTGGGAGTGTGTGCTCGGAAGAGCATCGCTCATTTATCAAATATTAATACACGCATGCTTATGCAATATACAGTGACAAGTGAATGAGTAAATCTCCTTGACATTCCACATGGATAGGCCTTCACTACATAGCTGGATATGTGTGTTTTTTTAATTGAGTTAAAATGTATTCAATGAAATGCTTAATTATAAATACACATCAATATTTAAATTGCTTAATTAACTTAATAATTTTTATGTGGCCTATTTTTTCAATTCTTTTAAATTGTTCTTAGAATTATGGAGCTTTTTTTAAGGGACAGATCTATTCATTCTCCAGGTACACTGAGAGCAAGACAAGTGATAACAAGGTATGTTTGTAATGCTTTGAATCACAGGAGCCTCTGAAATATACAGGCATTCTTCAGGGAAGCTTAACAATGGAGGACCCCCAAGAAATACTGATTAACTGCTGAAATGAGTACATCATATTAAGCAAACTAAACTTGCATAAAAATATCTTAATCAAAGTGTTTTCAGCATCTGGTACTTTTGTATATTTTAACACAAAAATATCTTAACTTAATAATAATATGAATATATGCATTTTTATTGATTGATTTTATTTTATTTTTTAACCTTTTCCCAGATGTAGTCTTTCAGCATTTTAAAAATGAAAAAAAAGTCAAATATTTTAACTGTCCTTAAAACAAATTTGTTGAATTAAATATTGTCATTTTTCATCAAACTATGACATTTTTTAATTCAAAAGTATAAGATTATATTTAATTGTGTGTATTGAGGATATATTAAATCCAAGCTATATAATTAACCTTAAGCAAAAATGCTTTTAAACACAATACATGATTTGAAATATGATGGAAATGACATTGGTGGAAATGTCAGAACATTTTTAGCAGTATTTATTAATGAATTAGACACACTAGTGTGAGACGTGTTTTTAAGATCATTTTCAACTTAGAATGACTGAGTTGATATTTAATACCTGTTAAATACACTGCAAAAAGTGATCCTCTTTGAATGGGACTGTATGAAAAGTTTTGTGCTTTTTTTTACTTTTTACATTGAGTCTCCAGGGAGTGCAGATCAAATACAAATGTAATTCCCTCTTCTACTCTCTCATAATCTTGTAACAATTGGTGCTTGTGTTCAGTAGATTATTTATGACCATCAACAGCATGTGTTAATCACAAGGACAAGCCCCCTCAAGAGTTTCTGCAGAGAGAGAGCAAGAGATGTGGATAAACGGCGAGTGAGTGAGAGCTGCGGCGTGTAATACTTGTTTAATTCCCATTGGGTGTGCTTCTTATCAAATTAAAGTGTGTGTGTGTGTGGGGGGGGGGGTGTTCTGTCAGGACTGACGGCCAGTCCTTTTGGACTGGGCAGCATGTGTAAAATTGGCCAACAAGAGATTTGGGGTGGTGCTGGTTAGTGATAGGGAGCACCACACAGCATCGCACGCCCCTGTCACTTCACTCCCCCTTTCCGACGCGCAGCTCCCGCCCCGGGGTCAGCTGTCCCAGAGCGCCGGCTACAAGGACTGCCGCAGGGAGACGGGGGCCCACTACATCACCTCCAGCTGGGAGACTTATTACTCCCACCCCTCCTCACCTGGCCCAGCCATTCATAACATCATCAGCCTATTAAATATTCATGAGGCTAAGGACAGGAGGGAGGGGGATTGGCTGGTGGGGAGAGGAGGGATGGGGTACAAGGGGTTTTGATTCTGCAGGTGGCTGTTAGGTCTGTAATTGGTCCCCACTTGCCTCAGCAGCGTAAAATTGTTTTCATTATGTGTTCACACGCAGGCCGTGCGAGGGCTTCCCACAGGATCCAAAAAGAGAAATTTCACTTAAACAAGCTCCAAGCCTGGAAATTGGGAGAAAAACTAGAGAAAGAGATGCTTTCGAGAGAGAATGTGATGGGAAGGCTAATAATTAACTAGCTATGCGTGAACAATAGCAGAGAGTGGGATGAAGAGAGAGAAAGATAGAGGAAAACAGGGTAAGGTTACTCCAAAATAGGGAAAAAAAATCTACCCAGCAGTTGGGGGGACGTTACCCCCTCACCCTTCTGGCCCTTGAGAACATCCATAGTCACCGGGGGAGGAGGGGAGGGATGTCGGGGGGAGAGAAAGAGCGAGAAAGAGAGAAAAGTTTCCACCTGACTGGAGTTCCCATGGTTTGCCATGCAGGAGGGTAAGCAGGTTTCTGCAATAAACTCAGCCCATTGTCCCCCTAGAAAGGCCAGTCAGGTCCCTCCATTTGGATTCAAGAGTGTCTCTTTCTGTGCTCCTTGCGCTGAACTAATCACCACCGTACTTTGTTTAATTGCAGCCAAAGGGAGAGATGCGTTCAAGAAGTCATTCTGATCCCACACACCCCCTCGAGTCCATTTCCTACACCCCCTTCTTCTCTTGCTCACCCTCCTTTTCCTTTTATTGAGTTGCACAGTTATGCGAAGACAACAAACAGGGTTGCAGGTTCAATGCGGTTTTGGTTGAGGAGGTGGAGTAGGTAAGTGCCGGGGGCGACGCATGGAGAAATGCTTCCGACCGGCTGGGAGACAGCAACAGGTCTTGTTGGAAAGGACGGCTGGAATGGTCGAGTGGCCGGTAAGCCTATTGGGCGTGAAGCTCACTATAATCAGGTGCATGTCAAAGCCACTATAATGGACTTAAATTCACTGCTCCTCATTTTAAAATGGACATTTGGAGGGAGAAGGTGCAGGGCTTTGTGTGTGATGACTCTGGGGTCAGATGCTTTGTGCAGGATGGGGGTGTAGGGTGTGGGGATTTATGAGACAGGACCTTCACTGTAGCACACACACGGTTATAACCCATCATTTTGCATGAAGAAACTGAGCAAGTTTGACTTTTCATCTTCATTAGATCTACTTCTGTCTTCTATTCAGTTTGTTGCTCCCTCTCAGAGGAAGAAAGCATAATTGAACCGTACCAAAACTACGTAGCTGAGACCAAATATTATAAATTACAAACTTCAGGACAGGCATTAGAATAAATGATAGGATCACACATGGGAACGGAGAGCAATAACGATCGGAGATCATTTACCATTACCCACAAGGTGTCTTAAGTTGCCCCGCATGACATCGCTCGCGACTTAACATCGCCCATCACAGCGGGAGTTTACTACACAAACTTGTCTGTGGCAGGGCTGATGGGGAATCACCCTCCTCATCATCCCAGCATGAAGCAGACCTTTGCAGGGTGAGGTGCTCAAATCCTATCCTGCTAAAAGACTCCCGGAGTGACCCTGGGCCACTCATTTAACCCCTCACTGTGCCTGCAAGCCTTGCTAACACAAGGGATTTCAACGCTTGATGCACTTTTGGGGTCCCACCCAGACCAGTTCATTGAGCGCCGTAGGTGGGAAGAGCTGAAATATCTGAGCTGGGAAATCCCTCATGAATGGCATCTCTCTGGAATGACAAATGAGGGTTATATAGCTGTGGTTTGTTTATGCGCTAGGGGAATTCTGAGTTGATAAATAGCTGAAGTTTTTTTTGTTTTGTTTGTTTTTTAAATGCAGTTCAGGTTGTTAAATGTCAATTGGTGCGACTTCATAAACTTAATAAATAAACAGTTTTTTTTTTATTCTAATATAGTATAAAAAAAATATGTCATGTCTTTATAATGATTAATATTCAGTAGGTTACACCAAATGACTTCTTGTCATTGCATTTAAACTTTTCCTAAAAATGGTATCATTTTTCCCTCAAAGCCACAGCATAAAAATAAAGAGTGTTTTTGCATCTGTTTTACACTAGATTATTAAATGCATTCTTTATCCTAGACTGTTCCTAAATAAAGTGTTAATTTTCTGTATTTTCATAGTTGTACCAGTCTTCATTAATGTTGTCATTACGTGATTCTAGATAAGATATGAAACATTTCCTCTCTTTGTTGAGAGGTTTTCAAAAACAAGGGATTAATGGGACACAATTGCCATTCATGATGCTCTCTCTCTTAAGTGATGGGGGGATTTTGCTCTCTCTCTCTAAAGAGATAGGGGGATTTGGTATTGTGTGGGCAATTGGGCTGTCCCTCCCTCGCTCTCTTGACTTCTGTGGGGGCTGACTGGAGGTCGGAACCAGCCAATGAGGGCTCTCCGCTGGCCTGTGAAATACTGCATTCTGGTCCCATCACTCTCTCTCTCTCTCTCCCTCAAAGACTGTTTAAATGGTTGTGGTTTATTATTGCCCACTGAGGGCTAAAGTGATCCTCTGTTAGGCCTGTGGGAGAGGAGGGGCTGTAGGACCTGGCTTTCTCTGTGGGTGCTTTTGCCGGACAGCTGTTCAGGCCTTGCCTGACTTTTCATATGGATATGTATGGTAATGGAAGGCAATGGAGTGGGGATGAAGAGGAGGCAGCGTTAGAGCCCTCACTCTCTTCAGCACGCCTCTAAAAGCTCCACAAAAGGAGCAGTAAAAGGGGGCCGCGCCGGTGAAGCTCCCACTTTTTGTGGGCCTGAATTAGTTCTGCAAAAGCAATGAAAGTGATCTTTAGCCGCGAGACAGGGGAAGTCTGCCCACGGGACCCGGCGAGCTCATTAGCACAAAAACGTCTAGCGGCGACAGATAATTGACTGAGGCAGATTCAACTATCACTCCCCCAGAGTCTGTCACAACAGTTCCTTGAGCGCGGCACACACACGGTACACCCCATCCCCACCCCTCCACCTTCAGTGACATGATACAAACACATCCCATCACATTCCATTAACAGTTTGCACTCTTTCCTCTGTTCGCTCGCAGCTTTTCCTCCCACATCCTGGTCTGAGTGCTTTGTCACCCTGTGGCGTTTTAACCAGCGGCGTTGGATTGAGATGAAATCGAAGCGAGCCCCTCGCCAAGGTCTTGTAGCTGCTTGAATGCGTGACATTTCCGCTGTTCTGAAATCAGCGCATGTTTATTCCATCTGTTACATGAAACCATCTCAAATGGGAGTCTTTTGACCATCTATGAAGTTTTGTCGCCGGCCTATCCCCACGATCTCCGAATTGGGTAATTAAAACAAAAAAATGGGAAAATATCCCATCTGATGATTTTCTGCAAGTGTTGAGAGCTTGTTTTTTGTTCTGCTGTGCACAAACGACTGTGGCACACATGTTCAAACCCTGCAGAGGCCTCTGCCTGTGCTCATCATAATGGCAGCCTAACTGCTTCGAGGTTAAATTGACTGGAAAATGCTGTTTTAATTTTCATGTTAATTGAAATGGACTAATTGTTAATATATTCACAAGGCGAAAGTACCAAACTCAAATGGGATTTTGATTTCTGTCGGAATCATATTGGCTCAACGTGGCAAATAACAATCAGTAAATTACAAAAAATAGCCCGTTTTATTAGAATTTTATTTTTTTCCGCTGATTAAAATGAATATTAGCACTGCCCAGCTGTAGAGGTGACCGCACCACATATTCCACGACTTCTGAGATATTACAATTCTGGTTTTTCCAGATATTGTTGCGAAATAATGGATTCATGATCCTTTTAGCTCAGATAAAGGCTTTTGATAACGGAAAAAAACACCTTTTAATACATTTAATCTAATTCTATTGCCAAAAGTCCCAAAAAGGAATTACGAGATACGGACGGTGGGGGGTGAATCCGCATCTAACAATCACACTGCATTTGCAAGAGAGAGAAAAAAAGAAAAAAAAACAGAGAAAAAGAATTTTGTCAAGCAGCTAAACAGGCCTATTCTCCATGGCAGCCCCCTTCCTTCACGGGCAACTATAGAAATTAGCCTTTGCCTTCTCTGCGCTCTCACACTTGGCTACACACGCTTGCATGGACACAAGGAAAAGTAGAAAAAAACTCTTTTCTTTCTGTCAGCATTCCTGGCCAACAATGGCTAGATTAGGCAACGTGAGGGCCCCCCTTGGGGGAGGCGTATTGAGCGGCCAATGGCCCCAGCAGGAACAGCTGGTGGGGGTTAATGGCGACTGAACTCCGCAGTCGGGACCCTTTCTCTATTGTGTGGGCCACTCATGGGAAGGGAAGGGGGCTGCTGACAGATTCTGGGTTGCGAGGGCCCCTCGGTACAGTGTGCAGGGGTCATCCGAGCGGTGCGTGTGTGTGGTGCGTTGCTGGTAAGCAACAGAAAGGGACGTGTGGACTGGGGGAATCAGAACCAGTTTCCAGGGACATTAGCATCAGTTTAGATTCACCGAGAGAAAGGCAGAGGGGAAACACTGCACACGTTAGCGTATTTTAGCAGGAGGGAGGTGAAAGTGAAGGCGGGAAGGGAGGAATTCCCTGTGAAAAGAACATTTTCACTTCCTCTTTCTTCACTCTTCACCCTCTCATCAAGTCAATACAGGTGAGGTACTTCAGGATGACTCAATTAAATTCAATTACTTTTACTCGTTTGATTAATTAAATGTTCTTGATCTCAAGCACACATTATTTGTTTGCCCACTATAATCTTTGCTAATTTGAGGTTTCTGTGTTCCAGTAGGGAGCTGCGGTTCTGTGTTTACTGGCACGTTGAATCCAACCGTCAGGTGCTCCTGCCATGATTATGAGAGTCCAATCTACATCTGTATGTAAATATATGTTGCTTCTTGCATTCTAAAAATGGAAGGATGATTGCATTCAGAAGCCTCCTCAGATTTTAGAGCCTTGTGGATTTTCACTGCAACTTGAATAAAAAAAG
>JAUMHG010000060.1:8034823-8048259 GCA_032359395.1 Enteromius anoplus | reverse complement strand
ATAAATAAATAAACCAAGATGTATATTACAAATAAATACATAGACACCTCCGTAAACATATATCATTTATATAGTGAATTTATAAAAAATAAAAAAAATACAGAAATCTACACACATACATAATCATTACAATATTTATATATATATATATATATATATATATGGTCATCCCATATTGAACTGTCTCTAAGTGGATTTTGTATGTTTGTAACTCACGGTAATATATATATACCAAAATGTATAAGAATTGTAAATAAATAAATTAAAATTTTCGTTATTCCCTTTCTATTATTTTTATTCTGTTGGGTAACTATTTATATAGGCTATTTATTGGTCGGATAATCACGTGGTACCCACACGGAAAAAACCTACATAAACATTTATGTTTTAATATAGGTTTTGATATAGGTTTTTAATATATGTGACATAAATTGAAATAAAATTGGCAGTTTATATGTTTACCTATATATTCGTAAAATTAGTAAAATATATAAAAAATTACTTTTAACCCATCCAAGTGCCTCACCTCAGTCATGGTATTAAAGGTGGAGAGAGAGCTGGTTATTCATTTCCATCACTTACAATCCCTGCCTGACCTGGGACTTGAACCCCAACCTTTGGGTTAAAAGTCCAACTCCCTATCCATTAGGTCACGACTAATACGAGCAATACAGGAGACCTTTATGGCCTGTATATGCACATATATGCACCTCAATTTTGCCTATATGTGGCATATATACGCATATATGCAGCATATATATTATCATACATGTGAATATATACTGCGTATAGGTTTCATATATGCGCTTATATACTGCATATAGGTTTTATATATGTGCATATATCTTCATATAGATTCTTTCCATGTGGGTAATAATACAGTATAATACCTTCTTAAAGAAACAATTCACTTTTAAATGTTATTGCAAATGATCCTGCATGAAATAAATGATCAAGATATGGGAGTGCGTGAATCAGTGAACTCTTGAGACAGTGACACCTTTTTTCTTTCTATTAATTGGGATGTTCACAGTTTGTGAACACTGACGCGTTGGAGTTTGGTCTGCCGGGTCAAACTGATTATTTCTATTGACAAGAGGCCTGGGTGGAGGGGTACGTGTTGCATGTTGGATGGTCACCAAGGCAACTGGACGCTGTACCTCCCCTTTTTTACACTTTCTCTGAATGAAATCTGTTCGGTGTGCACGAAGCTGAACGCGCGATATGTAAACACGTGACACTGATTGCGTTCCACCTGCTTCAGAAAAATACGTGCCAACTTTTAGTTTTGAGTTTTGGATTGTTTGCGTCTGTTTCGCACGGACATTAAACATGTCAGAAGAGGGAGAAACAGCGTTTTCCGAAGACCCCAGGGTGCAGTATTTAGGCGAGATACTCTACCGGATACTCAAACTCAAAACTGATGCGTGGGAAAAATGTGTCAATGTTGAAAAAAATCAAATACTTTTTAGAACGTTTTTCGAAACGCGACTTACACAGTTATTTTTCAGCGTGACGGCGTCCAGTGCTGTAACAGTTTCTACGGAGGTAAGTGAGCAAAAAGGCCTTGTGTTTACATTCCTGTCTTTGCAAATATAGGCCTGTTCATTGCATGCAAAAAAATCTCTGACAAACAGGTGTGTTCCTTTAATTCTACAGAGCAACTATAAGCCGCTGATTTATGTGTACACTTTAGGTTTGTCATCTCTCTGAAGACAAGAAAGTTTACATTCTTAAAAAAGGAAACGGCAACATTCTGCCAGAAACCTGTAGGAGTTCTTTACTCTTTGGGGTGCTGTCACCTTCATTCTTGCCACAGCTGTCAGACACCATGGAGAAGGTAATGAACACGTGTAGACCCCCCAAGTCCACGGTTGTTTGATTAGCTGTCAAAAAAAGTAAATAAATACACAATGAAACAGAATATTAGCAGGAACGCCCACCTTTTCTTATGTTTTCTTTTCTTTTCTAAGCAGAAGTGAATAGAAGTATACCATTTGAACATGTAATTTACAGTGTTAAACATTGGTGTGATGTATTATATTTTGCTTCAAGGTCTGTCTGCCGCTTCTGTCAAACAAGAAGAATCACCAAATGTGGCCAAATATAATATCACAGGATGTGAGACAACACACAGAGAACTTACAAAGCAAGGTCACCGTGGTGAGGGGACAGTATTATGGCAAAACTGTCCTTCCTGTTCCTGCCATCAGAGAATGGATAGAGCAGTGCCAAGAGACAACGTTCACACTGTATGAATGCTTTTTGTGTTTGAATAATACACAAACGGTTTGGAGTCAGTTCGTTTTATTAGAAAAAATCTCTACTTTTATGTAGCTAGGATGCAATAAATTGCTCAAAAGTGTCACTAAAGATGTACATTTTGATACAGATGTAAGATAAAATAATGAAATATAAAAGTACTTCTTGCTGAAAATTTTGATTTGTGATCAACAAAAAAAATAAATCATGTTAAAATAAATGAAAAGCTAAAAATGATTTTAATGTTTCACAATATTACTAATATATTAATAATATAAATTATTTTAAATGTATTTTTTATTAAATAAATACAAAGCATATCTGACTAATCAGACTTTAAACAATAATTAAAAAAATTATAATTTTGTTCAAAAAGTTTTGACTTCAGGTGAACTAATATGTTTTATTCTTTCTGGTTATTGTCTTGTAGTCTGACACACTTATTAATCCTCATAGACTAAGATTAAAAAGCATTAAGTGTCTTTGTTTTGTGAAAACAACAATCAATTTCTTATTTTCAAACAAGGCAAGACAGTCGCAACAGAGCCATGGTACATGCAACCGAGTCCATGGTCATCAGCTGGACACACATGATCCATAAAGTCTTAAGAGCAGATTCTGCTGACTTGACTGTGACAGGATTGAACCCTGGACCCAAAGCTGAACTTGACTTCTGGAGATCCAGAAAAAACAACATACAGAATATTCATGAACAGGTTGGCCAGAAACAAACATTTCAGTTTGTATAAGCAAGCATACATGTTTTATAATGTACTAAATCTTTGTAAATCTCAGTTACAGAATCCTTGTGTTCAGAAAATGATGAGGATTCTGGAAATTATAGACAGCAGTTATTTCCCATCATTCAAAGCTCTGACCGAGGCTGTTTTTGACGGTAAGGCACACAATTTTCCCAGTACATTTGATTAATAATACATTTGAGTTTACATAATACCATTCTGTTATATTCTGCCTAGTTATCATGTGTATTTGTCTCTCAGCTTTGCAGGAAGCCAGAGCTATAGACCTTCACCTTCATCCTCTCAGATCACTGCTGTCTCAACTGGAGGCGGATGAGTTCTCATCCTTCCACACACTCATTCCACCAGTCTTTCATCTTATATATCTAGTCTGGACTCACTGTTCCTTCTATCGTTCACCTGCACGCATCGTTGCTCTGCTTCAGGAGCTCTGCAACCTCCTCGTTCGGCAGGTATGACATATGTGACAATCTTCTAATTTATAGTTAGTAGTGTGTGTTATTTAAAATGTTGCCAAATCAGTCATGTGGCATAACCAACATGCAGAAACACGCTCATAACTGTGTCAAGGTTAAGAAGTCTCTTAAGATAACAGATAATATAGCCTTTTATGACAAGATAAGTTCAGGTTGTTAAATGTCATGTGGTGCGACTCCTCCAAAAATTCAATGATATTTATGAATAAATAATTCACGTTTGTAAAATAAATAAACAAATAATTAAAAACAAAACATTTGAAAATTATTATTTCGGTGTGTACACTCGCATGTATTCAAGGTGTCCGAAAAAAATATACATTTTACATAGTTTTATGCAGTGCATTTTACTTGGTGGTTGCACCACATGACTAAGGCTGCATTTACACTGCAGGTCCTCATGACCAGTTCTGATTTTGTGGCCATATCCGATTTTTTGGATGATGTGCTTACATTTCTTTTAAACTTGACCTGAATCCGATGTGTGCTTTTTACACTGCACTTGCTAAAGCAAGCAAAAATAGCTTGTATGACATCACGTATCATTTTGAATAGTGCAGTTTTTAAATTCAATAGTTAGTTACAATTATATAGTACACATTCTTCAGGTTATTATATACTGTAGCAACTCTTCTCAGGTGTTAAGCATGTCACATCTTCTGTGTTTTTTACTCATTAAAAACAAATGTGTACAGCAGTGATTGTATTTCAAAGCCTTGAAAGTTGTCTGTGTGATATACCAAAACAACACATTTCCGAGTCAGATCGCCTTTTATTTAACACAGACAAACAAAATGAATTCTTTGCTACTCAACTAGAGGTGTTTAATTTGTTACAGTTATGTCTGTACTGCAAAATGTTTTCAAAAACTCACTTTTCAATGACGTAGGAGTTGCATTTACAGGGAAATATCCGATTTGTCCGCTTATTACATGGCAGAAGCAAAATGCACGTATTCAATTCATATCTGATTTATTCCCACATACTGTATGAATAAGGCCAAAAACTGAGGATACTGGAGGATACTGAGGATACTGGAATCCATGTGATTTTTTTCTTTTGCTTGCACGGCCGTGGGCCACATCCGATCAGTCCCACATGGGAGGAAAGCATGCAGTGTTAATGCTGCCTAAAGAGTCTTTCAATTAAAAATAATCTTAATAACAGTATCTAGAAACAACTAGATTTGATGTTTTTCTTTCCTTTTGTCATGGACAACCATTTATTTGGGCGAGCAGCCATGTATTAATTATACGTTCTACAAAATAGAGAGTGGAATTAGAATAGAGATTTAAAGTGTGTTCTTGTAACCGTAACATTAATCTTTGCTCCATCTAGGCCACTTCATATCTCCGTGCAGAGGAGCTGCTGAGAGCAGAGACTGAAGATGGTTTGGAGAAGTTACAGACTGTGGTAGGAGTTTTCGGCTGTGTGAGAGAAACATTCAAGACATACAGACAGAAGGTGGCTGCTTGGGCCAGTCATTATTCTACACCGAAGTGCTGGGATTTCCCTTCGGCTCTTGTTTTTACTCGATTTGATGGCTTCTTGGCACGTGTTTTACAGTTGAAGGTAAGTATACATCTATTGAAGTGATAATATACTTTGACTTTCAGCCATGAATTCAGTTTTATGTTTTGTGAGTATTCTTTTTATTCAATATTTTAAGTGACTTTTGTGAGATTTACAAAAATGATGATGTTTTTCAGGCTCTTTTCTCCACTATGTTGGAGTTCCAAAGGCTGGAGAAGCTGGTTTTTGGAGGTCTCAGAGGAAGGGTTTACACAGAGCAGGTCTCCCGACTGTATGCAGAGTTTCTTCATCTTTGCAAAGCCATAAGGGATCAAAAATACAATCCACTCGATTTGACTTCTCAGGTATGGAGTGCATTTCTTGCTTAGGATATATCAGAATCAGCTTTAAGATATCAACACTCCCAATAAGTCATATAGAAACATATATTTTCAGTGGTAACTTAAGCTGATGTCTGATAGCATGATAATAATGCCTCAGTGGATCTGTCAGTGTTAGTGCCGATATAACTCACCCTGTTATTGTTATAGTTGCAATAGTTCCTTTTTTATGTTCCTGGGGCCTTCTTGTAAATATAGGGTATGTTTGGATACAACATGCCTGATATTTGGCAACCTTCTCAAAGCCCTAATTGTTCACATAAATCCTATTTTTTGTTATGTTTGTCATGTAACTTTCATAGTGTTTAAAACCTGATATGTAATTATGGAAAATTATTTTAAGATAAGGCTAAATTGTTCAAAACATTAATGTACAGTCTACTACACGTGATTGTTAAGGAATGAATTATACTTTTATATTATTGTTAAAATCTTTTTGACCAGCTTAGAATATTAGATTTAGTATTTAAAGCAAGTTTTAATTTAAAATTTTCTTAAATGTTTCATTTTGTGTAAAGTATTTCGAAAAGGACTTTTCAAGTTTTCAAGAAAGAGTTGCAGACTTTGATCGACAGCTGTCCAGGATTCTGTGCCTTGCCTTTCAAGATTGTTCAGGATTGGAGTCTGTTTTCAAAGTAAGTGATTCTGGTGAGACAGACTTAATTAAAATGAATCAGAAAAAGCATACACTGCCTTTCAAAAGTATTCACACCCCTTAATTTTCACTTTTTGTTTCGTGGTATTTAAAATAGGAGTCATTTACAACAGCAGTCTAATATAACACAATGGGAAAACAATGAAGGGGTGTGAATACTTTCACAAAGCACTATAAAATTGCTAAACCTATATAACCTTTTACTCTGTATGCTTAAAGCTGGTTGCTGTGCTCAAACCCCTCTTGGAAAGAGGCATCATAAAGGAAACGTTTATTCCTAATTTCTCCAAAGTGATTCAGCTTTTTGCCGATGAGCTGGACAGATGCAAACACCTGTTTGATTCTCATCTTGAACAGGTAAAATAGTTGTTTTTTAACAGATTTTCATACAACGAGGACCTTGTTTAATTCATCATTCGATTTCAGCAAAAGAGAAACAAACTGCATTTGAGCAAGAACATGCCTGCTATGACAGGGTGTCTGAAGTGGGCAAAAATGCTTAGAGACAGAATTCAAATCCCTTGGAACAATTTCCAGTTTGTTCTGGATATGTAAGTGTTTAAAATTCTATTCAGATTTTTATTGTTTTCTTTTTTTTTCTTTAATGGTAATAATGAAAGGTGATGGTGCATTTATATTACAGGAGTATCGAAGGACCGGAAATGGAACTGGTCTATCATAAGTACCTGGAAATGTCCTCTCATTTAGATGCGTATGAGAAGCAGGTCTATTTGAGCTGGTGTGGCAATATTAACCAGGTCTGCCAGATGGACCTGGATCAGCCCCTAATCAAAAGAGATCCCGGCACTGACCTGCTGTCAGTAAACGTCAATCAAGAGGTGAAGTACATAAATGCAGTGTGTTTAAAATCGCAGCATTAGGCATTCATTTAAATTTTCAAAGCGACTAACTTTAAGGAATCTGTCTGTGTATACATTTGCATAATACTGATCTTTTTCACCTTAGCTGATTGCTGTGCTCAAGGACGTAAAACACCTGAAAATTCTTAATCAGGTGAACATCCCTTCTGCTGCTATGAAGGTGTATGAAAATAGAAAGATGTTCTTTAAGGTTAGTAAATGATTAGTTTGTCTGATAACAGTTGAATCTGTTTTTTATATTCTGTGTCATTCATTAATGTGAGTATTTTTCCTGATCTCCATTAGAACCTTGGGAGCCTACATTTACTAGTGCAGTGGTATAACAAGGTGAAACAGACAACTCTTAAAGTGGAGGCTCCTCTTGTGAAAGAGGAGATGGAGAACGTTAACCGGCAAATCTATCGAGCAGAAACTGAGCTAACATGGCAAGACCCAAACTGCTGGAACTATATCTGCACACTGAAGGACACTGTCCATCGGCTGGAGAGAAGACTACAAAAAACTAAAGACAATATTGAGATAATGGAAGTTCTGATGAATGGATGGAGCAAACAGACGATGTTCTGCAGAAAAGACCATAAGAAAGAATCCTCACTACAGCTGGATGATAGAGCAGCAAGAGTGGCAAAAAGCTACCACAGTCTTAGGAAAGATGGAGAAACTATCCATTATTTGTTACAGGTAAGGAAAAGCTTTTTATAGATAATTTTTGCTACACCCCATTTCTCTAACATTCCTGTTTTCTTTATTCTTTCTTAGGAGAACGAGATCCTTTTTGCAGCAGATAGTTCTTCAGCTGCATGGAAGACCTACTTGGAGTATGTAGATGATATGATCGTGGAGGGATTTTTCAGTGCCGTCTCAACTTCTCTGGAGTTTTTCATTGAGAATATGGAGGGGTCAGTGAGGCAGGCTCCTTTGTTTGAGGCTCAATTGCTACTGATGGGATCTGAGATGAAGTTTAAACCATCTCTGGATCGAGATAGTGGCGATGGACTTCACGAATTGGTGGAGGAATTACTAGGTGATGTGTTCAAGATGTCTGCTCAGGTGAAGAGGGTGGCATCTCATCTTAGCGTACCTCACTACCAGGTATTTACAGTTGATGAATTCAAAGTGGTTTCCAAATATCTGAGGTCACATTGACAATATGAAATTGCCAGAAAAAAAACAACCTGGAAATATGTATATTTCTGTGAATTTAGCAGACACTTTTATACAAAATGACTTACAATAGAGGAGTTGAAGTGATTTGAAACGTATTCACAGTGCAAAAAGTTTTGCTAGATTAGTAGAGAAGAGAAGAGAAAGAAATTGTTTTTTTTTTCGTTTGTGAAGTGGTGGCAGAAAAGGTGTGTCTTCAGCGTTTTTGATGGTTTCAGCAGTTCAGGTGAAGGTAAATAGTCATTCTGACAGAGGAGTGGAGAGGGTGAGGGTTTTGGAAAGTGACTTTTTGCCAAGGCACTCGTTTACTGACTATAGCTGGCTGGGAGGAATAAATAGGAGTTTGAAACATTCGAAATGGAGCCATAAACAGTATAAGAATAGAGATATAATTTGTGACTGTACATGTGATCTCCTTTGTAAAAAAAGTTTTTTTTCTTTTTTTATTGAAGATAACAAATTTGGAAAATGTAGTTGGAAAATATTAAAATCATGCCAGAAAAATTGATTGAGTTTTACAAAACCTTTATGCCAAATCAAGTGCATGCTGCCTTTAAATAACAAGGGGGATGAAACATATTTTGAGGAATTATTATTTTATTATAAATAAACAAATACAAAATATATATATATATATATATTAATATAGAATATATTTAGCATTTTTCTAAATTATTTCATTTTCACACTTTAAATGATAAGCATTTACACTAGTGATCTCAGACATTTGTATCCATGTTAATTAGTTCTTTATTTCTTAATTTTGTTGGTACATATACAAATAATATTCCCATATTTTCCTCCAAACGTTGTTAAGGCTGACGTGGAGGACATGTTAGACCTAATAGAGCTCCGACAGGAAGTTATGGAGAGAGTTGATGAAGTCACAAAGAAAGCCCTGCAATACCAGGACACACTTATCCGCTACAGTCCCCTGTGGCTTGATGACAGGGTTGAATTTCTCAGGCAGTTCCTCCTCTATGGTCATGCACTGACAGCTGAGGAGGTGGAAGCCTATGGAGAGGATGCATTTCCAGAAAATCCTCCCACCACAACGCAATTCAAAGAACAGGTGGATATAGATATCATTCCATAAACTGTTTTCTGATAGGTTCTGATAGGTTATTAATACATTTTCTCCATAACAGATGAATCATTATGAAGACGTGTATGCAGAGGTCAACCGTTTGGAGGACTGGCAGGTGTTTGACGGTTGGTTTAAAGTGGATATACGTTCGTTCAAGATGAGTCTTTTAAACGTAATCAAAAAATGGAGCTGGATGTTTAAAGATCACCTGATGTCTTATGTTACCGGCAGGTGAGAGCGCCTTCTGTAATTACCGAGAAAAATCACTTAATGCCCCAATTTTCTTCCAAACTCTAAATGCTTTCCTTGGTCAATAAAAGTAATAGATTTTTTTGCTGGTTTGTGATCTTGATTTTCTTTAGTATTGGTGAATTAGTGGAGTTCATGCTCCGGGCGGAATCCGGGCTTAAAGAGCCGGTGTGTGCTGGAGACTACCAGGCTCTTGTGCAGGTGATGGGTTACCTGCTGGAGATCAGAGACAGGCAGACTTGCACAGACCAGCTTTTTGAACCTGTCATTGATGTGGTCAATCTTCTGGAGCAATATGGAGAGACCCTACCTGAGCATGTTCACCTGCAGCTTGAGGTGAGAGTATTTGACAGCCCTTGACACTAACTATGAAATGGGAATTATGTAAAGAGACAGCCTTTTGAAGGATGTCATTGGTTTTGTCATGACCTTTTTTTCGACCTGTATTACCATTTGAAGTTTTGGGGTGCCAAGGATGCCTTAAGGCAGTGGTCTCAAACTCAGTTCCTGGAGGACCACAGCTCTGCAGAGTTTAGCTCCAACCCTAATCAAACACCCCTGATCTAAGGTCTTCAGGATCACTAGAAACTTCCAAACAGGTGTCACTTGGAGCTGGTTGTAGCTAAACTCTGCGGAGCTGTGGCCCTCCAGGAATTAAGTTTGAGACCTCTGCCTTAAATGGATAACAGTAAAGGCATTAAACAAAGCAAAACAAAAAAAGTCAATTTCAACTGAATGACAAGTTCTGTCATAAAACTCATTCTATCTATTCTAAACAAAGCATTTGCTACTTGGCATAAGCTGATTAATTCATGTTGTATACGTAGCTAGAAAGCATGCTGCTTTGGATTTTGCATTGTGCAGTGTGCTTTTAGAGTTACTCTGAAACCCACTTGCATTACTCAACACTCAACTGTATTTAACTGTATCAGGAGTTGCCAGAGAAGTGGAACAACATGAAGAAGTTGGGCTGGACAGTAAAAAATGAGGTTGCTCCTCTTCATACTGCTGAGGTGTCTGTTATCCGCAGAAAGTGTGGGGCCTTTGAGGTGAGGATCTCACGTACTCATAGCTGATAATAGTGATTCAACTGTAAACTTTCAGTTCTTTAAGCAAAATTAAATGGTTTTAGGTCTAAAAGTGTGAAGGGTTTTATTGCAACAAAAGAATAAATATTAAAATTTTTTGTCTTTCTTCACAGAAAAAGCTAAGTCAGTTTCGAGAGAGGTTTAAAAGAGAAGCTCCTCTCCAGTACAACACAGAGAAACCGTATGCTCGTCTGGATAAAGTAAATTATTATTTATTCTAATTCAAACAAACCACAGAAGTCATTTCTATTCATTTACATACTGGCCTTTTGTTTATGCTGTGTTTGCTAGTGTCACAGGGAGATTCTGGGTTTAGAGGACGAAAACGCAGATCTCCAGGAGTCCTGTAAGCTGTTTGAAGTGAGCAGCCCTGATACTAAGCAACTCAGCCTCTGTCAGAGAGACATTGCTGTTTTGAAACAGCTCTGGGATCTGCTGCTGTGCGCTCAGGTGCTGATTTGGTTTTTAAAGAAAATAAAATACTTCCGCCTACAGTTTTGCTTGAACTGTGCACTTAACCCAATGCTGTGTCCTCACAGTGCAGTATAGCAGAATGGACTGGGACAGTATGGAGAGAGATCAATGTAGAGCAAATGGAGACAGAGCTGAGGAGGTTTGCAAAAGTAAGAATGCTTGTATCAGTGTCCTAGAAAGCACCAACATTTATCTTTTTTGGAAGGGTTTTTAGTGCTTAGCTCTGTGTGTTTCTAACATCTGACTTCATCCAGGAAATGTGGGTCCTTGATAAAGAGGCCCGTGTTTGGAACGTGTTTGTGAGTCTGGATTGTGTGCTCCGGGATCTGTTGGCTTCTCTGAGGGCTGTGACAGAGCTGCTGAACCCGGCTATGAGAGACAGACACTGGGCTCAGCTGGTCAGGACTACTGGGGTGAGAAAGAGGGTGGCAAAATATAAATGCTATTTATTTTAGCGACTTGCAAACATATTTAATGTATATTTAATGCAACCTTATAGCATTCATTTTTTTTTAGCAATTTTGTTATTTACTATATCTTTTACATTATTCTAAAGTCAGATTTTCTTTTTTTCATTGAGCGCAACAAAATGCACATACATTTAAAGGGAATTATGACCAAATATCTACTATAGAAGTACAATACAGGACATACAGTAATGTTGAAGCTTTTCTGGTGCTTATTATAGTAGTTATTTTTAAGGTTGATGGCACTGTTAACTTCCTTTGTGTGTAAAAAAGCAACTTCAACATTCTGCAAAACATTGTATTTGTGTTCAGTGCACTGTAAAAATATAATAAAAAGGTATAGATGAATCCTGCCCACTGTTGCAGCTTGCAAATCATATTTTAATACAGCTTTTGGTCAAGCGATCATCATTGTTTTTCAGTAAAAAAATTCTAAACAGTTTAAAAAAATGTTTTTGTGAAGTGAAATTTCTATCATCAGCTTGTACTCATGTTGAATACTTTTTATAAATGTTTTATATTGTTCTCTTAGGTTAATTTCACTCTAACTGAAGAAACATCTTTTGAGGATTTACTGGCTTTGCAGCTGCACAGATATGAAGATGTGGTGCACAGCACAGTTGGGAGAGCAGTCAAAGAGATGTCCACTGAGAAGGTTTGAGCTCTCACATGAATTTATGTACTGTGATAGATTTTTAAAAATAAGAATGATGATTTATTCATTTAATGTAAAGGTTTTGACTGAAATCAGCCAGATGTGGACACGGATGGAGTTTTCTTATCAGGAGCATTACCGTACCGCTACACCAATGCTGAAATGCAGTGATGAACTCATTGAGGTTCTGGAGGACAGTCAGGTATAGACATCTCTGAAATGTCACTTGGAATTAGCTGGATGGTTTGAACTAAATCTTACACTGATAGCATGCTCACTTAGCATATCAGAAAATGTTAACAAGCTGTTGCTTGGCGAAATAAACTCGGTGCAACCGGGGTCTTTATTTTCTGCTCTGAGACCGTCCCACTATGCCGAGAGAACTATCTTTCATTGTCAGCCGCCTGTATTCACACGCCTGATTTATAGAGACCACACATTGCTGGCTTTGTTATCACGCTGTATGTGTAGGGGCCAAAATCTAGCCAAACACATCACTGTTGACAATAAGTCTGCCGTCTGTGCGAAACCGGCCCCTTACACCCACATGTCTGAAAACATTAAAGACAACAGAAGGGCACTAACACAACATGAACAAAAACAACATAGGCACATCGTGCTGGAGAAACCAAAACTCTAATATTTTTTGGATTATTTTTTGAAAGCCTGACGAGATCAAATGTGATCTGAGCTGTGAGCTGTGTTTTAGTGTTTTTATCATGTTTTAAATGACATTTACTTTTGATATTTTGTAAAGTACATCAACATCAAAAACAAATTTCCCGAATTCCTTCCTAATTGTCGTTTAAAATTAAATCCAAGTGTAATCTTGAACCTGAGTGGATGTCAGTTTAAGTTTTTTTCTTTTTGTATTTATATTTTTAAATGTAATTTAATTTTGTTTTAAGAATAATTATTCTTTTTTTTATTTGCACTAATTCCAATTATTATATTTTCTCTCAAAAAAAAATTCAGATAAGTATTTGGTGATAAATCAAACATGATCTAACCTCTAATTATAAAAAGGTAATTTAATGTAATTTTATTTTAGACTTAAGTTGTTTTCAAATAATATATATTTTAGGGCCGGGACTTTACTGGTTAATTTTGATTAATTAATTACACAAAAAGTAATCTGTTAAATTTTTTTAACGCATTTTAATCTCACTTATTTTTGCACCGTGGAACGTTTCTCACTGGATGAGTTCCGGTGAGACTGATTATACTGGAGCACCAACTAGCGTTTCTAATGTTCTGAATGTACTTGAAAGTAGGGATGTACCGATCCAGATCGGCCGATATGT
>JAUMHG010000060.1:8019659-8034723 GCA_032359395.1 Enteromius anoplus | reverse complement strand
TTTGTGTGTCTATCTGATAATTTTTTTATTTTATTTTATATATATATATATATATATATATATTTTTTTTTTTTTTTGACATTTTGACAATATCATACATATTCCTGTAAGTGCATAAAACCGAATGGAATGCTTTAAAGAAAACAGGAGAAGTGCAACTGACAGCACAGATATCACAGAATATCACATCCATAATATTTACGCTGTTATTTTCCTGTAAAATTGTTGTCACTTCCTGGAGAATGATGTCATTAAAGGAACATGCTTTTATTAAACTGATTCATTTATGTGATATGACAAAAGACTAACAGGATGGAAATTGAAAATGTGTTGAGACACATTTTAACGGCTTTTAAAAATTAATAGTATTTCGTAATAATTCAGCATTTTAAGTTCAGCACATAGCAATAAATAAATAAATGCAAAGAAAAAAATTTTAATAAAGAATAAGTCCACTCAAAACAAAGTATTAAAGTAATTTTAAACTTTTCTATCTTACAAATATTGTAAATATTGCATTCGTTGTACGACTGAGTACTCTATGATAGCAATGACCCAATGAATGTCCCCTCTAGTCCAAATAAACCAGGCTTGGTCTCAGTTTATAGGGATATGTGTTAGTGTGTGAGTAATGGTCGTGTTAGGCACATAACAGGACCTGTAGCATGCTAATTTCACACATGGTTCTGTTGCTGTTCTACAGCTGGCCTGTTAACGGACTGCCATTGGGAGTTTATTAATCAGGCCAGCTGCAGGTGTGTGTGTGTGCGTGCGTGAGTGTGTGAGCTGCCGAAGGAATTGCGATGAGGGGAAACCTATCTATTCAGCTGACGTCAAACGTTTGGAGGTAAACGTTATCACAAGTTGAAACTGGAATCATTTGTAGGTGCAGTGCCGTTGGTTAGTGTGGGTGTTAAACCGTTTGTATCTTCTGTGCATTGTTAAAATTATATGAATATACTATACTAACATTAAAAAGCATAAATACTAATTGTATTTATTGTATGTTTTGGTGTATCAAATTAATAATTAGAATTACATAAATATAAAATATCTAAATATATTTTTTTATAAATTCCACTTAATGTAAAATACTATTATAGTGGTTTAAAATGCTGCAATACGTGGCACTTGATAGTAAATATATACACTGTGCAATTTAATTTATTAAAACAATGATTATGGTAAAATAGTAAAAATGTCCTGTCTATAAAACATGCTGAATATTAAACCTTGAGGGGAAAAAAGGTCTTTGATTCTTTATTGGTTTGTGTTATGTGAAGTGGAACTCCATCCATCCACATGCGAAAAGAAGCCGTCATTCCTTCAACTTCAATGGATGGAGGATCACACAAGCCCTCGGTGATCTGAAAGAGACAATTATCTACAATTGAGCTCTGTCAGGAAGAACAAACCTGCCCTTAATAAGCTCTGTGTGGGGGTGCTTTGCTGTTTCAGATAGTCGAGTGTCCTGTCCAAAGACAACAGCCCAGGTGAGTGACGAGGTTGCCCCTCGGCTAGGGTCCTGAAGCCCTCCCCTCTCTCTCCTCATGCTTGGGTGATCACAGGTAGAGGCTGGTCTTACTGGGCCCAGATCCAGACTGTCCTCTCACTTGTATCTGTTTAATGAAGAAACGCCACTGGAGGACAGTGTCTGTCTGATCTAAATGACCCACAGCTCTTCGTAGGGGCATCACTTGACCTTTCCGCAGCTTTTCAAGAGCCTCTTTTGTGCTGCACCAATGAACATTGGGAGCTTCTTAGGTTGCAGGATCTCAGCCTTTTTTATACATATAAAAGATTTAATGATTCATGAAAGGATAGAAGCTATTTTATTTAATGTAATTACAGTGCACAAACGTTAATATATTACACTAAGACAAAACAAAAGTGGCCAAAAAATACTTTCTGTTTGTTAAAGAAATCCTACAAAATCCACACAAATGTTAAACAGCAGAAACTGTTCTCAGCATTGATAATTATAAGAAACATGTCCTCATCACTAAATCAGCATACAGTATGTGACCATGGATCATAAAATATAAGTGTCTTAAGTGTCATTTTCTTAAAAATTATATTTATAAGTCATGTTAAAGCTGCATAATTAAACTTTCCATTGATGTACGGTTTGTTAGGTTTAGCCAAGATGAAACTATTTAAAAATCTGGAATCTGTGGGTGCAAAAAAAAAAAAAAAATCGTCTTTAAAGTTATCCATATATAGTTCTTAGCAATTCATATTACTTTTCAAAAATGGGATTTTGATGTATTTACTGCAGCAAATTTACTAAATATTTTCATGGAACATTATTGTTACTTTATATCCTAATCATTTTGGCATAAAAGAAAGATTCATAATTTTGACCCATGCAATGTATTTTTGGTTATTGCTATAAATATACCCGTTCTGCTTATGATTGGTTTTGTGCTCCAGGGTCATATATTATAATTTCTGAAGAACAGTTTAATTTATTATTGCAAATGATAATTAATGTCATGTTACATTTTAAAGTGTAATAATATTTCACAAATTACTGTATGGAGATAAAAAGAAACATTAACATTAACGTAATTTAGCATTTAAAAGGTATATAAGAAATCATAAATACGTTCAACACCTCAACAAGTTCTATGATTCATGCCACAAAGGACAAGCAGCTCAAGACAAATTCTGCACTGAAGTGTAATACATAGGATCAGTGGATTAATAATACTCATACTTGAGCATTTGCCTTAACAAATATTACTACTTATAAGAAAGACTCTCTGTTATTGACTTGTCTAATAACCTTAACACCTGTAGCGGTGCAAACTGCATTTGATATTGTCCAGTACAATTCAGAAGAACTTGGCTGAAGATTTTGCAAAGCAGAACAATTAGTTGTGGACATTGTGTCGCAGGAGATGCCATATTTCACATCTTTTGGTGCGTTCCCCATTATCAGTCCAGTTTAATTAAGTGTGACATGATTTGGACCCAGTAATTCTCACGTGGTCTCTATTTAACTCTGGAAGGAATAGCACCATGAATTTTTGTGTCTTACTTCCAGCTTGCCTTTCCTTGACATTTTCAAATGTACTCCTCGGCTTCGGATGGAATAAATGACTTGGCCCTAGGCAAAAACACTGAGCGTTGGACACTACAAAGCTCCGCTGTCATTATATACAGTGCATCTGGAGAAACAAACAACACAGA
Organism: Enteromius anoplus; assembly: GCA_032359395.1. Taxonomy (NCBI): domain Eukaryota; kingdom Metazoa; phylum Chordata; class Actinopteri; order Cypriniformes; family Cyprinidae; genus Enteromius; species Enteromius anoplus. The sequence continues at coordinate 8,031,528 of JAUMHG010000060.1, read as the reverse complement.
TTCCGCGCGGGCCCCTGTGAGGCAGAGCGGATTACAAATTAGAGCTCATTTTGAATGATTATCAGAGCAAATCCACATATGGCTTCTAGCCGGGTCCTCGCGGACTTTCTCCGTATGCCATTAAAAAACATTTAATCTGATAGATTCATTTGTCTTTGTGTCTGGGCCGACAAAGTCAAGGGCAGGCCGGAGCGCTCCGATTGGCCGAAGGATGCATTGACATCAGCACGGGTGAAAGGTTGAGCCAGGACAAGCCTACAGCTTCTGGGGTGCCAAGTTTTGTGTTGAGACTTGCCAGGTGTGAAGGGTTCTCCATGTTGTTCTTGGGCTTATTTGAACATCTGTGCCGGACTACCGGTCAGGCTTGGTGCTCTGGAACAAATTCAGCCCGAATCTGGCTGCAAATTCCATTTAAACAAGAGGGTAATTTAGCAGAAGAACGTTTGAGGGCGGACATGGAAGGTGATTTAGAGATTGGCTATCGGAGTCCCAAGCGCACTGGGTTTCCTCTTCACACCCCATCAAACCCTAGATAGAGATCTGGAACCGGCTTTAGAGCATTACGCCTATGCTAGTTTGAGAAATCCAACATAATTGCAATGGAAAAACAAACGTACCTACAAGGAATCATTGTGTTTTTGTTTAGAAAACGTTATGTACAGCTTGGCGCGCTCTTAAAAATGCAGGTGGTTCTTTGGCTTTTATGGTTCCAGAACCTTAAAGTTCGCCCAAAAATGAAAATGAGCCCATGATTTACTCACCTTCAAGCCATCCTATGTATATATTAAGTTCTTATTTCTCACAAATATAACTGGAGTTATATTAAAGTGCCCCTATTTGGGGTAATGAGAAAAAAATACAGATATTTTTTTTATAATATATCATTATTATTAACCTTATTTGTTCAACGACTCCCAAACGATTAATTCAACAATAATTTTTTTCCAAATCCCTCCAGTGATTGGTCAAAATCATTGAAGCAGTGTTTGTGAGCTTTAAATGCTTCAAAAGCGGTACATAGTGGCAATGAATTCATTCACATTTTCATTCAGACCAAGGCAATCAACAATGGGCGGGCAATATGTTAAAGTGCCCCTATTATGCTTTTTCAAACATGATCGTTCATGCAGTGTGTCATGTAGCTGTATGTGAACATAAACTATCTGCAAAGTTGTGACGCTGACAGTGCACGATTAATAAAGTTACTGTCTATCAAAAAAAAAGAGTCGGCTCACATTCGCCACATTCAGCAATTTGAATCTTTCTCTGTTACTGCCACAGGTCACCAAGTAACATATTTTTTGCATAATGTCCACCCACGTTCTATGTCGCGAACAGCTTGCCCGGCCCACAAACAGTACCATTTCCGTGTGGATTACATCATGTCAAGAAGACACTGTGTCCCTGTAAGGGTTAATTTGTTTTATATGCCCTTCTGAAAGATGAATCTAACATTCATTTTTTCAAAAACACCTCAGTAGTACAGTCGCTTCTTGTGTTCGCGTCATTTTACCGATGACTGTTTTTCCAATCTTGGAGAAAGTTCACTTTCCGACATTTTTTTTATATGACGCCTCCTCTCCCGGAGCCTTATGGGATAGGAAAGTATTCATGGTATGCCTACTATAGAATTCGGCCGGAAGCAGTAGGTCATCCGGGTACTTCTCGCCTATTGAATTTCGAATGCTTTGAATTCGGACATATACTACTCCCCTCGCATGCTGTTTTTCACGTACTATATATTAGGGAAGTAAGCGATTTCGGACGCAGTGATGGTTTTGCGCAGCCCGTCAGTGAACAACGGCTGTGTGTAATATATACGGCTCAATGTGAAATCACACACGGCACAATACTGGTCTGTTGGACTTGGTTGAAGAAAAATAAACAATATTTTGTTGCTTAAGCTTATGTATTCAGTCATTATTCAATGGTATACTAAAAATCCATATGAAAACTTCTCACTGTTCTCAGGTCAAATATTTATATGTGATTAATTTCGATTAATTAATTACAAAGCCTCTAATTAATTAGAATTTTTTTTTAATGGAGTCCCGGCCCTAATATATTCATCAACAATGCATTCTTTTCCTCTGGGCTTTTTGCATAAATCCACTATTTAAAATGATTTGGCTTTTCCAGTGATTCCGGTGTTGACAAATCTTAATGAAAATTTAGAAAACTGTGCCTCAAATTTCTTAATTGGAGTCTGAATCACTAATGCACGAGTGATATCAGTCAGGGTTAGTTCACCCAGAAATGAAAAACCTGTCCTTGTCCTTCTAAACCGTTAAAACCTTTGTTCATCTCCGGAACACTGATTAAGATATTCCTGATGAAATCAGAGATCTTTCTGACCATCCATAGAGAGCATTGTAACTGAAATGTTCCCAGACCCAAGAAAGTAGCAAGGAGGATATCATTAAAATAGTCCATATCAGGGTTAGAGAGATCTTAGATTTAATCCCAAATATTTTAATTTGTGTTCTGAAGATGAATGGTCTTATTGGTTTTGGAACAAGATGAGGGTGAGTAATTAAAGAGAATTTTCATTTTTAGGTGAACTCTCTCAACAAGCTGGTGTCTTTTGGCTCTCTCTCAGGTGCAGCTGCAGGTGTTGCTGCACAGTAAGCAGGCTGCGTTCTTCCACGGCCAGGTGTTGGAGCTACAGGCCCAGCTGACTCGGGCTGACTCAGTCCTGTTGCTGTGGCTGGAGGTGCAGAGGACCTGGGTTCACCTGGAGAGCATCTTTACGGGCTCCGAAGACATACTTCACCAACTGCCAGACGAGGCACATCAGTTCAGCTCCATCGATTCGAACTTTAAGGTATGCTCATCTCAAGTGCATTGATTACTTGTGTCCTGCATGGAAAGTTTAGTAAGTTAGGCAGTGACATGTGTATGGGCCAGTTGTTTTCTGGTTAAGCTCATTTTTAAATGTGTGATGTAAAAATGCTGTTTTGAAATTAACCGAAACATGAAGTGCATAGTAAAACCAATGTATGTGTTTTTTTTGTTTTTTTTTACAGTTTAGTAAATAGTCACCCTGGACCACAAAACCAGTATAGCACACGTATATTTAGAGCAATTAGTCAAAATTATTGATTTTTCTTTTATGCCATCATCTACCATGAAGATATTTTGGAAATTTCCTACTGTAAATATATCAAAGCAAAATTTTTGATTGAAGAACTATATTTGGACAACTTTAAAAGGCAATTTTCTCTTTTTTTATAAACTCTCAGATTTTCATATAGTTGTATCTCAGCCCAATATTATGACTGGTTTTGTGAACAAGGGTCACATATTAAAAGTAAAAAAAGTCTAAAATAAACAATTACAATGATGTTCATTCCACTTTTGACCAATTAAAATTGGAATTACTGGTAGAGAAAATTAATAAAAAATGCGTTGGAAAATAATTAATTCAAATTAAATTAAACCCCTGTTTAAAATTGTGTCTTACTACTACATGCTAATATTTAAATGATTTGATACAGTGCACTCATTTTGTATGCACATTTAAACATCATAGTTATATTCAAAACTAAAATAGCAGCAAAAGTGTTTAGCAAGTATGTTGTACCTAACAAAAGTCACTGAATTTAAATTGAATTGAAAAGATGTCGTTGTAATGATGAAAACATTACAGTGTGTATGCATTTGCCAAGTATGCAAATACTTGTATATATTTACTTTTGTGTATTGATGTGTGAAGGACCTTATGTTCAGAAGTAGCAAAACAAAAAATGTGATTGCTGCCACCAACAAGCCTGATCTGCTACCGATGCTTGAAGATCTGCAAAACAGGTCTGTGAGAACTTTAAGTTTAATCTTTCCAAGTAAACTCTTCTTTGAGAACTTTCATTGGTTACACATTATCTCAAGAGAGATTCTGTTGATTTCCTGTGATTCCTTCCAGACTGGCTGTATGTGAGAAGGCACTAGCCAAATATCTGGAGACCAAGAGAATGGCTTTCCCGCGATTCTATTTCCTGTCTTCAGCAGACTTACTGGACATCCTTTCTAAAGGCAGACAGCCCAGACAGGTACTGCTGTGTTGGTTAGCGTTTAACTTTAATTTAACTTCATTGAACTTCACATAACTAATCTGTCTATTAGTTTAAAAGTTTAATTAGTTTCAGATTTCTCTAATTATACAGTTCAGTTCAATATTACAGCAATCCACAAACAGGTCAACTATAAAGTGCGCCGTCTTTACTGGTATTTGTAATAATGGTGACTGAGGTTCACAGAAATATATTTTACATTGTACCATATTTCCTCATATTTCTTCTCATTTGCATACAGTAACCTTTAGCTTCATGATTAAACTTTTTTCTATCATCATGGTGATAATTCCAAGGGCAGTGCTTCACTGTAAAATATCATTACGATAAAAAAAATGAAAGTTCTACACTTGGATTGATTCTGACCCTGGCCACCTCCTTCTTTGAACCGATCCTCCCACATATGTGCAGGTTTTCTCCTGAACCGTTCAACCAGAACAGGGTCAAAGTGCTTCGTCTTGTTCTCATTGTACCTCGGTTATAAAAAGAATTGCAAATACATCCACAATCATATCATTATCTACGGATATGCCTGTACTTAACCATACATAACTGTGCAGATTGATTCAAAGAGTTTCAGTGTACAGTATATTGTTCTGTGAAAATAATCCTTCATGGTTCATTGCTTTTTAGGTTACCCGTCACCTGGGTAAGCTGTTTGACAGTATGACGGATCTAAAGTTTTCTGACGAGGAGGGGGAAAAGGCCACAGCAGCGGTGGGAATGTTCAGCAGAGACAGAGAATATGTTTCATTCTATTCACCGTGTGACTGCGTTGGACCGGTAAAACCCACATTCAAATCAAACTGGCATCTAATTAAATCCAACTTGGATATTAAAGTTGGAACTTGTTTTTAAAAGTTAAAGGCAAACTAGTTAAAGGGAAAAAAAAAAAAAAAAAATTGTGTAATATGAATATAAATGTTGTGTTAAAAGCTTATATACAAAAAAATAATTAAGTAAAAAAATTCCTTAATTAGATTTTGTTTTATCATATACACCAGTTATACTCTAAAATAAATAATATAAAAATATAAAATATTCAGGTAGAAATTACTGTAAAAAAGAAAATGTAATTATATAATATACAGTGTTGCTGTTCATTTATTTCTGACTGAGTGAGCTGTTTCCTGTCAGGTTGAGGTCTGGATGAAGTGTCTGGAGGATGTGATGAGGGAGGGAATGAGGAGGCACATAGCTGAGGCTGTGGTCGTCTATGACGAACGTTCGCGGGAACACTGGGTCTTGGAGCTGCCGGCTCAGGTGGTTCTCACCGCCTCTCAGATCTGGTGGTCCACTGACATGAATCTTGCATTTGAGCGGCTGACTGAAGGTTTTGAGACAGCGCTCAGAGACTACAACAAGAAACAGGTCAGTTGGTCATATGTATATTGCACACATTTTATTTTTTTTGCACATTCAATCGACTGAACGAATGGCACAGAGTAGATTCTTTTTCGTGAATTAGATGTCTCTGTTTCAGAGAGAAGTGTTCACACTGAAAACATTGACTCTTAAGTGTTGTTTTTTATTAATTTAAAAAGTGTGGTTCATAAACAGAAGGCACCTATGAGCCAGTTTTTTGGTTCATGAGCTAATGTCTCTTATAATCATTCAAAAACGTATAAGTCAAAGATTACGGTTTGCAAACAAATGACTCAAGCGAGTTCTTTGTGTTTAGAGACATGCCACACAACCTGTGCACTTTGATTCATGAGCAAATTGTTCATAAGGTCTGGTTCTTTTTAGTGAATTAAAAACATACAGCACAACCAGTGTGGTTCACAAACAGTTGACTCTTATGAGCCAGTTCTTCTTAGTGAATCAAAAATGCACTGCACAAACAGTTTAATGTGGTTCATGAATAAATTACTGTTGTTAGAACTAGAATCAGAAATATACAGGCAACAATTGTGGTCTGGTTCACAAATAACTTTTATGAGCGGATATTAGTCAATCAGAAACATATCAAACAACCATTGTAGCACGATTTACAACCCAAATTTCAGACATTTTAAATCCCATGAGCTAACATTTTATTCACAATAGAACATAGAACATAACAAATATTTAAACTGAGATTCATGCGGAAAATGAACTCATTTCAAATGTGCTACAGGTCTTAAAATAGTTGGCACGGGGGAAAAAGCAAGACATTTTGAAAAGATTCAGCTGGGAGAAAATCTAGCCACTAATTAAGTTAACTGACAGCAGCTCTGTAACATGATTACCACTGTCTATTTTATTCAAAATAATATTAATAAAAAAAATTTCAACATTTCCGTAATTTGGGTTGTGAAAAACAAATAAAAAAGCAGTGTGTTGTCCTTTTCAAGAACAAATAATAACCTTTAAGTTACATTATTGTAGATCCTAAAAGTCACCAGTCCTTCCTGCTCCTGTGTATAGACCCTTTACTTTTCTAGGCAGCGCTAGACTTCTTTTTCATGCACAGATAGAGCACATCTGAAGTATGAACGAGGCAATGATGAAGCCGTCTCAAACACACTCCTGCTTCTTGGTTGTAAGTATGATGAAGTGAATAGTGCTGATCCATGTAGACTGCCACAAGCACGTCCATATCGTCCCTGCAGCGTCAGGATCTGTCATCAAGCGCAGAGAAGGTTAGCATGTCCTTGGCCGGCGTTTGAATAATCTGCCTCTTTCCCTTCAAGCCCCTGATTGGAGTCGCTGTCAGACAGCATGGGGTGATAAATGCAGTACAACCTAAGCTGCTTTTACACCAAATACAGGCAGGAAGATTACATCTCATTTGCCTGTCTGTGACAGGGATCCACGGTATCGCCTCTTAACTGCCTCCCCCCAACTCACACACACATATTGGCCCAGCACTCTCATTCATTGTCACACACACACCAGCTGGCCACTCTTATTCATAGTCAAACAGTCTTACACACTCGCAGTTTCCCCCAACATTGATAAATGAGCTCTGTGCTTATTTGGCCTCCCAACTGGAATATATGACCTTGCTCCATAAACGTGGGGGGATTTCTCTGATGAACACATGACCCTGAGCCCCTGTCAGCGCAGTTATTACCATCCACTTCTCTCTGGCATGTAAATTGATATAATTACTGTAAGCAGGGGCCACAAAGCTCACTGTATGCTCTCACAAGCCATCATTGTGCCCTCTGAAGCTCTAAAATATCTGCCTTGCTTCTCCAGATTGCCCAGCTAAACTCCTTGATAAACATGTTATTGGGGGAACTGAACCCGGGTGACAGGCAGAAGATCATGACCCTGTGCACCATAGATGTTCACGCCAGAGATGTGGTCTCCGAACTCATCGCTCAGAAGGTTGGGTCATGTTTACTGCGCTTCGTAAATAATGATCATGTCGACTAAAGGATGCTCTGTTTCCTTGTTTTAAATCATTTAGTGGTGTTAGGCACAGTCATTATTATAATGGGCTTTAAATTGACAAGTGGTAATTGATTAATTAATTGAGTTGGGAGCATTTAGGCACTTTTTTTTCGTTTGAAGTCTCTCCTCAGAGTTGTTTTATGAAGTGTTTGAGTGTTTTTGTGCAGGTGAGCAGTGCTCAAGCATTTGCCTGGGTTTCTCAGCTACGCCACAGCTGGGATGAGGAGCACAACCACTGCTACATCAACATATGCGATGCTCAATTCCGATATTCCTATGAATATCTGGGCAACACGCCTCGTCTGGTCATTACACCTCTTACAGACAGGTAATTTAGTTAAACTAGTTTTTTATGATTAATTGTAGAATAAAATGTATTGTGTAGTATGAAAGACATACAGAAAAAAATAAAATAAAACAACAGAACAGGATGTATCTATTATGTTTTTGTAGTAACTCTTTATAATATTTGTTTAATAAGTCACCGAACAGATCAGTAGTTCATGTACATTACAATATGCATTTATTAAATATCTATTTATTTAAATTTAAGAATGCATTTTTTTTCTTTGCTTTTTATGAAGAAGAGCATACTTTTTTGGAATTTTTTAAACTTTTTTTAAATTAATGTAGATTTTATTGTTTTTGCCCTTGTCAGAGATGAATGAAAAGTCATTATATATTTATTATTACACTTTATAAACAAAAAAAATATTTAACTTCTTTTTTGTATTTAAGTTAAAAAATATTTTAACAGTTTCAGATTAATTATGGTAGTCAATGAAGTCACACAACCAAATAAGTAGAATAATTCTAAATATGTACTTGTAATTCAACATAGATACGTGAAGCAGAATGATATGATAATGAAATTGATACACAACCAATAAATCCTCTGTTGTCTTTCCTTCCTTCTTGTAGTGAATGGTAATAAGATTTGATTTCCTTTTCTTCTCCTGAACTTATCTTAGATTCACAATATCCCTGACTATTTTTTTTTAAACAACTAAAGAAAATCCCATGGGTGATGCACAGCGGCGTGTAACCAAGCAAACAGGACCTCTTATCGTAACTTAAATGTTTAAAAGAATTCTCAAAATTAGTCAAAATCAATAAAAGTCCCTCAGAAAAAATGACTGAACCCATCCAAAAAACGTCCTTCAAAATGTCCAGTGGGGGAGTGCAAATTTAGCTACAAAAGGGAAATCTTCTCCCAGCTGAAGGCCAATTGATCGTAACGAAGAGTTGATGTAGCAAATCATCCGTTTGTCACAGCAATCCTTCCAGGTTCAGCAATCAACATTCAAATTTGGGTGGCTCACCATCTCAAATCCACTCAAGCAACAAACCTGACCTGTTTTATCAAGGCAGCGAAATTAAAAATCAATGAAATTTCTTTTTTTAAACTTTTAAACTATATAAACCTTTTTAATCCTTTTGGCTTCACTCTCGTGCTCGTCACATCTCTCGTACCTCCTTGATTCATCTGCTTACATCATATGAAAATCGCCTACGTGCAACACATCACATCTAATTATGAATTGTAGTATTAATAATCATTATTATTCATGTTCTATTTTTAAAATCGCAATGCATATTAATAGATCACTTCAGTATAATTGCAATGATTAGTTTTTTTTTTTGATACCACATTTAACATGGGTTACACTAACAATTAGGCCCTTAAAGAAGTGTTTTAATTTAAAAAAGAAAATGGAAAAAAATATACGTATAAATTGTACTTACTGTAAGTGTTGGTAAAGGGATGGCATTTGGATTTAATTTGAGTGAAAATTATGAAAAAAAAAAAAATTGTTTAAGTGCACATACATACTTACCATGCTAACTATAAAAATGTTTATAATGAAATTAGCTGTAACCCATCAGAAATGATTACAAACGTGTTTAAAAATCATTCCCAACCGCATTAATCACAAAACATCAAAGTGATACGATAGAGATGTTTGAAATTTTTTTTAATGTTGCAAACATGCCTCACCATAACTGTATCTATACATTGTTTGAGGTGGCGTTTTGTAATTGCAGATGCTATATAACACTGACTCAGTCACTGCACCTGACGATGAGCGGAGCTCCAGCGGGACCGGCTGGCACAGGAAAGACCGAAACCACTAAAGACCTAGGCAGAGCTCTGGGGGTCATGGTGTACGTCTTCAACTGCTCGGAGCAGATGGACTATAAGGTAAACATGCCAGCAGAAATGGGACTCTGCAACCTCGGGACAATTATGAGTGTATTCTCACTTCAGATGAGCATCTAATGCAAATAATTACTTTGCCGAATAGGATTCTGCTTCTTAATTGAAAGAAATCAATGATTGATTGTTTGAAACTTGAGAACTCACAGGTGGCTGATGTTTTGTTTTGTACGTTTTTGTGCTACTGTTGGTTTAGTTCTTATAAGTATTTAACAGAGGAAACAGTGAAGTGTTTTCTTCACTTGTGTCATCGTTTAGTCCATAGGGAACATCTTTAAAGGTCTGGCACAAACTGGATCTTGGGGCTGCTTTGATGAGTTTAACCGAATCGCTGTGGAAGTGCTGTCAGTCGTGGCGGTACAGGTGAAGACCATACAGGATGCCATTCGTACCAAGAGGAAGAGGTAGTTTTTTTTGTTTTCAGATATTCTGAATGGTTTGTATGAATTATTTAGGCATGTTTGAAGTAATGTCTCCTGTAGGTTTCTGTTCCTGGAGGAAGAGATTAGCTTGAAACCCTCTGTTGGGATCTTCATCACAATGAACCCCGGATATGCTGGAAGAGCTGAGCTACCAGAGAACCTCAAAGCACTTTTCAGGTACAGCTTGTGTTTTTAACCAATGTTTGTGCAGTGAATCATTTATGTGTGTGTGTGTGTGTGTGTGTGTGTGTGTATAGTTAATCGGTTTGCACCAACTTAATCAGAATGTATTTCACGTGTCACATGTTGTGTAAAATAGATTGTTTATTTTCTTTAAACGCTTTGGCAGCAGTGTATAGAGGAGTTCATGAATGTGTTTGGCAGGCCGTGTGCGATGGTGGTTCCTGACATGGAGCTGATCTGTGAGATAATGTTGATGTCTGAAGGATTTCAGAGCGCTCAGGTTCTGGGTAATAAGTTCATTACCCTCTACAGGCTCTGCAAGGAGCTGCTCTCTAAACAGGTACGCTGAGCTGAGAGGAAAAGTGCCACTTGTCCGGTTTGTGCCCGCTCTTGAACTGTGTTTATATTCTCTGCTGCAGGATCACTATGACTGGGGACTCCGAGCTGTCAAACCTGTCCTGGTGGTGGCTGGAGCTCTAAAAAGAGCAGATCGGACTAGGCCAGAAGATCAAGTAATGGGTTTATGTGCTTGATGCCTAGCTCTATAGATAAAGCAGCCTTGTGCTTTGACGCTTCCCTTTACATCATGTAGGTGTTGATGCAGGCTTTGAGAGATTTCAACATGCCAAAAATCGTTTCGGAAGATGTTCCCGTGTTCCTGGGTCTGATTAGAGATTTGTTCCCGGGCTTGGAGGTGGAGAGGCGGACTGATGCAGAGTTTGAGCAGATAGTCCGTCAGACGAGTCTAGAGTTAAAGCTTCAACCTGAGGACACGTTCGTTCTGAAAGTAAGAAACTCTCTGCACACTGCGACATCATTTGTTTAGCATTAAGTTATCATACTGTTTTAGATTCCTTGCTAATCTCTTATTTTTTTCGTATGACATTTTTAATAAAGGTCGTTCAGCTTGATGAGCTTCTATCTGTTCATCACTCGGTGTTTGTGGTTGGTGATGCTGGGACTGGAAAAAGCCAGGTCAGAACACAAATCTGTTTTCCCTGAAGTTTTAAATGAATCCACCGATTACTTGTATTTTGTATTCTTGTGCATAAAATGTCTCTCTATTCAATTATGACATTTTGCCTGATTTATTAACTTTTTTTTAAATTTTGTGGACAATTATTGTATTGTTAAGGTCAGAAATTGTTCGAAGTTATATGTTCATTATCTGTGCTAATTACTTTGCTATTTTTTATTATTTATTAATTGATTATTTAATATTAGTGCTTTCAAACGATTAATCGCATCCAAAATAAAAGTTTGTGTTTACATATTATGTGTGTATACTTTATTTATTTATTTATTTATTTATTTATTATGTGAATATATAAATAAAAACATTTGCTTGTGTATATCTAAGAAAAATATGCTGTTTACAAATTAAATATATTTATATATAATATAAAATATAAATGTACACGCATGTAAATTTTTCAAAATATATACTGTGTATGTATTTATGTATGCATAATAAATCTACACAGTACACAAATATATTATGTCAATATTAAATATATTATGTAAATAAAAACTTTTATTTTGGATGTGATTAATCGTGATACTGTAGCTCTAATTCATATATTGTAAATACTGTA
>JAUMHG010000060.1:7997295-8013182 GCA_032359395.1 Enteromius anoplus | reverse complement strand
CCCTGAGTTTCTCCTCCTTTAGCAGCACGCCAAATCTGCTTCGCTTAATCGAGCCGACAAGCCTGAACTCGTGAAATGAGAAGAATTTAAACATCATCATTATCCTGTTCAAAAGTTTTCACCCCTCCAGCTCTCAGCACTAGTAAATGTTTCCACCTTTTGTTATAGTTGCGTAGAGTCCCTCTGTTGTCCTCAATATTTTAATATGGATCTCAATATAGTACAGTTTCAAATATGCAGAAGATGCTGAAAAACCAAAAAACGTGCAGGAGATGGTGGATCTTTCTGAATAACAGCAGGCTGTTGAACTGCTCAGGAGTTGGGACTCATAAACAAAATGTTGATATAGTGATACCGTGGGTCATCCAGGAAATGACACATAATATTAAGATTCAATAGTATGTAACCTTTTGAATGGGAAAATTTTTACAAAGGCAGTTATTATTTTGTCTTGTGGAGTATATGTTATTCAGGAAAGTACTAAATGAAAAATAACATGCAATTTTCGTGATCCCTCTTATTTGGTTTCAATTATTAACATTTTGCAAATTATGAAAGGACGGGTCCTGTAAATGTTTGAATATTGTGAATATATATATACTGTATATATAAAAAGAAAAAGCAATATACACACAACAAAACTTTTAAATATTTGGGAAAAGAAAAAAAAATCATATCGTGATTATGCCTTAATGTTTGATTAGTAAAATATGTGATTTTAAATATGCATGTCAGTACTATTGTCCTTTAACATGCAGTTGTTCTCTGTTTGTCTGTAAAGGAAATAGAGGAAGCGGCAGTGTTTGAGGAGCCACTGATATACCTGCACAGCAGTGTGGGCTCTGCAGAACAACACTACAAGCCTGTGGCTGGATCGGAGCAGCTCAGCTGTATCCTCAATGAAGCTTTGGACAGCTACAACGAGCTCCACTCTGCCATGAATCTGGTGCTGTTCCAGGAAGCCATGCAGCATGTGTGAGTGCTGCGCCTGCAGTATGTGCTTTAGTGAATACAGATTGAACTGTACTTACACACACACATGTTTTTTTTCATTGGTTTCTGCAGGTGTCGGATCAGTCGCATCCTGGCATCTCCTAGAGGCCATGCCCTGCTTGTAGGTGTTGGGGGCAGTGGCAAACAAAGCCTGACCCGCCTTGCCGCCCACCTCTCCAACATGGATGTGTTCCAGCCCACCCTCAGCAAGGACTACAGCATACAGGACCTAAAGGTAGCCGCATCAGTTGAAGCACAATACAATCAATCGCGTACAAAATGAGAACGAGAAAACCACATACAGCAGAAACCACAACTAAAGTGACTGTGATATTGTACCAAATAAGCTGCCCAGGTGAGGATAAATCTAAAATGGCGATGATTCATTACCAGAGATCACGCTTTCTTTTAGACAACACTTTCCCTGATCAATACCCCGTCCGGGTCCATCGATCTCATTTAGTCCTGCCCGGATGCAATGGGGAGTAATTGCCAGATCCTATTAAAGAACCAAGGCAAATATTTCAATGCCCTATTGATGAGGCCGCTGCTATCATTTCATTCATCAGTGTGTGGTAAATCTGAGGCCAGTTGGCTGAGCTGCATTGATCTCTATACACTCGACACTCACTGTTTGATGCCCTCTACACATAATCATGAAGAGACACTTCATCTGCGTCTCATCCTGTTTCTACAAATATATGTAAATATTGTATGCAGTGTTACAAGAGAGTGATCACCTTGAACAGCTTTAATTTTGTTAAAGGGCTGATTTACCCAAAAATGAAAAAAAAAAAAAAAAAAAGTCATTAATTACTCACTCATGTTTTGCCAAACCTGTAAGACCTTTGTTCATCTTCAGAACAGTAATTAAGATATTTTTGATGAATGCTGAGAGCTCTCTGACTTGAGTTTACCACGATCGAAGCTCAGAAACGTAGCAAGGAAATGATTCAAATAATCCATGTGACATCAGTGCTTCAACTGTAACTTTGCGAAGCTACGTGAATACTTTTTTATGACAAAATAAGACAAAAATAACGACTTTATTCAACAATTAGTCTCCTCTGTGTCACCCTAGAGCACCATTTTGGAGAGTAGCACATAGGTAAACCACATATGCAACGTATGGACGCTGATACGTTGTTTGCGTAGTTTATGCTTTGATCTGAACATGTGGGATTGTGTATTACTTTCTGAATGTAAATAAGCAGTAGGCTATTTTAGAAAGTAACATTTAAAAGATGAATAAGCGGAATTAGGGAGACTTAATTAAATAATAAGAATTCATTGCTATTGTGTAAACATTTAATTGTGTAATCAATATAAGGTAACTAGTCTGATTATAAGCATTTTAAAATATAATTTAATCTAATTACAAGTACTTCAGTCATTTTTGTAATCTGATTACTCAATCGAGATCACACACAGTCGGTTACTACCCAGCTCTGACTATAATTAGCTGTAACGTTTTGAAAAAAAAGAAGCTTTATTTAGATGAGAATAGGAAGTCCACAGCACACCTAGTCTCAGCCTCAGACGTCACAGATCGTTGGCTGAACATCTAATGCATATGGCACACTTAACTGGAAACACTTTAGGAGTTTCGAAGTCTTCATCGGATTGGTTGAACTATACAGGATTTCTGAGAGACGCATGTGTCACGTTCTTTAATATTCTGCATGGAAACAAGGTTGCCGTGAAGCCAAACTCCCTCACAAAACAAGAAAGCCTGTGATGATAAGTGCTTATCAGGATCAACTAAACACTGAATTTTTTAAACCTGTAAAATATTTACATTTTGCAGGATTTTTCAGATGTTTTACTCACAGGTCTGTTATTGTGGCGACATTTCCACATTCCATGACGCTGAGTGACACTAACTGTGATTGGTTGTTTGACATGTCAGTGAGCCTTGGCCAGTGAATGCTACCATGTATTCAGGACCATAAGCCATCAGACTGAAGATCTGGCTATGTGCAACTACACCACACCTACAGTATAATGATAGTGACGCAGAGTCATTGAAATCACTTTCAGAGCCTTTTTTCCCTGCAGAAGAATGCTAAAAATATCAGAATCCAACAAATATACAGCCTGAGCATTAGAAGTGGCAGAATTATTTGTACAATGTCTTACATGTTGATTTTTAAGATTTTTTTGTCATTGAAAGGAAAATTGTAAAAGCGACAATAAGTGATAGAAAGAAGAGGGTAACATGGGTTTGAATATGCGGGTGGACCAGATGAGCAACGTAATTCTTCTAACCACTAAGCCACACCCCAAACTGTTTTTAGAGACTGGTTGTGTTCTCTTCCATGTCGTAAGTGTTCTCCGCTATCTCCTGTATTTTCAGGCAAATTTGGCTGGGCTGTACTTGAAGACTGGGGTGAAAAACATCCCCACAATCCTGCTCCTCACAGACGCTCAGATCCCAGAGGACTGTTTTCTCGTCATCATCAGCACCCTGATCTCATCAGGTCAGACCCTCCCGCACACGCACACATTCATACACGCCACAGGGGGGCTCATTGTGTGTTGGTCTGATGAATGGGAAACATATGTAAATGGAGCGGGACCGGTGAAGTAGATTAAGGGTGACTGGAACAGGCCTGCGTGTCATTGGATCAAGACCCTCTGAACACAGATGGTGGCTCTCATCTGTCACTGATGTCAAACGCAGAGGTCGGAGACCTGCCTAGTGCTTGAACCGGAATAAAGCATCAGAGTTAACAAATGTAACATAATTTAACTGATCTGATGCGTGCATAATTGCTTAAGCTTAATTTCACAAGAGAGTTTATTCCTATATGCCGTAAAGGATTTGTATACATAGCATCTATCTGGTAGTGTAGTAATTTTCATAACACAAAAATAGAACCTTTTTGTTTTATATATATATATACATATAGTATATATGTAAGCATATGTGTATGTGTATTTACACACACTTTACTTTAAAAATGTTTTATTTGAATTAGAAACGTTAATACAACTACATTTAGGCTATAAATAAAAACATTTTTATTTGCTGTAATTGATGTTATGAATAAAATGCTTGAACTATGTTTTGCAGTTAGTTGCAGTCATTTCTTAGTGTTTTGTATATACTATATAAATGTATGAAGTTAGAATTATGTTTTTTTTTTATTATTTCATGACATGAAAAGATTCACTGTACAGTATGTGTTTTTGAATGCTCACTATGGAAATCCGTGCTTTGGCTTAATTTTTCCTTTTTTTTTACCTCATAATATGTAATCGAAATGTGAAAATGACAGACATCTCCAGTTAGTTCACATTCATCTGCCTTTGAGTTCATTTTCTCAAGATCCAATCAACAACCACTGCATAGAACCAAGTCCCAGCGTTACATTTAAAAAAAAAAAAAAAGCATGAATACACATGACCCCAGTTTAAGCGAAAGTAATGTGTTTATCGTGGTCTGACCCCAGGTGATATCCCTGATCTGTTGAGTGAAGAGGAGGTGGAAGGTGTTAGAAAAGCTGTGAGGAGCGAGGTGCGAGAACTAGGTCTGCTGGACAACAACGACAACTGCTGGAGCTTTTTTATGAATCGAGTGCGACAACAACTCAAGGTCTCACATCACTTATTGTTTTTTTTATTTTATATATATATATATATATATATATATATATATAAATAAATTGCATTTTTGTGTGTACTGTATGTGTGTAGGTCGTGCTCTGCATGTCTCCAGTAGGTAATAGCTTGCGTCTGCGTGCCCGGCGTTTCCCGGCTCTGCTGAACTGCACCACTCTAGACTGGTTCCAGGAATGGCCCCTAGAGGCCCTCCAGTCAGTCAGCTTGAAGTTCCTGCAGGACATCTCAAGTATTCAGGTAAATCTGAGCTTCAGTCAGCCAGGATTGAATAATCAGCTTTAGAATATCCTGTAATTCTTATATTTCTGTTAGTTATTTAAAGCCATGCTGATTAATAGTTTACAGGAAGTGGTTTTAATTAATTTCTTTTGGTTTCATTTTTCATTTCACAAAAATCTAAAAGGGCTAAAAGACACTGTAATTCTTTTGATGAGTTTTCTCTCCACGCTTATACATGTGCTCCAGATTCCTCATCATTAGCTCAACTCTGAAGTGAAGACAAATGGCTGATCACATGCACAGTAAGCTCAATGACAGACGCAGTTTCTCTCGCTCTCGGCGTTGTTGTTTTCCTTGCACCAGTGGAACGATCACTAAGCAGGATCATTTATGCTAATAAAGCAACAGTGATTAATACACACAGACTGACCCTCAGAGAAGCCACAGCTGTTTCAGCCAGACTGTGTGCGTGTGCTGAGAGTTTGTACGGAGATGTGTGTGTGCGCGTCTTGACTCGTGACCAGCTGTGAGTTTGTTTCCTCTTTGTGCTTTTCACTCAGTGTTGGACTATAATGCTGGAGTGCTGAATGTGGGGCTGTCAGTCATTTCAAATATGCAATCACAATTAATCTCATAATGTTCATAGAAAACGAATTTCAGTCTCTTTTTAAGGAAAGTAAACTAAATTATAGGCCCTGAATATTTGAGTGGATGAGAAGAAAAAGTCATCTCACAACAAATATCCAAACTGCATTTAAATGCACAGGAAATGCAAAGAGAGAAATAAATCAGTCTGACCGTGGACTTCATAAGGGTCATTTTTCTAAAGTGCTCCTGTTATGGTTTTTGAAAATGAAATTTCATGCAGTGTGTAACATAGCTCTAAGTCAGGGCTGGGCAACTTCGGTCCTGGAGAGCCGGTGTCCTGCAGAGTTTAGCTCCAACCCTAATCAAGTAGGCCACCCATGCTCTAAGTGAATGAAAACATCCTGCAAAGTTTTAAATCTAAAATCTTTCATTGAAATGAGTCGTTTTTAAAATGAGTCCCAAGCCGTTTCATGTTGATGTCAACATGAGACATCAGCATATTGCAAATTCATTCTTTGCCTCAAGAACTCTCTTTTGGGGTGTTAAAGCTCACAAACAGTATTTTAATTTCAATTGACCAATTACTCATAAATGAGTGATACACTACAGATTTTACTACAACAGGTTTAATCAGTTTATTTTAGAAGATAAAAAAAAAAAACAGAACAGAATGGTCTGGTTTCACAGACAGGGCTTAGACTGAGCCAGGATAAGGCCATTGATCAATTAGGACATTTAAGTCATTTTTTTAAACGTCCCTTAGAAAAAAAGCATTACTGGTGTCCATCTTAAGACACAACAAAGGCACGGATATAATGTAACATCAGTCAGTACAAGTTTCTTTCAACTGAAACAGCGCAGCCTTACATTTAAGGTTTAAGTCTTATCTGTGAAACCGGGAGAATATAACAGTTGTAATGTCAAAATAAACGAATGCACTAAAAGTGCTGTACAAAGTTGTTTGCGATCATTTGCATTTCATGTCCTTTTGATCACACTTTTGAATTTATTCATCAAAAGAAGAAGAAACAGTTCTTAAAGCCACTATTTTATAATTCAAATGAATATATTTCTTTTGAATCCCACTTTGTGCAACATTTTTTATCTAAATGAATTTATAAGTGTAAAAAGCAGAACGGCACACAAATATTACCTTGTTTCTGACACAGGTAACGGTGACCTTTGAGTTTAAGAGATTGATGGATTATTTACATGCATTTAACTCAATACATTGTTTATCAAATAGTATTATGTCAGACTTTCATTTATAACCGCTACCAGCCACATGTACATGTTTTATTGCTTTTCAGTGAATTATGATCTGTGTTCTTGCATCTTTTAAAATGCATTTGCCTTTGCGTGAATTGATCTTTAACAGTCTGATAAATGAGTCAGTCATCAGACAGCAGTGTACATCATAAATAACCAATAAACAAAACACAACGTGCAGTCTCAGAAAGTTAGAAGCCATGTGACCTAAACACTCGGCCTACTTTTTACAGGGTGTCACCAACCTCGGCCATTATTTTCCCAGCCCTCTACCAGCTTAATCTTCCCCCCTGCACCTAAATTTCAGATTGAGTAAGTCCAGAAGCCAGCAAAAGGCATACAAACTTGGAGATGAATTCAGGATTTATGAAGATGATATTTCAGGGCCCGTGACAGCCGAAGATGTTAAAGAGCATTTAATCCGTACAGGTCCCTCTCTTACCCTCTCTTACTCTCGTCTTTACAGCCGGCCGTTAGGGAATCCATCAGTCTTTTCATGGCCCACGCTCACGCGAGCGTCAAGCGGGTTAGCGAGCGTTACTGCCGCAATGAGAGGAGGCACAACTACAGCACGCCCAAGAGCTTCCTGGAGCTGCTGAGGCTTTACGAGAGTCTGCTGGGAAAGAGAGAGAGGGAGCTGCATCTGAGACATGGCAGGCTTCAGTGTGGCCTTCAAAAACTCAAGACCACAGCCTCTCAGGTGCGTAGAGTTCATCGACACCGCAGACTTCGTAACCGGCTGGAGTCGTGGAATTGCGAAGGAATGTAGTTACTGCTAGTTAATATGCCCAGGATCACTCACCGAAGGCTGAGGGACTCGTAAACCTTGAGTCTGATAGTCTGGTGATTGCTTGGCTATGTGATATAGGGTTTAGTATTCAAATGTTACAAGTTTTAGCTGGTAATTGGATCTAGATTAAAAAAAAGTTTCTTTTACAACTTTTAGTAAATTGTAAACGGATGTTTGCGAGGTCTTGGCGAACTTTGATTATAAGATTAAATTTGATCATTATATTTTGTGTTTGCTGAAAGTGCCGTTAGAAATTCGTAAAAACATACCTCTAAAAGTAACTTGGAAACCTGGAAATACATAAAATACATGTTTAGTTTTTATTTGGAATTCACATTTTTAACCAAAAAGTTAATAATATAGTAAAAAAAAAAAAGTTTAATGCAAGACTGCTTTTATTTAAGAGTTAACAGTAAAAAAAATATATATTTAATACATTTTAAAATGTAATTTATTTCTGTGATGGCAAAGAGGAATTCTTAGTAGCTATTCATTTTCAGTGTCACATGATCCAATAATTATAATATGCAGATTTTGAGCTTAAGAATACGTTTTTAATTATTACTATTAATGTTGAAAACAGTGCTTATTTATTTATTTCTTCTGTAAACTTTAATTAATTCAACGGTATCTTTTCAAATATTATAACAATTTACTGTCACATTTAATTAAATGAATGCATCATTGCATAATACATATCAAGGGGTGAGGAGTGACATTTTTTGTGAAATTATATATATTTATATATAATCTATGAATAAATATAAAAATGACACTAAATCATTTTTACTTTGTCCCTCCTGTAAAGTTGGTAAAAATGTCACTTACCCCTTCCTTGTTCTCACCCCTCAGTATATTAATACCTTCAAACTGCAAATAAAAGGAATGAATAAATAAAAACGAATGGTATTTTATAGTTGAGTAGAAAACAGAAAAGGTTGAAGGTTTTCAATGAATTATTGGTAATTATGAATTAATAAGACGTTATCGTATACTAAATGTCAGCGTTATATATATTTACAATAGGTTGAGGATCTGACAGTCAAGCTGAACTCGCAGGAAGTGGAGCTGACCCTGAAGAACCAGGCAGCTGAGGCTCTTATGGCCAGGATTGGTCTGCAGACGGAAAGATTGAGCCAGAAGAGGACGGATGCTGACCTAGAGGAGCAAAAGGTAGAGTAACCAAAGCCTTACAGCTGGAAGATCTGAGATGTATCTTGACTAAATTTCAAAATGGTGCTTTAATATTTCCCCGTCACGCATGAGAGTGTTTATTCATCTGCAGGTGGCTGCCATACAAGCAGAGGTGTCGCGAAGACTGAGAGAATGTGAACGTGATCTGGCTAAAGCTGAACCTGCTTTAGAGGCGGCTACAGCTGCTCTTCAAACTCTCAATAAGGTCATATTTAAAACACACTAAAAAAAACTTACAACTGAGACAGAAAAACTATTCATGTGTAAATATTTATATTACAAGTACAATATATTTCAATTCAAAAGTGTTTCTTTATTCAGCAAAGATGCATTCAATTGATTGAAAGTGAATATTACAATAGTATAGTTTCTACAAAATAAAACAGCTGCTGAAATGTTTTGCTGTATACCATATATAGATGAATCACAGTTTATCGTTTGACAGCACTAATAAATATATGATGGTTTTAATAAACAGGGATAAAACTGAAATAGTTTTAAAAAAGTGCTGTAAGATGTTAATTTTAGTAATTAAGGTAAATTTTCTTCATTTCTGTAAAGGGTAATACACATTTTATGTAATATTACTTACTAAAAAAGGCCAAAACGAAATTGAAAAGAACATTTGTGTTTAAAAGTGTAAATATTGCTGTTTTAAAAAGTATTGGCAGGCAAATTTGTGGGAAATATTGTGTCCTGTGCCTCACAAATATTTTAACAGGCTGGGCTGTGATTTTATGTCACCTAACTTGATGGTTGAAAGGGTAACACTTACTCAATTAGCAGTTCATGAAAGATCTTTTTTCTTTCTCCTTTGTGTCTTGTAGGTAAATCTGACAGAGTTAAAGACGTTCCCGAATCCCCCCGAGGCTGTGATTAACGTCACCGCGGCTGTGATGGTGCTGCTGGCTCCACGTGGGAGAATTCCTAGAGACCGCGGGTGGAAGGCAGCCAGAGTCTTCATGGGCAAGGTAAAGGCCTTGCTTCGACAACAATACGCCTCATTCAAGTGCAATCCTCGCGCAGCCCTTGACCCGCAGACCCCACTAACCCAGTGTAGTGTCATGAATACACTACATTATGAAAGCACTTGTGTGGAAGAGAATATTAAATACATGACACATGAGCTAGACATGGAAATATTAGGGAAAGGCTGATTTATGAGGTCAGCATGAAGGGGAGGAGATGGCTTTGGAAAGTTTGTTGTGTGATATATATCGGATGGATAAAGAGTCAGGATGCAGATTCATAGGTAAGTCCTGAGTAGGGATGACCCAGGAACAAAAAAGGTCAGAATTGTGCTCTATTACTTCAATGGCCTTGAGTGCAACATTTCATCCTTCGTTCCAGGTCTAGCATCTGTACATTTATTTTAATTTAAGATTTTAGGAATAAATTGTGTGCAATATAGTATGTACTTAACATTTTGCGTGTACATAATAAAGCATCATAGCTGATAATGTCTAATAATAAGCTGATAATTTTAGCTTTCTCTACAATAATATTTTAAATATTGACCTATTGTAACAATTCATGTACCAATGAAAAGCTTATTCATTTATTTCTTATGAGTGGTTTTTGGGTCCAGGGTGACATATAAATACTACAGTTCAAAATATTGTGGTCAGGAAGATTTTTTTTTATTGCATTTAATTTTATTTTTATCAATGACAGTTAAGACATTTATAATGTTAAAATATTTCAAATAAATGCTCTATAAAACATTATATATTCATCAAAGAATATATAAGTATATAAAAAATATGTTTTTGCATACATATTTGGCAGCACAACAATTAGAATGATATCTGAAGAATCATGTGACATTGAAGACTGGAGTAATGTTCTGAGTAAACTGGAGTATTGTTCTTTAGGTGGATGAGTTTCTGCAGACTCTGCTTTCTTATGATAAAGAGCACATCCCTGAGTCCAGTCTGAGTGTGGTGAAGCAAGAATACCTGAGAAACCCAGAGTTTCATCCCGATCACGTCCAGACCAAGTCCTATGCAGCTGCTGGCCTCTGTGCATGGGCCATTAACATTGTGCGCTACTATGAGGTGAGGGAGATTATGATCAATGCGACAAAGAACACATACAAGTATTTGAATACAATATATTGCATATATACAGTACAGTACATTAAGGTTTTTAGATTAATACTATATTTTATACATTTTAATGACTTTTACAAATTTGTTAAAATGACGTGTTTAAGGAAAAATCTCACTTAGTAAACTAATAAAGAATTATAAAAATAAGCAAAAATATATTTGGGACATGTTTTGAAAATATTAACTACTTTAGATTTATTTCAGGAATTTATTTTATTTAGTTTTAATGTATTTAGATTTTTTAATCTAAAATTGAATGAAATTTTAATTTTATTTGCATACTTTAATGATATTAATGAATTAAAAAGCTACATCTAACTTAAAAAATAAAGTAAAAATGCATGTGCAATTTTTCAAAAATATTAAGCTGTAAGTTGCTTTAAGTCAAAGTGGTTTTCATTAGTTTTTATTAGATTTTTTTGTTACATTTGAAATTTTAAATGACATTAAAATCATTATTATTTTTATATAAGTTGTATTAATATCAATTAAACATTATATTATAAAATAAAAAAAAGCTAAAGATTACATCTAAAGTAAATTAAAAAGAAAAACTAAATAAATTAAAAAAGGCACGTGAACTTTTGTAAATATTAAGCTGTAACTTTAGGTCTTTAATTAAAAGCAGTTTTGAGATTTTAAAATCAAACAATCCTTTATTTTAAGAATTCCGCTTTTTGTTTATGTGTATGAATGTTTGTTGTTATACAGGTTTATTGTGAGGTGGCACCGAAGCGCCTGGCTCTGGCACAAGCCAATACTGAACTGGAAACTGCTACAGCAAAACTACTCAGTGTTAGAAAGAAACTGGAAGTAAGTGAATCATTTTTCTACAGCATGACTTAAAAAAAGTCCATCCGTTCACCATAACCGTTCAATAATATTCCATATTAAGATATAAAGTAGTACCATCTAATAGTGGCTTTGCACTGACAGGATCTGGACAGGCACCTGCAAAGCCTAACAGCTCAGTTTGAGAGGGCAGCGGCTGAGAAACTGCGCTGCCAGGAGGAAGTGACACGCACCAGCCAGACCATTGAGCTGGCCAATCGGCTGGTGGGAGGCCTGCAGGTACAGGGCGGCTGTGAGAGGAGAGGGTCTGGGTTTAGGGAAGCGCATTAACAGACCTAATCTCAACATGAGTTTGGCTTGATTCGAAGGGGAGGTGGTCATGGCTTAAATGTTTGGCCAGACGTTCAGATTGAGCGCTCGGAAGGAAGGGGTGCACCACGGCAAATGCACCATTGATCTGGGCAAGTGGCTAGATGGCTACAGGCCAGTTCGGGACAGCGAAACAAGAAGGGCATATATTCATCTGCTATCCGTTTTCCTGAATGAGCCGATCGGGGTAATTGGTTTATGAGGGATGAGCTGGATTCGTGTGTACATGCTCGACTTGAGCAAATAAACTTTAAATAGTTTTCCCTTTTTCACTCCTAGTGGCATCGATCATATATATCCCGGTGAGATCATCTAAAATCTTTACCGCCGTTAATGCAAAAAATAATAACAGTAAGGTTTCTTTTAGCGCTTTTATTTAAAACGTTCGACTTTCTTATTCAGAGAAATGAATAGGGCTACAATGGGACAGCTTGGCTTTTAAACATATCAAGACTAATGATTTGTCTTTATGCCATTGACCTGAAAGCAATAGTGTTTAGACTAATAAATCAGCCCGTCTATATGTAATCATTAACTTACCTCAAAGCCTTAACAGCTGTTGGAAATTAAAAACGCTTCACCCAGGACTGAGTGATATTCCAAGCAATCCATAACGCATTAGGCTAAAATTATAGTGATTTTTAACTGTCGGAGAATTTATTATGCGACATGTTCTAGAAGCTCGGCCCCTGCAAAGGCAATGTCAGACAAGATTTATCGTTGCTGGAGCATCTCTGCGATATTATTGAAGTCTTAAATGAGTGCTAAATTGATGCTGAGTGAAAATGTAACTAAACTTTCAAAGCCATTTTAGGTGAATTGTGACTGTATACATTATCGCACATGTTCTATCTGTGTTTTTGATCAATTGGGAGGAGAGAGACGGCCGATGGGTTAAGAGTGAGGTTTATATCTGGGTCTGAAGGATAGATTCGAGGTTGTTCTTCTTTTTCTGTCGCAGTCGCTTTGACTGAATATTACTGCACATAAATGTCCACTACCTTTTAAGTGTTTTGAAGTCTCTAATACTCCCCAAGGCTGCGTTTATTTAATCACAAAAACACTAAAAACGCAAATATTGTAAAATAATATTACAGTTAAAAAAAAAAAAATTCTATTTTAAACAATTATTTATTTCTGTGATATTTTGAATTTCTATCAGCCATTACTTGTACATAGTTATGCGACATTTGGAAAATCTTATTTGATACTAAAGAAACATTTTTTACTATAATTAATACTCAAAATAATTGCCTGATTTATTTATCGAAACTGTGATAGGCTTTTATGAATAGAAAGTGCATGAAGATGTGCTCAATTTGATGCATTTTTGCAGAATAAAAGTATTTATTTCTTTCCTAAAAAATAAAAAAAGTACTTTTCGCATTGTGACTTTACATTATTTTCATGATTTAATTTAGAAATGTAATGATGGAAAAGCAAAGCAGAAATTCTTATTCTTATTACTGTAATGCAAAGAAAAAAGTATTCATACATCATGATTTTATTTGTCAAAATATGCAGTTTTTATATTGAAATAACATTATTGTAATACAGTACAGTATAAAAAAAATTATAAGTATTATAAATAAAATACTCTATTGTATGATTTATAATTTAGTGCTGTCAAATGATCAGTCGCGATTAATTGCATTCAAAATCCAACGTTTTTGTTTTCATTTATTTATATATATATATTTATATTTTGCATGTGTGTGTGTGTGTACTCTGTATATTTATTATGTATATTATAAATACACACACATGCAAGCAAATATTTAAGAAAAATATGGTAATTTAATACATTTAAAATATTATATATAATATAAATTGTGTGAATATAATTAAATGCATGGAACTATTTTCAAAATATATACTGTGTGTAAATGAAAATTGATAAAGTAAATCATCTGATTGTTATTAAAATATTAAACTAAACATAATCCACACTTAGAACATCTACATTTAATTGCATTAGTTTGTCAAAATATCAAACCAAGTGACTTCTGCAAACAAATTGCTTAAGCTTTTCTAAATTTCAATGGCATTCATAAAAGAACGAATAATAGATCATATATTTTTAAGAGTGTGATAATTTTTTTGCACTGGGCATGATTAAGTGTGATTCTCTCACTGTAGGCAGAAAACGTTCGTTGGTCGGAGGGTCAGCTGGAGCTGGAGTCTCAGCTGAAGACCGCGTGTGGGGATGTGCTTGTGGCTGCTGCTTTCGTCTCTTACGCCGGATACTTCACACAGCCGTACCGTCACCAGCTCCTTCACGACATACTCTTTCCTTTCCTCCGAGAACTCAAAGTATGATTCCTCCACAGCTTGTCCGTTATTTTAATTATATAGTGTTTTGCATTTATGTAATTTTTATATATATTTTTTGTGTTAAATTTCATGTTACGGCTTTTGCCAATTCTTGCTTCACTTTTCAAGGTTAAGAGTGTTTTGGATCATTGTTTCTTCCTGAGCTGCCTACTGTAAAATCCTGTTACTGTTCCACTGTGTCTGCACTCCATTGGAGCGTTGAATTGAATAGCATCACTGTCTGTCTTCCTCTTCTCACACCTCGTGATCCAGACCCCTATCCCGCTGACAGACGGTCTGGACCCTGTACTTACGCTGACTGACCAGGCCACCGTGGCAGGCTGGCAGAACCAGGGCCTGCCAGCTGATCGGCTGTCCGTTGAAAATGCAGCCATCCTGACGGTGAGCCAGCGCTGGCCTCTGATGGTGGATCCTCAGCAGCAGGCCAGCACGTGGATCCGAAATCTGTACGGGCCCAAACTGAGGGTGCTGCAGTATGGCCAGAAAGGGTGAAGTGACTGTAGTTTGGACAAAGATTTTTTTTGTTGTTGTATGGAATAATATGAGGCTGACTCTTCTTGTCCTGGACTGTAAATGCTGTCATACAGGTATCTGGATGTTATTGAACAGGCTTTGGCTGCTGGTGAGGTGGTCCTGATTGAAAACATGAAAGAGACAGTAGACCCTCTTCTGGAGCCACTGCTAGGAAGGCAAACCTTAAAGAAAGGAAGGCAAGTTTAATGGCACTGATGAAGGCACTGATTCTCTCATTGAGTGCATAGCAGTAAAATTGCTCAGAAAAAGGCTGTTTTGCACTGCAGCATATTTGAGCATATTGAGCTCTTAAGAGCCCCATTTTTTGCTCTGTGCAGTATAAAAACTAGAATGGAAGATGAATTAGGGTTGTGTGATTTGAATAGAGGTGAAGGCAGCCGTATTGATTCTGCACTCACAGAAGCTGATAAATGTGCATTTGTTTGCTCTTTTTCTTTATGTGTGTTGAATACGGATCAGTTTTGGGCAGCCAGTGTTGGGTTTTAACCCCAAGACAACAATATATATCTCATTTTTCCTCCAAATATATAAATGTAATCATAAATTATTGTAACTAGGATTAAAAAAAATATTATTATAATTATAAATTCTATTATTATTTATAACCAATTAATTTATTTAATCTCAATTATTTTAAAATGTTAAATATATATTTTTTTACTCTACAGACAGCACTTTAAATGTGCAAAGAAAACAAAATTATATCGGTTTAATATAATTATTTGGTTTTGTCTTGCTTTGTTCTACAAAAGCTGAAAATATTAAAATATTGAATATTAAAAATATTGGTAACACTTTATTTTAAGGTGTCCTTAAAATGTACTTATACAGTTAAGCACTAAGGAATGTTAATTAACTACTGTACATGTAATTAATAAATGGTTAGGTTTAGGATTTGGTTTATGCTTACTCTCATTTAATAATGAATAATGTATTGTTATTATATTAAATAAATACATGTTACATGTGTAACAAAGATACCTCAAAATAAAGTAGGGCTGGGCGATATATATCTAGCGATATATTATGCGCATCTCGTCAGTAAAGACGGTTCTTTGATTAGTGGCAAA
>JAUMHG010000060.1:7947657-7995538 GCA_032359395.1 Enteromius anoplus | reverse complement strand
GTATATTAAATTTCTTTATATATAATATAAATTGTAGAAATATAAATATATACATGTAAATATTTTCAAAATATATACCTGCATGTGTGTATTTTTATTTGCATAATAAATCATACAGAACATACACTTGTTATGCAAAGAAAAAACTTTATTTTGGATGTGATTTATTAGTTTGATAGCACTAATATTTGTCCTGTTTAATACTGAATTCAATGTCATAACATAATCAAAAATGGACAATGTAAGGACAGTTGTATCATTAAATTGTTTCAGTTGGAATTGAGCACCCAGCAGAATTTGTGTCAGATTGAGCTGAAGAGACTAGAGGATGAGCTGCTGAGCAAACTGTCGGCAGCAGAGGGAAACTTCCTGCGAGATACAGCCTTAGTGGAACAGCTGGAATATACTAAGAATACTGCCAGACACATCCATAACAAGGCATGGTACCTCATATTGTTGTTGCTTGCTCACTTTTTCGCATTGTTCGTGCAAGATGCATTTGCAGCCTATGTGTAAAAAAATTAAAAAATAATATGGAAATGGAAAATGTAATTAAAGAATAATGCAATAAATGAAATCCAGCGTTCGTTTCAATACTAAGCTTTAGTAAAGTGTATCATCATTATGAATTTGTATATCTCAACAATTGTGATGTTTACACAGGCTGTTGCAGCTCGAGAGAACGAGATAAAGACCAATGAGGCACGAGATCTTTACCGGCCAGCGGCTGAGAGAGCCGCACTACTTTACTTCACCATTAAAGAGCTCCACAACATTAACCCCATGTACCAGTACTCCCTCAAGGTAACAAACTATACTGGAAAAAGTGAAAATGTGTAGTTGTTGCCCTAAATAATTACTACACAGTATTAACATTACCATTCAAAAGTTTGGCGTTGGTGAGGTTTTATATATTTTTATTGTTTTGTGTTGCTATACTCACCATAACTGCCTTTAACTGATCCAAAAAAAAAGCACAGTAATACTGTGAAATAATCATCCTAATGTAAAGTTAATATATTTTAAAATATAAGACCAAGGGAACCAGATGAGTCCTCTGCACAATCTGACTCTGCAGCAGTTTAGATTTAAACAGGGTTTTGACCACAAACAACTTGACCCCACCCACTAATACGATATTGTACTGATGACTGTTGTACATGGTAGATTAATCAAACCAGACTAGGCCATCTGACCAATCAGAACAGAGTAGGCTCACGGAAAGGAGGGGTTTAGAGAGACCGAATTATAAAACTACTTCAAACATATCATTTGAAGAAACTTAATGCTTTAGTACTGTAAAGCTGCTTTGACACAGTTTGCATTGTAAAAGCTCTATATAAATAATGGCGACTTGACTTTTTAAAATGTTATTTATTTCAGTGACAATGCTAAAATTTCAACAGCCAGTTTACAGTATCAAATGATATTTTCTGATGTGCTGCTTATGTTTATTATCACCATCATTGTGATTTTTCCAGATTTTTGCTGATCATTATCTAGTCTTCTGTAAACTCCATATAAATACACCTGTAAATTCTGCACCTTCTCCCAAGCTTTTTTTCTCCATTCTCTCATGGATGGGGTTTTGGTTCCTTGCCGCTGTCGCCTCTGGCTTGCTTAGTTGGGGACACCTGATTTCTAGTCTTGACTACAGAGACCGCTTCTGCATTTGATAAATAAAGTTTAATCTCATCATTATACATTACCATCTCTGTGTTCTCCTATTGGATAATGTTCAATGCTTTCCCACAATCTGTATTGTTAAAAGCGCTATATAAATAAAAGTGATTGATTGATTGATTGATTCTGTTGAAGAAACAAAAAACAAACAAAAAAACAACAAAATGATAATCTTAGTAATATAAATATATCATAATATCAAATACTGTATCTTTGCTTTATAGGCGCTAAGTTTCAGAAGCTTTTTTTGATTTGTTGCCTCAATATATTACAGACAGAGAAAAACTTTAGGCTGTTCAAAGATAATTTATTAACATACAACACACACTGTGTTTGTTCCACTATTCCAGCAACATGTTTACTTTGTTTCCAAATAATGCTATTATTTTACATTTAAGGCCTTCAACCAAGTGTTCCTCAAAGCCATTGCGAGAGCTCCTGGTGATGAAGACGTGTCTGTGCGTGTTTTATCTCTCACTGAGGCCATCACCCACTCGGCCCTTCAGTACACCTGCCAGGGCCTCTTCCAGAGGGACCGACTCGCCTTCCTCACCCACACCGCCCTCCAGGTGAGTGGGACGGGACGCCGGCAGAATAGAAACACCTCCCATCCACCCACCACCACCTCCTCCCTTCCTCCTCCTGCGCTTTGTCATTCCCATCAATCACTCCACTTTTCTGCCCTTACATTAAGTTCCATTAGGCCCTGTCAGTGGAGTCGGGTCCGTTCCTATTGATTAACTCTCACGGGCCGGGCACCCCTCTCCCTCAACTGGTCAGCTCTGACAGGAGGGTGGGCCGCAGTGGCAGAATGCAAATACCTGTCATGACAGCACCTGTTTTCCCTGCTGCTGTCTGTCTCCACTGCCTGTCCTTCACACGTCCACATCAAACAGAGTAAAGCTATTCTGAGACCCGCTTGTCCTTTTCTGATGGATGGAGACATCTGTATTCAACAAACCTGAGGTCTAATGTCCTCATTACTTTGCGCCTCTGGTGTTTTATTTAGATTCTTCTGACGAGGGGCTTCATTGAAGCTCAGGACCTGGAACTTCTGCTGCGATTTCCCGCAGAGGTTTGTCAGAGCAGTCCCGTCAGCTTCCTGTCTCCACAGGCCTGGGGTGCCATTAGGGTAAGAACTGCTTGTGCCTGGAAATGTGTTCAGATGGCATTTAGCATCGCCATTTAAAAAATGATTAGTCTGAAGCACCTTTTCAACCTCTAAATAAGTCAACCCATCTACTGTTGCCCAGGGGTGTTTGAAATTTGAAGGAAATGTGACCCCTTTCCTAAAATATGAATGGACATACATTATGCAGACAATATGTTCTCTTCTAAATTGAAATGCCTTTTATTTGGCCATTGCTGTAGATTATTCAAATATTACGTACTACTTTTCTTATTTTGTATTAAGAATATATTGTCTTTTTAACCACTATTAATTGTGTAGTATAAATGTATATAAATAACATACAATTAAACATAAATATAATGCTGGGCAGTGATTAATAGCGAGTGATCATTGTCTACTGTATATAAAAACTTTTTTTTTTTTTTTATAATAAATAAAACTGCAGATTTAAACAGCAATACTTTGTTGTAAATTGAGTTAATATATTTATTTATTTAATATCATCTAAATAATATATTGTTAAAATATGTTACATATATAAAATTTACATTATATTATAACAGATACACTTTTTTTTTTTTTTTTTGCAAATAAGTAAATAATAAAGAAATAAACGTCAATAATAAATAATAATTTTGGGTAAACTTTGTGAATATTTGTAAATAATATGTGGATATTTATAGACAATATATGCAGGATACATGCTATAAATGTCATTATTATTAAATATAATAGTTCAGTGTTTTATAAACATTTTTTTACTTTTATTTCCCAAACCTAAAACCTCATTTTATTGCAGAGCTTGTCCATGCTGGATGCATTCAGGGGTCTGGACAAGGATGTGGAAGGCTCTGCCAAATGCTGGAGGAAGCTGGTGGAGTCAGAGTGTCCAGAAAGAGAACGTCTCCCTCAGGACTGGAAGAATAAGAGTCCCCTCCAGAGACTCATCATTCTCAGAGCCTTTCGGCCTGACAGGATAACCTACGCTCTCCGGTAATGAGCATTCTTCAGAGGACCAATATCTGTCTAAAATTTTACTTTAAAATACGCTGGAGTTGGCTGGGTTTGAAACACCAATATTTTGGTCCCTAAACATTTGTCTTTTTTTACACCAGAAATTTTATTGAAGACAGTTTGGGCCCCGAGTATGTGGATGTCAGTCAAATGGCATTTGAAAAGTGTTTTGCGGAGTGCAATCCCTCTACACCGGTGTTCTTCATTCTTTCTCCTGGAGTCAACCCCGTCAAGGATGTAGAAACGCTTGGTAAACGCAGAATCTCTTCACACTTAGTCTAACTTGTAACATAATCAGAGTATTAAACTTATCATATCTATTAACTAGGGCTGAAGCTTGGATTTACCACAGACCAGGGGAACCTCCATAATGTGTCCTTGGGTCAAGGACAAGAGATTGTGGCCGAGAGAGCGCTGAAGACTGCAGCCAAAAATGGACATTGGGTTATACTGCAGGTAAAACATTTTTGGTTAATTTCATATCAAACCAACCAACAGTGAAGTGTCCAAAACATGGAAAACGTTACTAACACAATAAAACACAACTGATACTGGAGAGTAGACATTGCTTAGGAATATTTGACAACTTAATGCCACAATTGACTACCCATAATAGAACTATTTTGCCAAAATGCTTCTGATACTTACGGATATGTGACCCTGGAGCACAAAACCAGTCATCCAGTTAGTCACACAAGTATTTTTGTAGCAATAGCCAACAATGCATTGCATGGGTCAAAACGATCAATTATGCCAAAAAAAATCAGTCGGATATTAAGTAAAGCTCATGTTCCATGAAGATATTTTGTCAATTTCCTACCGTAAATATATCAAAACTTGACTGTAATGTGTATTTCCACATTTTCAAATAGTCTTTTCCAAATACCGCCCTTTCCTAACAAACCATACATCAATGGAAAGCTTAATAATTCATTATTCATCTCAGTTTCAACATAAATTTGATTTCTGTTTCAGAATGTTCACCTGCTGGAGCAGTGGTTGGGTCGTCTGGAGGAGCTGTTGGAGAACACAGGAAGCGATGCTCACTCAGACTACAGAGTGTTTATGAGTGGGGAACCGTCCTCCAGCTCCCATGAGCACCTCATCCCTCGTTCCATCCTGGAGAACGCCCTGAAACTCACTACTGAACCACCCACCGGCATGAACTCCAGCCTACATGCAGCTCTGGACAACTTCACCCAGGTCTTCACACACTTGACTCAGACAAAATCTGTGAATTCACCCAGTCCAGTCAGACTTACTATTAATATATGAAGTAGAAACTAGTAATAATATAGAGTGAGTAGAATGATCTGACAGAAGAATGACTCTTTTAACTCTTGCTTTCCCTTCTGCAGGAAACTCTGGAAATGTGTTCGCGAGAGCAGGAGTTTAAAGGACTTGTGTTCTCACTGTGTTACTTCCACGCCTGTGTGACTGAGAGGAGGAAGTTTGGGCCTCAGGGTTGGAACCACAGATACCCATTTAACAATGGAGATCTGACTATCTCTGCCAGTGTTCTGTACAACTACCTGGAGGCCAGTACCAAAGTAAGAGACCAACATTCATCAACCTGAAAAAAAATAAGATGCTTAAAACTGACCAATAGTGACAGTCGCCATATTTCCTTCAGTTTGTTTTAATGCACATTTTAAAGCATCATATCGGACATGAGTCATGGACATGTCAAATTTAGAAGAAAAAACTCCAACTTTTTACACTTGCTTAAGGTGGTTTTTGATTTGTTTCGAAATAATAAGTTCATCCATGCTCATCAAAAAAGTAATGTGACTTTACACGGCATAATCTGACTAACAAGTGGACTTGTTGCACATCTTCTGAAATGAAAATTGTCTCATTCTTTTTTGGTGATATTTATCACCAGATCAATAAGCAAGTAAAGATTTTGTTCTCTTTGACTCATTGGATGGAAAAGGTGCTTATTCACATATTATTTATGCGATATTCAAATTTTACGCACAAGTTAAATTCGCAACTTTGACATTTTTAATATAATGTTTTTCATAAATATTTTAAATAAATGCTGAAAGAATCATGAAAATATGTATCGCAGTTTACATTATATTTTTTCAACATATGACAATGTGTCTGAAGCACCAAATCAGCATATTAAAATGATTTCTAAAGGGTCATGTGACACTAAAGACTGGAGTAATGGCTGAAAATTAAGCTTTGTCATCACAGGAATTCATTTGAATTAATTTTAAATTAAACTATTGAAATGGAAAAGTTATTTGAAATTATAATAATACTTAAAAATTATTACTAGTTTTACAAGACTGTTACAAAATGGTAGTGTTTTACAGTTTTTTCTCAGTCGCTTTGGTGCATTTCTCACAACAGTATTTAAATTTGCACAAAAGTTAATGCATTTCTCAAAACTATTAGTGCAAACTGTCAAACCTAGTTGATAACCTGCAAAAGCGTGTCACTTGCTCAAAATGGATATTTCATTGCTCAAAAGCAAGTATTCATGTCAATTAAAGTGTCAGTGTCATGATTTTGCCAAGTAGGACATGATCCTGGATCAACATTACTGTCCAAAAATATAAACTTATCCTTATCCCCTTAAACCTACCTCTACCCAACATTTATACAAGAATGTTGATCCAGGTACATCTTGTAGTGAGGTATCTGAGTACAAGACACTGAATATGTATGTTTCACATTTTTACTGCATATCCTCTTTGCAATTCTAATTTACTGTATTCAAAGCACTGTGCAAACGATTCAATTTAGAAGACATTTTCATGAAAAAAAAAAAAATTTAAACTGTTTTTTCAAGTTTGAAACAGATTTTGACAACTAGTTCAACATTTGTGCATGTAATGACTCAAGCAATGAAATGAGGACTATTAGTTTTATACTGAATAACTATTCAGCATGCACAAGTTTAGTTCATTTTGACTGACATGACATAAGCAAATGATAATGTAATAAAACAGCAGAGAGTTGTATGAAAGTAATTGATGCATGTCCAAAAGCATTGCAATTTGTTGGAAGGAATGAGAAACTGCTACTATGATGTGCACACATGACTAATTGTTTTGAGACATGCATTAACTGCAAATGTAAGTACTGTTGTGAGAAATGCACCAAAGCGACTGAGGAAAAACTGTAATATGAGCAAAAACTAATACACGTTCACATTGAGATAATACACATATTTTTAAAACTCAAATTCTACTTGTTTTTATATGCTCGGAGCTGTTTATTTTTATTACTTACTGTCATGTCTTTTCCCACAGCACTAGCAAACATGATCTCACTGTATCCACAAAATCTTGTTTTTCTTCTCGCAGCGCTACTTCACTCACAACCAATTACGGCGGCTCTAGATTTCACCCCTCCCCTCAAAAACGAATGTCCTTCATTATGTTAACCAAACAGTAACCTGTATGTGCGTACACTGAGGATTCATTAGGCGGCAAATGAAGCGTCATGCTAAATGTAATTACACGCGTCGTGCGTGACACCTTACAACGCTTTATAAGTGATCACTGCAATTAGAGCTGATGAAAGAAGCAATTTGCAAAACAATACAGGTACAAATGATGGTGAACCTCTAGCGTCTGTCATCGGTTATAAGACACACGCTCCCTTGTTCTTCTCTCCTTTACAATTACACATCATTCGCTCTATTCTCAGGCCAGACTTAAGCCAAGCACAGCAGGAGTTGATCTCTGCTTGAATTATACATGAACTGAATTTCTTTTGGCCTTTTAGCCATTTGAAATAATAAACTGACTACAGGATGCTCTCCCATCACCCAACAACAGTTCCTCAACTCGTACTCGTGAGAAAATCCCTGCATCCAACATCCAGCCCTTTTAGCAGTTTTTAACCATGTTTTTTTTTTTTCCCCTTCTGTCAGAACTTGCCAACCTGGCTGAAAATAGTGCTGTGGGTATTAAACGCAGGGCGCTGAGGGATCAGTTTGTACTGGAGGTTTGACATTTTGGTGTGTTAATATGTGTGGCTCAGGTACCGTGGGAGGATCTGTGTTATCTGTTGGGAGAGATCATATACGGAGGTCACATCACTGACGAGTGGGACAGGAAGCTGTGCCGTACGTACCTCCAGGAGTTCATCAATCCCAAGATGGTAAAGACATTCAGAGTACTGTAATATACTACAACGCCGCACCAAACGTAGTTGATCAAAGCATTTTCAAATCATCTGATTTTGCTTCAAGACAGATTTTATGTGCATACAGCTGAAAAAAAAAAAAAAAAGTTTCTGAAGTAAAAAGTAAAGGTTTTTTGTTTTTTGGTTTATTGCGCAAGCATTGGCTTTACAAACTAAGGCTTACTGGCTTAACCAGAGAGCCTCTGCAAACTTGCTAAAAAGGCATACAATCAAGATGTGCTTTTATCCCACAATAACTTTGTTGAATAACAACATCTTTAAGCTTTAGAATCACAAAATGAATTGGGTTTTACATCTTTTGCATTTCTTTTATGTTGTAGATGTAGTTTTGAGATTTTCACGTTGCTCTCCAAAGTGGATTAATGTAAGCTTTAAATCCAGGAACAGGATTTATAGGGATAGTTCACCCAAAAACTCACTTCGAGAGCTTTTTGACCCTGCACAGACTGCAAGGTAACCGCCATGTTCAAGGCCCACCAGTGCTAAAATAGTTCACAATCAGAGGAATGCACACGTATGCATCGTGATACTCTCGTGAATGGTGGTAGAGACTGAGTCATTTATTTATTTATTTATTTTGTAGCCTCATAAAATTAAGGTTGAACCATTGATGTCACGTGGACTATTTTAACAATATCTTTCTTTTGTGCTTTGAATATGGTAGTTCCCTTGCTGTCTTTACAGGCTCAGAAAGCTCTGGAATTTAATCAAAATCACAGGGTTTTAATTTTAATCTCTTTAAGATAACTAAATAATTGGAGAAATCCTATACACAGTTTATTAGAGAGACGTTGGTTGCTGCACCCAAAGATTGAGTTACAATATTTTGATTAAACAATATTTGGTCAAAAAGGTAAAAAAATCAAACATGCATTAATCATTCACAAAAACACAAATTAAAATTCATTTACAAAACCGATACACTTTCCCAGTAAGTCTTACTGATATTTATAAAGCAGTAATTGAGAGAAATAAAGACATTTTTTAAAGAAATCTAGATTTATCTATCCTCTTCAAGTGCTTTATTCAAGCTCTGCGGACAGCCTTCTGAAATGAGACTAAAGTTTGCCTGTGGACCTCACACAAACAGGTCAGGTTTGTTGTCACGTAAATACTGAAGCTCTATGGGGCTCTCTAGTGGTGACGATCTACATTGCATGACATAATTTACCTTGTGCTACAGCTTATAAGCAACAAAACAGTCAGGAGCTGAATGTATTAAATGTCTTTTGGTTCCCACATACTGAAGACGTGTTGGTTACGTTCAAGCCAGAGTATTTGACATCATATTTTTAATGCTCCCATCTTAAGTGTGTCTTCCCGGGGTGGTGTTTATGTGAGGTGATTAAGGTTTCCAGCAGTGGTCAGGCACACAGCCCAGTGTTTCCTCACCGAGTCTCATTAGGCCCAGGATGAGCAGCCATCAATCATGGAGTTATTCTTTAGCCTTTCCACAGAGCTGCATTACTCTCCCAGTGTTCAGCAGCAGTCCCGCTATCGATTGCCACACACACCTTTATCCGTTCCTCCAAGCATCTGAGCAATGCTTGGAGGTTTAGCGTGGTGAAACCTTACAGTACTTATTAGGGCAAAATATCGGGCAGTAAAAAACAAAGTTAATCATATTTGCAACCTAAAATCCTTTGTGTTTAAATCTGTCTTTTGGTTACCAGACAACAACTTTAACCATCATCCTCGCCCTCTCCAATATCTCTTTGTCACTCCATGATCTTGCAGTTTGAAGGAGAGCTGTTCCTGTGTCCTGGGTTTCCAGCTCCTCCTGATCTGGACTACACCGGGTATCACAGTTACGTGGATGAGAGATTGCCTTCGGAAAGCCCTGGTCTCTACAGAATGCACCCTAACGCTGGGATTGAGTTTATGACGGCCACATCTGATGCCCTCTTCAAAACTTTACTGGAACTCCAGCCCAGAGACTCCTCAACAGGAGAAGGAGCAGCACAGTGCACAGAGGAGAAGGTGAAACTATGTATCATCATCAGTGTTGAAAACAGCTATGCAGTTATATGAATAGTTTTTATATGGATTGTCACCCAAACTTTTGATTCTTTTAGAAAGCCGTGTTTAGAATGTACTGCTGCTTTTGATACTCAGTTTTTTTTTTCTTGGTCAGGTGAAGAGTGTTCTGGATGACATGCTGGAGAAATTACCGGAGGAGTATAATCTGACAGAGCTCATGTCTAAAACAGCTGACAGGAGCCCCTACATCCTGGTTTGTCTGCAGGAGTGTGAGCGAATGAATGTTCTGCTGGCAGAGATACACAGATCATTAACAGAGCTGGACCTGGGACTGAAGGTACGAGACCAAACGATCAATACAGAGGATTACTGATTATTCAGCTGATTACAGCACCTGCATGGAGTTCTTAAAAAGACTTTATACTCATGATAATAATTGTGACACATTTCGTGTTGTTAAGGTCCAATATATTGTCATATACTAATTAATTGACTTGTTCAAAAGTTCAAGATTTGTAATGTTTTTAAAGAAATGTTTTGCTCATTAAAGCTGCATTAATTTAACCAAAAATGTAAAACGGCGAGCTGCAAGAACAGCTTACATTTCCAAAAACCTGTAGTACTCCGACAAGAAAAAGTGTGTACGACTGCTCAGACCCTGAAGTGATGCCAAGCCCTTGTCCACATCAAATATGACAAAATACACACTCTAAGATCAAATCTGTGCACATGCACAAAACACAAAGGAAGTAACATTGGTATCACTTCATTGCCTGTGCCAGTAAACATGAATGATGTAATGGCATGCAATATATTTTCCAACTGTTTTATATTTTGTACATGAATTGGTTTTGATTATCCATGTACTACTAATAATAGTAGTAATCATACTAATTTAATATATATTGCTACTATATATATTATTGGTTATAAGTTAGAATATTCAGTGATGTCAAAAATGATTAAAAATGAACATTTTGGTTTACATAATATATATGTGTATATTACAGGGTGAACTGAGTCTCTCCTCAGACATGGAGCAACTCCAAACATCTCTGTTCTATGACAGCGTTCCTGAGAGCTGGAGCAGACTGGCCTACCCTTCAACCAAAACACTGGCCCTGTGGTACAGTAAACTTCCTATAACAGGACAAATCTACAACACTCGACTGTTTCTCTGTAGGCTTTAGTGATAAGGTCTACATAATCAATCCTGCAGGTTCAGTGACGTTGTGACTCAGTGTCGAGAGTTGGACACGTGGACTCAAGACTTTGTGTTTCCTGCTGTGGTTTGGATCTCTGGACTCTTTAGTCCTCAATCATTTCTCACGGGTAAGACAAATGCACACACAAACACATCCCAAAAAAATAAGACTGGCTCCCGTTATACTAAAATTCTTCTGCTTTGCAGCGATTCTGCAGAGTATAGCTCGAAAAAACAAGTGGCCTTTAGATCGGGTGAGCCTGTCTGTGGACGTCACCAAGAAAACCAAGGATGATTATGGGCATCCTCCTCGAGAGGGAGCGTACATCCACGGACTGTTCATAGAGGGTGAGCATGAGCTCTATTCCGAAGCGAATGTCCTGTTTGTGTGGTTGAATGTTACACAGCTCTCCTCCTGCAGGTGCTCGCTGGGATAGCTCCTCGGGTCTGCTGTCAGAGGCTGTTCTGAAGGAGCTGACTCCAGCTATGCCAGTGCTGTACATACGGGCGATACCAGTCGACCAGCAGGATGTGAGGAACACCTACGAGTGCCCGGTGTACCGCACCAAACTCCGAGGCTCCACCTACATCTGGAGCTTCCGTCTCAAAACACGCCAACCGCCTGCAAAGTGGGTTCTGGCAGGAGCGGCACTTCTTTTGTCCGTATAACTCTATTCCGCTCAAAAAAAGTTGACTTATACAGTATAAGTTATATACTAACCGAATCATCGTTTTAGCCAAAAATGTGTTTTAGGTTCGTATTAAATGCAGATAAGATGTTATGTTGTCCAATTCACGGCAGCACGATTAATCGAAATGAAACCAACATCGTATTATGCAACTGTGGACCACAAAACTAGTCATAGTTGAGATTTATACATCATCTGATACATCATTAGAAAGCTTATTTATTCAGATATATCTGGATTGATGGAATCTTAGGGTGCAAAAAAAAAAAAAATCACGCAACCCTAGTTTTACAGAAACATCAGTATACTGTAAGAAAGTAGCCATTATTGGCATAAGTGTTATAACACTGTGCAATATTGATGTTGTTATTAGCTTAATTAAATTTAAAACTGGTTCTTGGCAGCTCTGTGTTCCCTGGATGACACAATCTCCTCAGTGCTACTACAATCAGACTCCCAGTAGATTATGAACCAGGCCGATACTGATTTTCAAATGAGGTGTGTTTGACCTTCCTCTCCTGCTGAATACAGATAGATAGTGTGATTCATCTCGCGTCCCGACAGGAACCAATTTGTTATCTTCTCTGAATGACATGCTCGGTCGTGTTCATTTTTTCCCCCTCATGTGTCCCCTTGATGTGATTTAATAACTAGCTACAGTACATGGAGTTGATGTGATTTTATTCAATAGCGTTTCGAAAGGTAAACTATTAAACACACAAATTCAGCACAGTACACAATCACAAAACAACATCTGCTGTTGGTCTGGGATTGTCCGTATGGCTCTTTGCATGACGCAGACCTTGTCAGGAGACAAGAAAATGATACATCTGTCCCGGAGAGGGAAATGAGAGGTTAGCACAAGCTGTGGAGCTGTTCCTCCCCTCTCAGCGAGTCCAGCAGCGGCCTCACAGCAGGTGATAATGGCCCAGAACAGGATGGATCTGTAACTGTTTAGACAATTCATCCTCGGTTCACACTGAGACAGCTGAGACGCACTGTAAGCCGATCGAGCGTCACAGAGAAGATTCACACTATTACTGACGCATTATGCGGGGTTTTTCTAGCGTTTCCTGTTAGTCTCTATGAGCTAATCTACACTTAAACGTTAACAAACCACTAGGTGGCGTTAAGTGTGTAGTTTAAAGGGAAAGTGTTCAGTCTTTATTTACTCGCCCTCATGTCGTTTCAAATTGGTAAGACTTTCGTTCATCTTTGGAACACAAATTAAGATACGTAGAAACATAAGTTAGGTAGAAGGTAAACTTCTGGATAATTAAGTTGGCTTGAGTTGGCTTCTTCTTCTTCTGAGACTAAAATTTAAACACTATCTCCTCCTAGAGCTTTAACTCTCCAAACTCGGGTTGCTATATCTTTTCTAACTGATCCGACTTACGGTTTTCCTAAAAATTACGATTAAAACTGGAAAAAAATCCGATAGACTCCCATTCACGGAATGTTCAGATGAGCCAAGACTCTGTCAACTGTCAAAATTCTAATCTAAACACCTGCAGCTCATTAGACTCAATCAGACGTACTTCTAACCCATTTTAACTCAAACTCCTCTATCATCTGACTATTTTAACTAATCTATCTATCTATCAATCTATCTGACTATTTCTATATCCATCTATCTATCTATCTATCTATCTAGAAACACACTAGCAACATGCTAGTAACTTGCTAATCATGCTAGCAAAATGTTATCTATCTATCTATCTGACGTTTTCTAACTCTTTCAAACTGAAACTGAACTTTTTACACTGTTTTACATTTTTTAACTTGTTAAACTTTTCAGACTTCCATCTCTGGCTTTCTCAAGCCAACTTAAAAGTTTGTCTAGACAAACTTTATCTAGTTCATTTTGTAATCATAATGTGTGTTGTTTCTTCGGAGTGTAAACAATGGCGATTATATTCTGGGGTAACGTTACTCTTTAACAACACTGTAACTCGGGGAGAAGAATTGCTGAATGTTGTTTTTTTTTTGCCGCATAAAAATATTCTCAAAACTTCGTAAAATTACAGTTAATTGCAAAACAAATGATCCAAAATTTCACAGATGTCCTTGCTACGTTTCCGTGTGGATCGTGGTAATATGCTTGTTGTCAGAGAGCTCTCGGATTTCATCAGTCTGGATTTGTTTTGAAGATGAACGAAGGTCTCGAGGGTTTGGAATGACACGAGGGTGAGTAATTAATCACAGAATTTTCCACTATCCCTAAAATATTTTCAAACACACTGCATAAAAGTAAAAAAAAAAGTTGAATTTTACAACATGGGTGCACACGAGGAAAAAGACAGCGTCAATAAGTATTATTATTTTCTTTAATGTCAGGCTCTTTGTGAAGAAAACTAGTGCAAACAGCAGCTACAGTCAGTCACTGCTAACATTTTTTACTAAAGGTGAGACGTACACCTTGCTATTGCTTTATGGCCTGTTTATCATTACTTCTTAAAAACAAAGTCTTAATATTTACAGAGTTCACATGTGAACCTCACAGGCATTATCAGACTGGTCAATCAATGGCGTTGCCAAATCCTTCAGACCCTCTGATTACATTTACAGTACATTACATCTTTTCTTTGTATTTAAAACCTGTCTTGTCTACCCTTCTGAATCAGGGACAATTTATTATTGTTTAATAAATATCTCAATGTCTCACAAGTCAAAGTTCAACTTACAAAAAAATCTATACATTTGCTTTCTTCGAGCACCATCTCATGTAAGCCATAACAGCACCACTGCTCAGTTATTTTCAGTAGGGCTTCTCCAATAAAATGCATCCATAATTTAAAACCAATTATCTCTATTACAGTTTTGAGAGATATTGCCCCCTCCCCCTCCTCCTCAAAGATATGCATAATTTTAAGATGACCTTACAGTTTATGCAAGTACAACAAATTGTTGCTTTAATCTAAACTTCTACTAGCTTCTGGTAGCAACTCTGCACCTAAGATACAGAGCAAAATATCTTATTTTTGTGATTGTCTAAGATTGTTTGTTGTCCATGATTTAAAAAGGCATCACATTATTTAGTTATTTGTGCATGTAGCTCACATTTCAGACTAATTGGACTACACAGGAATAAAGATGTGGCTATTATTTTCTTATTTATTGGTGAAACTCCATATTTTGCATTGGAAAACTGTCTCAAAATAACTAAAAATCTGCCCTACGCTACTGAGTGAAAGTGTGCTGTACGAAAACATCTCACCGTGATCTTTCTGTACTGTAACTTACAGAATACGGGATCACTGTAATGATTCCTGCTATAACCCATTCTTCTTCAGCTTCTTTGTTCCTTTCACATGTTGGGTTGAACTGGCTGAAATTTCTTTGGCTGTGCGATACTCTGTATCTGTTCTGTGTGGTTGGCGAGATTGTGTCTCCCCCTAGTGGAGGACTTACTCATCACAGTCTTCAGTAGTATCGAGTTGCTTTATGTCCTAGGCTCAAGTCTGTGTGAGAGCTCAAACAGAGTCTGTTGATTGTCGATGACGTGCAGGTAATTGATGTACGTTCTCACTTCCACGCTGTCCTTCTGGGACAACATGTTTCCTAAAGGACAAAAAGCCAAAGGTAATGATTACACTCTGTAGAAATCATCACAATGGTAGTGAGGCAGAGTACTTCAAACTAGGACGAAACTATGTTGCGAGTGTACAGACAGATCTGGGTTATACAGTATTATACGGTCTGTGTGTTCAAATTTAAAGGGGTAGTTCAGTGTTTATCTGGCCAGTGGGAATTTGTGGGTTAGATGGAAAACCTGTTTGAAACAGATTGCAACTTAATTTAGGTTCAGTTGGGCAGATATTACACACTTGTGTGTGACTTGAGCACTTACCCATGTGATCTGTCCGACAGTGCCTGATTATCCGCACTGTGTCTCCTATCATGTGCTGTAACGTCACATAAAATACACTCACATTAGCTTGTTTCGCTCATTTAATAAGACACAATATTCAAGTTATAGTTCACCAAAAAATAGGAATTCTGTCATTGTTTACTTCACCCTGAGGTCATTCCTAACTTGTATGACTTTCTTGAAAAAAATAGATAAATAAAAATTCTATATTTTACAGGTCTGGAAAGACGGTGTTCACTTACTAGTTTGTCAAAGTTGACCAGGTTGTCGAGAAATGTTTTGTTGCCCTCATGAATGAAGGTAATATCTGTTCAGATAGAAATTGTTCTGATTTTAGTCAAATACTGTGTATTAATTATTTAAGCATTTATTTCCACATGAATGCAAATCCCATGCAAATATTTAATAATCTGGTGATATCATGTATGTTAAGAAGCATGCATTTCCTCACCGCACCTTTCAGTAGCAGAGGTAGGAAAGGGATCTTGGGAGACTTCATCTTCCTGAAGGCATCTCTGTAGGCTTTGTGATTTAAAGAAGGGTCCTGCGGGTCACCAAAAAAGCATTTGCATGTACATATTTGTGTGTTTGTTTTATCTTACACTGAAACCATCTGCTTTGTCTCAAATCTCTTCTTCTGTAACAGCACCTGCTGTTTCCTCCCTGGAGACCAGAGGCTCTGATATGATTACGGCTTCATATATTACATCCTAATGAGCCGTAAACAGCACAAAATTCTCTGGCAGGAGGTGAACTAGCAGGAGGCAACTTAAGACAATCACTTACCGTCAGGCTCTCCAGCTCGGAGAACAACTTCCTGAACTTCCCAGGGACTTTCTGAAATGAGGACAGATAAAAAAAAAAACTGAAGAATTGAAGCCAA
This sequence comes from Enteromius anoplus, assembly GCA_032359395.1. Classification (NCBI taxonomy): domain Eukaryota; kingdom Metazoa; phylum Chordata; class Actinopteri; order Cypriniformes; family Cyprinidae; genus Enteromius; species Enteromius anoplus. The sequence goes on along the minus strand of JAUMHG010000060.1, from coordinate 7,978,912 downwards.
TGCACAGTTCCTGTGTAGCAGTTTGCAATACGTTCTAGTTTCTTGCTTTTAAAAACATAATGCATCATAAATATAGACTGTTGATGTAAGTTACTACCACTTCTTAATATTTAGTAGGACATTTGTGTCTTCCTACCTCCCATGTCTGAGTGAGTCGACCGACGGCAGGACTGTTCAGCCCCATAATAATAGAAAAGAATGAGTTCAGGTTCCTCTGTGCTTTACAGCTAAATAAAGAACAGAAGATAACATGATTCATTTGAGTAGAAAGACATACAATCACAAACTGTTTCAAGAAACACTTCGCCACAATGTCAGGGTCAGGCTGATGTGACCCTCTAACAAATGATGTACTAAAAGTAGAAGTTCATGTTCATAAAATAAATTCAAAATAGAATACCAATTTGAGCTTTACTAAAATATGATACGTTTTCAGCTCAAAACTATTTTGGGAAAGAATCATTCGAGCAGCACGACGTGACAAAAGTCAGCAGAACCCATAATCAGTTATGTGCCATTTAGCTTTGGATTAAAGTAGTATAGCATTTGTGACCCTGGACCACAAAACCAGTCATAAGGGTCTTTTTTTTTTTCAAATTGAGATTAAGATATTTGCAAAGATCGCAACAGGACATTTAAAGCTGATTGCAGACACGCACAAGGGATGATTCGTCCTGTGATTGGCTGAATCTCGAATCGAAGTATAAAATCGGAAAACACGGGTGGAAATATTTTGGGCTTGTTACAGCAAGTGGTGGCCAAGTCCAAAAGAGTATGATATCCTTAAGATCCTTCGGTTTGTGAGCGTATACTTACTGTGCTGCGATCTTGATGAATTTCTTGAAGAGCTGCACACGTTTGCAGAGGGTCGGGCACAGCAGCACTTCGGTCATCACCCACTGCTGAGTCTCGTTGCAGCGCTGCAACAGCTGCTCCAGCGCCACCGTGTGGCCAGCGCTCACGTCTCGGCTCAGAGTGAAGTACACCAGCTCTTGCTGCAGAGAAAGGAAACGTGTCATGGCCGTTGAATATTTTAGACGATTCGTTTTGGAAGTCAGTATTAAATTAAGACTGTTGAGTGTGTTCGATTACAAGTCAATCATGTTTTTAAAATGACCGTTGTCATGTTGAATTCACCCAACGTTTTCTCACCCTTACACTTTCATCTTTGAAACACAAATGAAGGTATTTTTAATGTATATTTATACGTATATAATACGGTGTGTTTTAATGAGAAAGATTATATAGGCATAGTAAACGTAATCTGTATGAATCAAGCACTTTAATCCAAGTCTGAATGATTGTGTTATATGATGAATTGATTGAATTATTTTTATTTTAGTTTCATTCACATGTTACACTGATCAACACACATACACAGGGAACATTAAATATGATTTACCATTACACTGTGAGAACAAACTTCAGTTTTGGGTGAACATACTTTCAAAAGGAGGGACAGAAATCTCTTAAATTTTCTTTTTTGAAGATAAACAAAAGCCTTATAGAGGGTAAATAAATAATGTCAGATTTTTTGGTCACTTTTAAGGTTCAACTATGACTTTTGCTTCGGGTCACAGTTTACTTTAAGGTTCAGTTCTACTAACTATTAACTACTTTTATCTCAAATCTCCTAATGTGCTGATTATTAATAGGTAGTAGTTGTAAATTTAGGTATGGGGTAGGATTAAGGGACCTGAAATATGGTCATCTGTCATACTAGAAATATGCATGCTAATAAATAACTAGTTAATAGTGAGAGGTGGTCCTTAATATAAAGTGTTACTGATTTTTAAGTGAACTAGCAGAATCAGCTAAAATGTATCTCAAGTGTTTTTTAGGAATTATTATTATGTATACAGTATATCAATACAACACATGCTATATGTATATATATATTAAATAGATTTATATAGATGGTTTCATCGGGCGCACGCACCTGGAAGTTAACTTCCGTTCTGAGCTTGTTTATCGGTCTGATTAGTGCTGCCGCCTACAAACGCAGCTAATGATGAGAAATACAGTTGGTTTCAGGTTATTGTGCTGTGGAATGTGTTTCCCATACATTTATTTATTTGTGGCGACCTGCCACTATATCAAAACGGACCGATTTTTCAAAAAGCTACTTAATGCACATTTAATAATTAAACCGAGGCGTGTGTGTTTTTATATCACTGTATTTCTGAAGGAAGACAAATATTTTAGAAAATGCCGTTTTCATATTATCTTGCATATAAGGCAGCGTTTGTAAGCTCAGAGCTGCTTTGTCTACAGCCGTTTTCTGTGCTTAAAGCACCTCCTGCTGTTTGAGTGTGTCTTATATATATATATATATATATATACATATGTAAAATAAATATACGCACTGTGTCAATACCACCTATGCTAAACAATTAAATTTAGCTTTATTTTACATTGTATTTCAAATATATCCTTTCTAGGACCCCTTCTCTAGTGCTGCACTGTCTGAAATGTGAAGCCTTTACCTCATGGACGTTGCTAAAGAGACTCCAGTCACAGTTGGTGAGCGACACGGCCACATCCCACGTGTTCATGCACAGCATCTTTACGGAGCGCTGCTGCCCATTATCAGTGAAGGGACTCTGGGAGAACAGAACACAGACACTCTGCTTTATTATGAACTAGTGTGTTATTTTTTTTGTGTAATTTAAAGGGATTTTTCTTAATTTAATGTGATGTGTTTACATAGTCCCTTCCAGGGTGAATTAAACCCTTTATGAATACTAAGATAAAGTGGGTCAAATTAGAACCACTAGCATAATAACACATGTCCCCCCATATCTGCATACTGTACCTATTTGATAATCTGCAACCTGATCCAGCATATAAGAATAATATACTATTGGCTCTCTGGAGTAGTGAGGTTTATTACTAAACGTATTGTTTTTGCACACTATTCAAGTTTATTTTTGTACTTGCACAGAGTTTGTTTCTGGCATAAAACACGAGCTGGAACTTCGATACAAGAAAAGTTTAGAATGCAGTGTCTTAAGGTTGTACAGTTGTGTGTAGACTTGAACTAATGGAGGGGAAAGCAGATTTATTTTAAGTGCAGTTCAGAGAACAGCCTTCTGACTCTCACCATGATCTCAGTCAGGTCTCTTCTGCAGACGTGCAGCCGCTCGGCGGCACTGAGCGAAGACGTGAACACACACTGATCCGACTGAAGCAGAACTTTCTCTGGAGAAAGACAGAGAGAGAGAGAGGAATAACAAAGCAGCAATATCAGGGAATAGCAAAGGGGTAAACAGTGAGCTACAACAGAAAAGAAATATATATCTACATTCAAAGTAGAATAACTGGCTTTAGCTTTGTTTTTTGCACTTGCTAAATAACTGCAAACATATGGTCATTTAAAACAGTTACACACAGCATTTAAGACAGGCTTTTAGCTCTGCTGTAGCCCTAATGACTTGTTTAAAAGCATGGATGGCACCCCTGCAGACCTCAATCAATATGAAAACAGACACTTGTTCAGACCTCCAGGATATGTGACGGCCATCAGCACCATGTCGTCCTCAACACAGTCGAGTCTTTCGGCCACAGTGCTCAGCAGTTCCTGTACACACACCTCGCTGTGTGTCCGCACACTCACGTATGAGTCTATGGTCACGTACACACGACACAATACTGAGGAGAAACACAGCACAGCATTGCATCAATCAACCACCGGTTCACATTTAAAAGATTCTCACGTGCTGTTATTCATAAACAACCTGCTGTGGGTCTCCAGCAGCACTGTAGGCAGTTAGACAAGCTAGTGTAGGAGAAAAATATGAGGGAATATTAATGAGTTTACCTTCCTTCCTGTCCCTCTGAGCCCCTCTCACTGGGTGCCAGTTCTCCTTCAGACTCAGCTGGTGGAAGAGTGCTTTATTCTGGAAGAAGCACATGGTATAGAGAATTTTACTGTTTATGAGAACACACACCTTAAGACAATGGTGAAAGCCTGACACTGTATAATTTAGTCGCGAGTAGTGGCAATGCTGACTAAAAACTGAAATTATTCAAACTTAACAGAAACATTTAAATGAACTGAAATAAAGGTGAAATTAAAATACATTTGAATTGCTATACTAAAACACTCTACTGCGCAAATATGGCTAGATATTACTAACAATTACTAACAAGAACTGGAATAATAATTAAGCTAAACAAAAATATTGCAAATAGTAATAAAGCTAAATGAAAATATAAAAAATAATAACAAAAGCGCATACAATAACTACAACTTGAACTACAATTGAAAAAATAAATATTTTAAATAAAAAAGCCAACTCCAAATATTAATAAACACAATAACAGTATACAGTATAAATAATATTACAATAACACAAGAAATATTTTTAGTTCTAAAATATTAAATGAATAATAGCAGCAAAATTAATTCTGGTAAAAATTCAGATTCAAGGTCTGTTCATGCCTAGTATGATATAACTATATAAAATATAATTGTAATAATACTATTGAGTCCACATCAATATTCAGTTTATTCTAATCTTTTTTGTCAGCCACTTTAAGCTATTTAACAGGATAGATTCTGATTGGTTTACTGGCTTTTGAAAGTGAATCTAACGATATTGTTATATTGCCTAGTTGTTGTTATCACTGTAGCTGTAGTGTGGAATTAAAACTTTATTACTTTATCATCCTTGGTGTAAAGGGACCCATATTTCACATTTTTTTGAAAAGCTCTCTATCACCATCTCAGGTTAGGACAGTTTTTTTTGGTAGGCATCTTCCACTTTACAGTAAGTGCCAAGTATGACTTTATATACAGTATTATATATATATATATATATATATACACAGACAGTCAGGTCCATAAATATTGGGACATCTACACAATTCTAACATGTTTGGCTCTATACACCACCACAATGGATTTGAAACGAAACTAACAAGATGTGCTTTAAATGCAGACTATCAGCTTTAATTTAAGGGTATTTAGATCCAAATCAGGTGAACGGTGTAGGAATAACAACAGTTTGCATATGTGCCTCCCACTTGTTAAGGGACCAAAAGTAAAGGGACAGAATAATAATCATAAACCAAACTTTCAATTTTTTTAATACTTGGTTGCAAATCCTTTGCAGTCAATTACAGCCTGAAGTCTGGAACACATAGACATCTCCTTTCATCCCTGGTGATGCTCTGCCAGGCCTCTACTGCAACTGTTTTCGGTTCCTGCTGGTTCTTGTGGCATTTTCCCCTCAGTTTTGTCTTCATCAAGAGGAATACATGTTCAATCGGATTCAGGTCAGGTGATTGACATGGCCATGGTATAATATTCCTAGAAAACTCTGACTGCTTTTGCAGTATGCTTTGGGTCATTCTCCATCTGCATTGTGAAGCACTGTCCAATGATTTCTAAAGAATTTGGCTGAATAGGAGCAGATAATATTGCCCGAAACATTTCAGAAGTCACCCTGCTGCTTTCGTCAGCTGTCACATCAATAAATACAGGAGAACCAGTTCCATTGGCAACCATACATGCCCACGACATGACACTACCACCACCATACTTCACTGATGAGGTGGTGTGCTTAGGATCATGAGCAGTTCCTTTCTTTCTCCATACTCTTCGCCTCCCATCACTCTGGTACAAGTTGATCTTGGTCTCATCTGTCCATAGGATGTTGTTCCACAATTGTGAAGGCTTTTTAGATGTCGTTTGGCAAACTCTAATCTGGACTTCCTGTTTTTGAGGCTCACCAATAGTTTAGATCTTGTGGTAAACTCTCTGTATTTCCTCTGAAGAAGTCTTCTTTTGATTTTTGACTATGACACACATAGACCTACCTCCTGGAGAGTGTTCTTGTTCTGGTCAACTGTTGTGAAGGGTGTTTTCTTCACCAACAGAAGGTGTTTTCCATGGTAATCCAGGTCTTTTGGTGTTACTGAGCTCAACAGTGTGTTCTTTTAAGAATGTTCCAAACAGTTGTTTTGGCCACACCTAATGTTTTTGCTCTCTCTCTGATGGGTTTGTTTTGTTTTTCAGCCTAATGATGGCTTGCTTCACTGATAGTGATAGCTCTTTGGATCTCGTCTTGAGAGTCGACAGCAACAGATTCCAAATGCAAATAACAAACTTGAAATTAACTCTGGATCTTTTGTCTGCTCATTGTTATTGGGATAATGAGGGAATAACACAGACCTGGCCATGAAACAGCTGAGCAGCCAAATGTCCCTTTACTTTTGATCCCTTAACAAGTGGGAGGCACATACGTAAACTGTTGTTATTCCTACACCGTTCCCCTGATTTGGATGTAAATACCCTTAAATTAAAGCTGATAGTCTGCAGTTTAAGCACATCTTGTTCGTTTCATTTCAAATCCATTGTGGTGGTGTATAGAGCCAAACATGTTAGAATTGTGTAGATGTCCCAATATTTGTGGACCTGACTGTATGCAATGTCACGTCAGCATGTAACGGTGATAAAGAAGATAGTCTCTAGCGGTTGACGCGTTACTACTGGTTAATTAAAAAAACTAAATAATAATAGTGCCACTTATGCCAAACCCTAAAATATGTTAAAGGGTAGGATTTGTAAATTGTTATGTTCATTTATTTATTAATAAAAAAAAACTGTTGTGAGCAATAGAGTCAAAGAGGATGGGAACCACTGCTTGGTAATCTTGCCTGTATCTCCCCCATTAGGCTCCAGAGGAGGAGTTGTGTAATTTGCTGACGAACATCGTATTCTCTGTGCTGTGGAGTGGCACTGAGGGGTCTGAGGATGTGGTCTGGAGAGAAAGGGGTCAGGTGTTCTCTGTCCTCACCAAGCTCGGCTCGTCCTGTCAGCTGGTGCGGCCACCTGATGACATCAAACGCAGGTCAGAAGCTTCAAAACTTTAATGCTTTAAAACGTACCAATTCAGATATAATGACAGCTCATAAAAAATGGAGGATGAAGGCACTGCATTAACAATTCCTTTGTCCCAGAGAAATAAAATGAAGACTGACATATTTTTTGAGACTTTTTAGAATTGGATGAACCTTGAACAATCTCCTGACCCTCCTGAAGTATTTAAATGTGTAGAATTGCAAGTGATCTTAAAGTTTCAGTGGAATAGAAGAAAATGGGCTTATAACTTCTATTAATTTATAAATGACCTCTATTATGAGAAAACCAGAAATCTAGTGGAGATTAGCTTAGAACAGAAATCTAAGGGAGGTACGCTACATGAAATTGTTTCCTGGAATCTTTTAGTTCAGATGAGGGCAGGGTGTGGATCTCTGGAGGGCAGACGTTCTTTGCGCTACTGGGCCGTTGCATTTCTTTGGTGTGGCCAGCATTGCATCACCATAGAGCTTGTTTTTTCTTTAGGTCTGAGGGTGTGTCTGTCTGGTGACTTGTTCAAGATGTTGCATTCTTTTGCTGCTGTGAAGAAATATTCTAAGCTGGCGGGAGTGTTACAGATGCATTATGTGTATGTTGTAGTTTTTTGGAGATGATGCTGGAGTCGTCTCTGTCAGATTTGAGGGACTCTCAGGGCGTGTCTCTGCCCCACGTGCCTTCTTTGCTCCGCCTCCTCAGACTGCTCCAGGACTTCCTGTTCGCCGAGGGCACTGACAATCAAACACTATGGAGTGAGAAGGTGGGGAACGGATGGATGTGTTTTATTATTACTCAGCCAGTAGGGTTTGAAACAGGAAGTTAAAAGAAATCCACATTTAGGTTGCGCATGCAAATCTAATTCGATTTTTTACATTAGAAATTAGACCTAGAAAATATTGCACACTTTGTGTGATGCAATTACACATGACACCCCAAATTATGAAATTAAGAAATACTCCCGACCTGAAATCTGATTTGACTCTTGAGACTCTTGATGCAAAATCAAAACAAAATATGAATTTAATCATACAATTCAAACACGTATGGATGAGGTTTGGTTCTGTTGTTGTTTAGGCAAAACTAAGCATTAACTGATTGTTAATATTCTCGCCAAGGTAGGTTTATTTAATAAAAATGTCAGGAATACAGTAATGTTGTGATATCTTATTATTTTTAAATTATTATTTAAATAATATGATTAATTGTTTGTTTGAAACCTTTTTATGTATTTATGTACTTTTTTTGTATTTTTCATGATACATACGTACATATTTTGAAAACATTTACATGTACATTTATACATTCCTATTCTCATATTTAAACATATTTACATATATAAATATATATGTAATTTTATAAACATACAATTATAAATATATAAACATAACATATTTTTCTTAAATGTAAACATGCACGTGTTTGTATGAATATATACATAATAAATATGCACAGTACACATGCATATATTAAGTAAACGACAACTTTTATTTTGGATGCAATTAAAATGACCACATTGTAAAGTAGTATATAACATACAAATTCATAATTATAAAGATAAGCCTCTCAAACATATAAACTGAAATGTACTGTTTATACATGTATGTAATAATAGGTGGACAAATTCTTATTTAAGGAAACTTCATTCTGATGTTTTACTGAATACAGTGTTTATTTGTGAATGAATATACAAGTGTGTCTATATTTGTGGCAGATTTTTGAGGGGGTGGTGAATCTACTGGACAGGCTGCAGGCCTGGCACACGAGCCCTGGGTCAGCGGGGTCCGCCGAGCTCAAAGAGATGTCTCTGATCGGCTTACGTATCATCACTGGATACATTCAGCAGCAGCAGAACCTACAGGTACTCCCATGTAAACCTGTCTTATTAGGAATTCCAGAGTAGTGTTTTAAAATTCTTGCTCTTTGACATTTACAGATGTACTCATCAATTATTATGACCGTTTCAAACTAAATTCAAATTGGACACTAGGTATGTTCCCTTGTACAGGTGGAGTGTTAAAAATAGACACCGTTATGCTCAGGATTATTAGATATGCATTTGAGCTATAAAGAGCTTTTTTTTGTTAACAGCTTCAGTTCATTCCACTGGAGACCAGATGTCCATATTTGGGTATAAGTGGGTTTTTTATCGTTTTCCTCCAGGCTCACTTAAACCCGTCCCACACTCAAATTAGATCATATCAACTGACTGAAAACTTCCTTACTGTGAGGCAGTCTGAGAAAAAGCTTGCCTCGAGACCCTTTACAATGTGTGCTTCTTATAGAAAGGTTGTCAGTCTATAAAGCACTGAGCTTGCTATTATGTTCTGCTGCAAAGTTTAATTTTAGTTTTAAATCAAGACTCTCAAATAACTAATAGTTATCTGACATGAGTATGTCTTACTGGACACTGAAGGTTACTATGCATGTTAATTGGTAATTGTAAAATGAATTGTTTAGCTGACGCATGCATAAATTGGGTTTTTGGCAAGTGTTAATTTTGACCTCAAACCTTGACATGGCTTTAATATTCGTAGAAATTCTGCATTGGATCAAGTTATACACCTAAATGCTTCCTTAAACCCATAAATGAAATTGAGCTTGTAAATAAACGAGCTGCTGTGCTGAAAGGAAGTATATAACAAGCATGGACAAACAAGTGCCACTCAGAGTGAAAGCTGTGTTTCAGAAATAGCCCTTGACAAAGACAAGAGGCAGACAAGAGTAGATAAACAAGACTAACAAGGAGAGACGACACAGGTGTGCAGGACCGATAAGATGAAACCTTTTTAAACATGACACTGTGTATCAAAGGAATAAAAGCTTACTGCATCATGTGCACTAAAAAAAAAGTTAAAATAATACACTGCACAAAAAAATAAAGGGAATCTTAAAACTGAACGCATGAAATATTCTTATCACACAAAAATTGTCAATGGAAATCAAATGTATTAACCCATGGAGGTCTGGATTTGGAAAAACACACTACAGGCTGATCCAACTTTGATGTAATGTCCTTAAAACAAGTCAAAATGAGGCTCAGTAGTGTGTGTGGCCTCCACGTGCGTGTATGACCTCCCTACAACTCCTGGGCATGCTCCTGATGAGGTGGCGGATGGTCTCTTGAGGGATCTCCTCCCAGACCTGGACTAAAGCATCCGCCAACTCCTGGACAGTCTGTGGTGCAAAATGGCGAGCCCTCCAAAGAAATACCACCCCTCACCATTACTCAGTTGGCTCAGTGTGAACCTGCTTTCATCTGTGAAGAGCACAGGGCGCCAATAGCGAATTTGCCAATATTGGTGTTCTCTGGCAAATGCCAAACGTCCTGCACGGTGTTGGGCTGTGAGCACAACCCCCACCAGTAGACGTCGGGCCCTCATACCACCCTCATAGAGTCGGTTTCTGACCGTTTGAGCAGACACATGCACATTTGTGGCCTGCTGGAGGTCATTTTCCAGGACTCTGGCAGTGCTCCTCCTGTTCCTCCTTCCACAAAGGCGGAGGTAGCCGTCCTGCTGCTGGGTTGTCGCCCTGTAACTATACTATAATTTTTATAGCATAGCATGTACTTCATCTGCATGTACTGTTTTTGTTTATTTAAACATAGCTGAAACAAAATGGAATTTAAATGTTAAAAACAAACCTAACCAGAAATTAGAAATGTTACCTTCACAACTGCCTGAAGCAAAATCATTTTGTAGTATTAAAATAGCAATAAAATTTAATTTAAGTTGAGCAGAAACAAAAACTTCTACATAAATAAAAATAAGATTGCCAAACGCGCATATTTAATTAGTAATAAGTACTATGATAGTATATTTATATAATGTATAATACTAAAATAACACTGAAGTATCAAACTAAAAATGTATACTATAAACTGTATAGCACAGTAGATAGTAAATACTGGATCCATTAAAATGCTTTTATTATGTACTGTGCGGTATTAAGGTATTATTCAATTGGTGAACTCTTTTATACTTACATTTAGTAAAATATAGCACGAGAGTATAATTTCAGTACAATGTGTGTACATCTTCACATTAAAGACATTGTGTGTATGTTAGTTATAATTAAATATTCATGTATGTTTTGCAAGAAAACAACTTTTTAATTGTTTGTGAAATTTACTCACAGTTTCTGAGTGAAAATTGTTTCAGAGTAATTTTCCGATGCACAGTATTATTAAATGTCACATAAACATTATGGGCAGTATGTAATAAGCTATCGGTCCATGGGTAAACTGAGGTACAGTATATGAATGTGAATACTGTAATACAGAATATGATTGTATCCTATTCTAAACATTACGATATCGATCCATCTAAATAAAAGTCTGATATGAACAAACAACAACAAGACAAACACGAATTACACCAAAACCATGGCAGCAATATTTAATACGTGCTGTTTTTTGTTTGTTTGTTTGTTATGTTTTTCTCAGGTGTGTGAGATGGCGTGTTTAAAGCTTCATAGCCTGCTGCAAACTGTTTTATGTCTGTCCTGGGAGGAGCTGTGTTTTCTTCTGGGTCGTCTTGGTGCACCGCTTTGGCCAGCAAACTGTGGCTCGGACCCGGGCGCCGAGGCTTTGCTGAGTCCTCTGGTGCCCATCGTCCGAGCACTTCTGGACCAGCATGCTGATCGAGCCACGCTTCAGAAGTTGCTCCCCAACCTTCCCGCCACCAACGGCAGCCCCTCCTTCGCCCAGGATCTCCAGAACTACTGCAGCACCGCTGAGTGGCAGCAGTTCTACCAGAACCACGTCAGTACAGCTCACACACACACATGCTATACTTAGCAGACGTAAGGTTTAGACTGTTTACCTTACGATAAGCTGGCTGCTTCTCTGCTTCTCAGTTATGTCAGTATATGATACGGTCAGTTTTGTTTTACCTTTTTTGGATGCAGAATGTCAGAAATAAGTCTCTCAGTGCTCCTTCTCAGTCAAACACCAGATAAGCTCATCATTTCACGCAAAGCTCAATCCTGAAGGATTATACACGTTTATCTGTCAAACTACTCATTCTCTTGTTTACATCTGTAGCATACTATAAATAATCATCTTGGATTCATTTAGTTGATTTCAGCAGTGGTCCAGCATCAGAGCTGTTGTCTTCTTTTATTAAAACTCAGAGGACGTGTGTTTGTTTTAGCGCGAGGGCACTTTGACTGTTAATCCGCTTCCATTGTGGTGATGAACTCATTATTTAGACCCTTTTGTTCATCCTGTGCCAAAAGACGACAGAAAAATGCTGATTTATTCCTCTCATCTCGCAAATCTAAAACAAGTCATGCGTCTAAATTAAATAGACATCATGCCAGAGTGAGATGGAGATGATTTATGAAGGCTGGCTTGTGACAGTGTGTGCTTATAAATCTAAGCTGTTTGGACTGTTCGTATATACAAGTCACACGGTATATTAGCATGCTTTGAATTGGGAAGTAAACCACGTTTTACACTATGCCAGAGCATATATCTGGCTGCAGGGAGGTGAAGAGAAATAAAAAAAATAGTATGTTTTATGTCCATCATTACAATGTAACATCTGTACTAACTTTGTAAAAGGTTGATAGGGTACATTTAATACATTTTTAGTTACATGTACTTACTGTATGGTTAGGGTTTGGCGCAGGGTTACTTGCATGTAATTATGCAGCATTTATTGTTATTATAATAAGAAGTATGTGAGACATATTTAACAAGGAACCCTTAAAATACAATTTTACCCAGTTTCTGTATAAATGAAAGCAAAAAAAGGTCAACGAAAGCAAAGTAATTGAACACAGTAGTCCTAACTATTTGAATTCTATTATATATGTATACACTGCATTTTAAAGTGTTAATTATTTTAATAATTGTAAATTATATACATTTATATGATTTGGTGCTGTCAAATGATTAATCGCGATTAATCGCATTTAAAATAAAAGGTTTCGTTTACATTATATATGTGTTTGTTGTGTGTATTTATTATGTATGTTTAAATACCCACACATGCAGTTTAAATATGTTTTTATTATATATACAAATAAGTACAAGTATTTACATGTATATATTTATATTCATATAAAAATTATTTATAAAATATAATTTATATATAATCGTAATTTAAATACATACATGCATGTGTTGGTATTTATTTATACATAGTTTTATGATTTTTTATTATTTGTACAAAATAATTTAAAAAACATTGCATACATTTATAAATAATTGAAATATTGTTTTAGTGAAATTATTGTATGCATTGATGCTATGTTTTTAATTTGATCAATTTTAATAATTGTAAATAATTTGCTAATATTCATAATTGAAATTATATATAACATAATATAATACTGTAATGTATGTCATTTATATATATATTATATTATATTACTTAAATAATAATAATAATAATAATTACCCTAACTGTTGACTGTTTTACATTTAATGTCATTTGACAAGAATATATATTCATTAGCACACTAATGTATATTTCACAGTGTGTGTATTGGCTGCTTCACAATTATCTCAAACATGTCTCATTCAATTACATATTATTGGAAGAAATACCCATTTAAAAAACCAATAACTTTTTTTTATATAATGTATGCCTGTAGGTGGAGCCCACAATGCAGCAGTACGAGCTGGACACTTTTGGGAAGAGTCATGACCTAATGTCCAACTTTTGGAATTCCTGCTTTGATGACCTCATGAGCACTGCACAGAGGAGAGACAAGGACCGGTCCATCTGCAAAGCCAAGTTTCAGGTGTCTGTTAACTCCGTTTATTCAAGCACAGAGGGAATATGTTGAGCTAGCAAATATAAGATTGCTGTCTAATCCCCACAATGTGCAAACCTTGGGTTTCTATTGCCTGGAATACTGGGATTAATGATTTCACATACTAACCCATGAGTGTTTTTATGACAGACGAGTTACTAACATGGACCGTTTGTGTTCCTCTCTTTACAGGAGCTCATCATTGACCCGTACCTGAAACGAATGCGCATAGAGAACAGCCGTTACCACAGTGTGCAGAAGATGATTATTAGCCAGCAGGGGGTGGTGTGGAGGCACTGGAAATCACTGTGCAGGTTACTGAGCAGCGAGAGAGGAGCCTGGGCACTCAGGTCTGCATGCAGTAAAACTTTTGGCTCTTAGGGATATTACACACTGATGTGTTTATTTCACACCATTATCCCTATCAAAATAAATAAATCTGCATTAATAAATAAGTAATGTATAGAGAGAGAGATTTAAAGGGATAGGTTCACCCAAAAATTTTAATTTGCTGTTAATTTAGTCACCCTCTGGCCATCCAAGATGTGTTTTTTAGTACAGTAAAGAAGAATTCAGCTGAAACCGTTGTCCTTGGTGATTCATAAAGTGCAAGTCAATGCAACACAAAATAAAACAACATATGGCTCCTGTATATTAAGGTCTTATTAAAACAAAATGATTATGTGCAAGAAACTGAACATTATTTTACAACATCAAATCATCAAGAGCTAGAGGGATAAAGTTGTGGGGGGAAACTCAACTTGGACGGCCTGAGGGTGAGCAAATTACCAGAAAATTACATTTTTGGGGGGGAATTGTCCCTTTAGGATAAATAAGATTTAAACCTAAGACTAAAGGTAGCTGGAAATATGAACATTTGAAAAAAAATATCTAAAATCCCATATCAGACCGTTTTTTCTGACTGTTGTAACTCACTGTGTGAGGTCGCGTTGTATACAGTGATGCTGTATATTAAGGTATTATATTGTGTGATGTTGGACTGAGTGGAAGTGTTTGTGTTTCAGGGTTCAGCCAGAGGTGAACTGGAAACTGTCAGGCGCAGAGACGTACTCTAAGATGCGTCTGAAGCTGGTGCCAAATTACAGCTTTGACTCTCACAGTGATGCCAGCGCACTGAGAGATAACATGGGTCAGTAGTATCACTCTGGAAAATGTCTGTGTAAGCTGTTAAATAAATGTTATTGAATTAATGATGTATAAGGAAATCAATAATGACTAAAACATCTCAGAGGGACTGTTGGCCACATTATTTTGCTTTGATTTCACTGTTAATATTTATATATTGGAGCGTTGTGGTGTTTTTGTTCTGCAGGAGCCGACAGCCCTCGCAGCTCAACCGAACCCATCCCTCTTGCTGTTGCAAAGGAAGCCAAAGTTAGTGACATGGAGGAAGACAAACTAGAGGATGAGGATTTTGTCTTAAATGATGAGTAAGTGTAACATTTGCTTTGTAAAGCAAGTTATCTAAACCAAGAGATTTCAAACTTGTAAAGTGAAAAAATATTTATATAAAGAGGTGCTGTCAAACAATTAATCACGATTAACCATATCCAAAACAAATGCTTTTGTATACATTATATATGTGTGCATATATAAATACAAACACATGCATGTATATATTTAATAAAAAATGTATATTTACATATTACATTTATATATATATATATATATATATATATAAAATATAAGAATATTACATTATAAATGTATAAACATGTGGATGTTTTAACAATATATACTGTTTGCTTATTTATTTATTCATAATAAATATACACAGTACACGTACATATATAAAATAAAAACCTTTTGGGATGCGATTAATTGCTTGACAGCACTAATATAAAGGCAATAAATATATGCCTAAAAATAAAACTAGGCATGTTAATAAAATAACTAAGTAGTTAAATATAATAATTAATAATTTATTTATAATTATAATTTATAATAATTTAATTCATAGCCTAAGATAAATAAATCAACAAAAGAGCAACAAGTTAGTAAATTGAACTTTAATAAACAAAATTAATTTTGAGTAAATTACCAGGGTTATTTTAGATTTATTTAAATAAAGCTACAGCATTTATTATTATATTGAAATGATTTATTTATTTTAATCAGTTTTAATCATTTTTGTGCACCAACTTATTTCAGTTGCCAAAGCAACATTTCTACTTTTTGTTTGTTTTTCATGCAATATATATAGTTTATTTAATTTTAGCTTTATTTCAATTACCAAACACATTTTTTTATGGTTTTGGATTTTAGTTTACAAAAGACTGTTCAGTCTATATATTCTGAAATTAATTCCTCACTGAAATGAAAGCAGAATGAACTGTTACACAGTAGTTTGTTCCTGAATGATGTCATTTGAGTAATGATTCAGCCTTTTAATACCGGCAAAGGCTTCGTGTGTACAGCCTTTGAGATGTGTTTAGTATGTTCGAGAGTATGTTAAGTAGAGTGTGCATGTGTGTGTCATTCCCCAGGGCGGAAGAGGGCGAGGAGGAGAGTCAGAAGGAAAAGCTAGTGCTTTCAGAGGAGTGTGAGCTCATCACTATTGTTGCCGTGGTAACAGGTCGTCTGGAGGTCACAACGCACCACCTGTACTTCTACGATGGCAGCAGTGAGAAAGAGGAAACAGAGGAGGGTGAGTGACAGCTTGTGTTGCATAGTACATCCAGCCTGTTTTCTTAATGTGACTGATTCCTCCTTTCATTGTTCACATAATGAATGTCTGTACACTACCAGTCAAAATTTTAAATAATTAACTTTTTATTTTTTATTTTTTTTTATAAAAAAGTCTCTCATGCTCCCTAAAGCTTCGTTTGTTTTGTCACAAATCCAGTAAAAACTGCATTTCCAATGCTTTTTTAATGTAACTTTTTTTTTGCAACCTACTTCAGTCACATGATCTTTTAGAAATCATTGTAATATGCTGATTTGATGATTATTTACAATTATTATTATTAACGATCAGTTATTTGTAATTTTTTCATTATCATCAGTGTCGAAATGTTTTTGATTAACACAAAGCCCAAAAGAACAGCATTTATTTGAAATAGCAAAAGCTATGTTCAGTATAATGTTAAGAAATGTTTGAGTAGCAAAGTGATTTCTGAGGGATCATGTGACACTGAAGACTGAAGAGTAATCGCTGCTAGAAATTAAGTTTCTCCATAAAAAGAAGTTCATTTTAGCGTTTTTTTTTTTTTTTTTTAAATAGAAAACTTTATTTTAAATTGTAATAATATTTCACAACCTTACTATTTTTATAAAATAATTAATTGGTGGGCATAAGAAAATTATTTTAAAAACAATTTTAAAAAAGTTACATTTTTTTTGTTTGATTGGTAGCATACGGGATAAGATATGATTCTGATTATAATGATTATAATGTCCCCATCTTTGCAGGCATTGGGTTTGATTTCAAGAGGCCGTTGTCACAGCTAAGGGAAGTCCACCTGAGGCGATACAACCTGCGGAGATCAGCATTAGAGCTGTTCTTCATCGATCAGGCACACTACTTCATCAACTTCAGGAAGGGGGTGAGCTGGACTCATACTAAATGCTGTACTGCAAGAGAACATACAGTGGGCAGGGTGCACAGATGATGGTCACAAGCATTGGTGGCATTTGTGTTTTTATATTTGTTTTGGTCCTCCAACAGGTCCGGAACAAAGTCTACTCCAGGATCCTTGGTCTTAGACCACCCAATCTCTTCTACTTTGGGTCTCGCTCTCCTCAAGAGCTCCTGAAAGCCTCCAACCTGACTCACGTACGTCTGATGTGATGCCAGTGTTTTCTATGTTTGCTAGTTGCTGGATGAGGTCATTCCTGCTGTCTTCTAGTCCAATTTTTCTCTTTCTCTCTATAGTTTCCCTAGTATTTTGTGCCCTCTCTACTGTTTCCGCCACAAAAGCTGTCAAAAAGTCCCACCCCCACTAAAATAGCCCAATCTAACCATTGTTCATTTTCATTTGTTTTGTGTCTATTGCAGAGATGGGTTTGCAGAGAGATCTCCAATTTTGAATATCTGATGCAGCTCAACACCATTGCTGGTCGCACATACAATGATTTATCCCAGTATCCAGTGGTGAGTTGTCACAGATTTTTATGTTTCCGATGTTTGCTTGTTTGTTTGCTTGTTTACTTTTGATTTTTGTTTGTTTGTTTTGTTTTGTTTTCGTTTGGTTTTCTCTTGTCCGGTTTTGTTTGTTCTGTTCTGGGTTTGTTTTTCTTCTCTTTTAATTGGTTTATTTTTTATTTTGTTTTCCTTTATTCTGTACTGTTTGTTTTTGTTTTGTAATATTATGTTTTCTTTTATTTTTATTGGTTTGTGCTTTTTTTCTTTTGGTTTGTTCTGTTCTAAACAGTTTGTTGTGTTGTTGGATTTTTTGTTTTTCGTAGGGATGCTATAGCCTGCCCGGCATCTTGGGCTGAATTTATGTATTTTAATATGTATTTAGTTTTTCAGTCTTTAAATTTCATGTAGAATTAAAAAAGAAAAAGTAATTAATTATTTATCTTTATAAATATTATATAATATAAAATTTTGAATAATATATACATTTATTATTTATTATATATACCAAGATTTTATTGCATTTATTTAAACTGGATGATTAATATGCATTTATTATCCATTACCCTGAAAAACAAATGCATGTGCATGCTGGTATATGGGTCACATGTCTTCTTTTTTTCCTTCATGTGTCTGTATTCTTAGTTCCCCTGGGTGCTGTGTGACTACACATCTGCTGAACTGGACCTGGAGGACCCAGCTGTTTTCAGAGATTTGTCCAAACCCATTGGTGTCGTCAACCCTCGACATGCACAGAACGTCAGGGAAAAGTGAGACAGTGTTGCAGTCCTTTTTGCAGAGTTCTCGGCATCAAAGAATGTGTTCTTAAAAGAAGTATCACTAAACTAAAAAGATACCACTACCTGCTCTCTGCATGTTTTAGAAATGCATTTACATTATGTTCTATAATAAGATTAAACAGTGTAATGTTTTTCTAAATGTCTTTTTGTTGTTGTTGTTTGTTTAGGTATGAGAGTTTTGAAGATTCAACAGGCACTATCGATAAGTTCCACTATGGCACACACTACTCTAATGCTGCCGGCGTCATGCACTACATGATCCGCACAGAGCCCTTCACCTCATTACATATACAGCTCCAGAGCGGCAAGTAAGACACACACACTCACACACCACTGCGATCACACTCCCAGGGGCGTTCAATCTTGCTCCAGGGGGGCCACCTTTAGTTCAAACACACCTGAACCAGCTATTCAAGGTCTTCAGGATTACTAGAAACTTACAGAAAGGTGTGTTGGGGCAGGTCAGAACTAAACTCTGCAGGACGTTAACCCTTCAGGAGCAGGATTGAACACCCCTGCTCAAGGGTTCTTAATTTGTCCTCCTGGAGACATTTGTGCACAGAAGTCTTATTTGTTTGTGCATTCCAACAGCACTGAAGATCAACTGGAAATTTGACTCCGTTAGATTGTTTTTTAAAACACAAAGTATCCATACAGGAATGTAGATCACTTACAAATTGTGAATATTGAGAATATTAATAATGTTCTAAATATAGTAAATAAAATGTTAAGTTTGTTGACACTCCATAGTATTGACCACTAGGTTGCAGTGTTGTTTACTTGATGGTTTTCAAGCATATATATGTTTGGGGTTGCACTTACAAGAGGGATTGTGTGTTTGCTTAGGTTTGATTGTGCCGATAGGCAGTTTCATTCAGTAGCAGCGGCATGGCAGGCGCGAATGGAGAGTCCAGCGGATGTGAAGGAGCTGATCCCAGAATTCTTCTACTTCCCAGAGTTCCTGCAGAACAAGAACAGTCAGTGGGCCTCTTTGAAGCAACTAAAAACTACACTGGCACTGAAATATGTTGGATAGATGGATATTGAGCTGTAAAATATCATGTGTGCAGGTTTTGATTTGGGCTGCTTGCAAATCAGTCAGGAGAAGGTCAATAATGTGTTGCTTCCCCGCTGGGCGTCTTCACCTGAAGACTTCATCAGGAAACACCGCAAAGCTTTGGTGTGGAAACAGATACAATGCACAACACACACAACATGTTTGTATTGAAAATACTGTAAAAAAAGCTATTTATTATATGTTGTTTTCATCCGGTGAGTGAGTCAGGTGTTTCAGTAACTGCTCTGACGAGTTCAGTTGATATATTAGACTGATTCAGATTTTTGAGTGATCGGTAAAAGGAATGATTCGCCCCAAAATTTACTCATCCTTAGGCCATCTAAGATATAGATGGTGAAGCTATGGAGATACAGATTTTGGGTGAAGCTTTTCACAGGAGGTTAATTATGACTCATTTTGGATGCATCCAGCAACAAATTATTACAATAAAATGTATATTTTTTTATGTCACCACATTCAGTTCCTATATTTTTCCTTTTAATACGTGCACTCTTTTGATCTGACTCACACTCCACGTACATTTGTGTGTTTGAAGGAGTGTGAGCATGTGTCTGCTCACCTGCACGAGTGGATCGATCTCATATTTGGGTGGAAGCAGCGAGGACCTGAAGCAGTGGAAGCTCTCAATGTCTTCTACTACTGCACTTATGAGGGTAAGAAGGCTCTTATGAGTTCATATTAGTTTGAACATGTTCCTGCAAGGAAAATATGACTGATCGCTGTGTGTTTTGGCTGTCAGGTGCAGTGGATCTGGACGCCATAGCTAATGAGACCGAGCGCAAGGCCCTGGAAGGCATCATCAGCAACTTTGGCCAGACGCCCTGTCAGCTTCTCAAGGTGGGACATCAGACAGATGTTTCAATCTCTAGTCAGCATAAACTTCATTTAATATGAGCTTCCAGGTCTGAAGAGTGTTACTTATATAGTATAATAGTCATTTATAAAATATTAAATTTGCTTTATTTTTGTTTTAATTTTAGTAATCTTATATGATTTTGTCAGTGATATTAGTTTTTTTATTACTGTTTTTTTATTTAAGTTAGTCATTTTAGTGTTTCAACTTCAGCTTAAGTTTTTTTCTTTTCAGCTTTATTTCAGTTATCAAAATGCATTTAACGCTAAAAACATGCTCCTGAAAGCATTTCTGTAATGTATTGTGGGTAATACGACACAAGTGAAACCTCTCTGTGTAATTCAGGAGCCCCATCCTCCCCGTATGT
Source organism: Enteromius anoplus (assembly GCA_032359395.1). Lineage (NCBI taxonomy): Eukaryota > Metazoa > Chordata > Actinopteri > Cypriniformes > Cyprinidae > Enteromius > Enteromius anoplus. The sequence goes on along the minus strand of JAUMHG010000060.1, from coordinate 7,958,085 downwards.
CAGCAGAGAACGCATTCAGGCGGCAGGCCCGTCTGGACATTCTGCCTCCCAACCTTTTTGATCAGCTCACTAAACTCCGATCTTTTAAAGAGGTGAGCCCCTGCTTAGCGGTGTTTCATTTGAATTTAATAATATGCTGAATTGCAACTGTTTGAGCACTGTGTGCTAATGATTTGATTTAAGGAGCTGCAGTGTGAAAATGTGATTTGAGGTGTTTTTTTCATGTTGGTTCATGTAGGTGGTGAGTGATGGTCTGCCTTTAGTCCAAGCCGTGGTGCCCAGAAATCAAACACGCTCCTTTATCATCCCTGGTTCTGACATATTGGTGAGATTATTTCACAATTAAGTTTGCTTGTTGTGTACTAATATTTGAATAGGATCAAAACCAATCTTAAAGATCAAGATGGTCTGTGAAAGAGGGCAGTGCTTTTCAATCATGGGGCCAGGGGCCACTAGGGGGCCTCAGCAAACTTTCAAGAGAGCCTTAAAATGACCTAAAATTCTGTAAAATAAGATGAACACACGGCAAAAAATGCTTTCTAGTTTAGATTCTTGTCTGGTTTCAGCCTAAATATTCTTAAATCAAGAGCGATTTTCTTTTTTTTCTTTTTTTCAGAAAAACAAGTCAAAATTGCTTAGAGCAAGCTAAATAATCTGATTTCACCCCGAATAATTAGCTCATTTAATCTTGAATAGATTTTTCAGAAATAAATACTTTTTTTTTTTTTTTTTACCAGAAAAATCTTCTTGATTTAAGGATTTTTAGGTGCTTTGGCTGGAAAGAAGCCCAAAAAGTCTAAGCTAGAAAAGCGTTTTTTTGGCAGTGCAAATTTTTTTTTTACACTATTAAAAAAAGGCAACCAATCAAACACAACTTCTACTGAACTAGCAACTGACAACTTTTTAATAATCTAATGAATAAAACATTTGGATGTGTTGTTAATGAACTTCAGAAATCATGAGATTATTTTATGCAATAAACTTAAAACCAAAAAAAAAAAAACTATTAAAAATATCTATATTTAGTTCAAATCTGTATTTGTGTTGTTTCTATGGAGATATTTTAGCTGCTCTCTTCGGATCTCTATAAAACTGTTTTGGAATTATATTTATTGGGAAAGCACTGTACAAATATATGCATGAAACCTTACTGTAATAGTTGACTTACTCAGCCTCATGTCGTTCCAAACCTGTAAGACCTTCGTTCATCACAAATTAAGATCTTTTTAATGAAATCCGAGAGCTGTCTGACCCTCCATAGACCGCAAGGATCCTACCACGATCAAGGCTCAGAAATGTAGTAAGGACACTGTTAAAATATTCCATGTGACATCAGTGGTGCGACTGTAATTTTTATAAAGCTACGAGAATACTTTTTGTGGGCAAAGAACACCAAAATAACCTCATTCAACAATTCATCTCCTTTGCGTCACCCTATAGCTCCATTTTGGAGAGTATCACATACGTAAACAACATATGTAAGCGGATACATTGTTTAGGTTCAGATCGTATCCACGTACGGTGGTGCTGACACAGAATAGCATACATTGTTTACAAAGAAGAATTTGTGGGTACCCATTACATCCTCAAAACATCTTTTTTTGTATTCAGCAGAAGAAAGGTATTTTAATTGTTTTGGATGAACTATTAACGTCTTTTTGCTTTAATCCAGTGATGGTGTAAAAACCTGATGTAATCATCATCTTGCTCTGCATAATGTTTTCTCTCAGCATATATTTTCACATACTTAAGGTTTCCGGATCAATACATTAGTTGATGTTTGTTGTACGGCGTTTGTCCTGTTTCAGGTGACAGTGGGTGCTAATGGAATGATAGGCACTCATAGCTGGCTGCCCTACGACAAGAACATAGCTAATTATTTCACCTTCACCAGAGACCCCACTGTGAGCAACCCAAAGTAAGTTTAAACACGTACACTGTATAATCATCTTCAGACATTTAGTGATTTCATATAGGTCTAAAAACAAGAGGTTTTGATTAGACATCAAGTCATTTTTATAGCGACAACATTGGGCTTTGGATAAATAATCAAAAGCTTTACATCAGCTTATAAAGAGCAGCTCTCTGGTGGTTTGGCTGCTTTGGTCTCTATGAATGTTCTTCAGTCAAATTGGGGCCTTTGTAGTAAAAGCTCATTTGCTTTGCCAAGCCTTTCTTGTTGTTTTGGAGTGGTCTGCTAACATTTGTCGAATCTGATGCTTAAACAACAACATGGATCTATTTCGAATGTTCTCCCGCTGACAAGTTTCGTCCCATTTGTTGGTACTAACCTTTTGTTTGATCTGTTTTTAGGACCCAGCGGTTCCTCAGCGGGCCGTTCTCCCCAGGGGTTGAAATCGGGTCCCAGGTGCTGGTGGTTTCCACTGACGGGCGTCTGCTGTTCAGCGGGGGGCACTGGGACTGCAGCATTCGTGTCACTATGTTAGGCAAGGCCAAGCTTGTGGGCAGGATCTGCCGTCACATAGGTGAGAGCCGGCTGTCCGACAAAGACGTACCCAAATAGTACAAAGCCAAGACGCAGCTGTAGGCATTGGAATGAACTTGGTGGCGCTGCTGAGCTGAATCCTAAATAAAATTAGCTGCTGTCAGATGGTCGACGAATCATTTGTTGCTGAAACAAAACCATTAACCCTGTAAAGCCTGAAATATGGCAAAATGCTAAAAAGAAAAAACTGTTGCATGGGTTTTTAATAAGCATCACATTTGATACATCAGGCGTTTATGACTCATAAAATGCACTTTGGTTCAGTTGTTGGGATCTGTATGGCTAAAAAGGAGGAGGAAATTCTCATAGCTTGTACTATAAATCAGTAAGATCAGACTGCTTGCATAAATACATATTTCCCACTAATATGTCATGGTAAGGTGATATTTAAATGCTTCTGATCAAAGCTTTATCATTTTAATTGTGAGTGCAAAACGCAATGCAGGGATCTACATTTAATACAACGAAACATTCCTTATAGGCTTAATGTGTCATACTCGAAATTCATATTTAAAAAAAACAAGGTTACTTTAGTCCAGTAAATAAAATAAAGAAATATTGCTAACAGTGTAAAACAGTGTAATGTTAACTTAACAAAAATCTGTAAATATTAGAAAAATGTAGAGAATAAACTTCTGATTGACACAACTTGAGGTCGTATATATTTTTTATCGTGCAAAAATTTCAGACTAGAATTCGTGTGCAGTGTCTTTTATATTCCGAGGTATTGTTCTTTCAAAAACGTAGAAGGCATGTTTTTATCATGTGGATTTAAAAGCCTTCCCTTTTGATTGCAACACTTCAGATGATGTATGGTGCAAATAGTTAGTAATGTAATGCATTTGATTATGAACAAAATGTACTGATGGCTAAATAATGTGTTTTATTCTGGGATATAGATGTGGTCACATGCCTGGCTTTGGATCTCTGTGGTATCTACCTCATCTCTGGCTCACGAGACACCACCTGCATGGTGTGGCAGGTCCTACAGCAGGTCAAAACACTAGATAACAAGTTAATACAAAAATAAAAGGGTGTGAAGGGTACAGCAGATTAGCAGTCATTTAAATTTGGACAGAATGTACACTGTCGTACCAATTATTTTTCTTACAGTGTTAATACTTTTGTATTCAATGGCACAAAAAAAGATCAAAAGTAACATTAAAGCTTATTGGAATGATTTCTGAAGCATCGTGTGACACTGAGGACTAGAGTAATGATGCTGAAAATGCTGTTTTAAATTGTACTAATATTTCACAATACTAATGTTTTTAATTACATATTTTAATTAAATCAATGCGTCCTTGTCGAGGATAAGAGACTTAAAACTTTTTGAATGGTAGTGTATAGATATCAACTTAATGCTTCAATATCTTGTGCTATTATGTGTTAAGTGTAATTAGCTTAAATCAGTATTTATTTAACTCAATTACTTGAATCTTGTATTCTAATGGTTTTATTTTTTATGGGTTTTTTTATGTGCTCGGGTACTTTTTGCTGTTTTCAAGATTGGTGTTTTCTTATTTGTATACAAAAATGTGGTTATTGCGACAAATTGATATTCGTCTTTGTTGCTATTCTAAGTTATTTAATAATATGTTGAATAAGAGAGATGGCTTGGTTGTTTAGTATAACTAGTCACTGAATCAGAGTGTGTGTTTTTTTTTCTGTAGGGTGGTTTCTCTAGCGGTCTGTCTCCACGGCCCGTGCAGGTGCTCTGTGGACATGATCAAGAGGTCACGTGTGTTGCCATCAGCACTGAGTTGGACATGGCGCTCTCAGGGTCAAAGGTCAGTTTAGATCGGTCCACTTCTTCATTCTTCACTTTCAGGAGTTATTGCGTTGTGTTTATGAATTGATGCGTTTTCTCTCGCTTGCTTCTCTTGCTCAGGATGGCACAGTGATCATGCACAGTGTGCGCCGTGGGCAGTATCTGCGGACCCTGAGACCGCCGTTTGAGAGCTGCCTTCCTGCCACTGTAGCACACCTGGAGGTCGGCATGGAAGGGCACATAGTGGCACAGACCGTTATGGAGGGCCGCTCTGCTGGAAAGGTGTTGGTTGATGATGTTTGTGAAAAGAAATAAGCGTTTCTGTGTTATTGTGAGAAGGGAAATAGATTTTAAAAATGTATATTAAATAAAAGATTAAAGCAAAAAATGCTTCCACTACAGCAGTGCTACTCAAATCTGGCCTGCAGACCCGTATATTTGTATAATTTGTATTATTTTTGTACCTGTAGGAGAAGTACGCACTGCATGTGTACTCTGTGAACGGCACTCTCTTAGCATCTGAGACCTTGGACGAGAAGATTTCAGCTTTGCATCTTGTGCCTGACTACCTCATAGTAGGCACACAGCAGGGGAATCTTCACATCCGAGACTTGTACAGGTAAACACGCCTCTAATGGTTATTTAAAAATGTACACCTTTTTTTTTTCATTGTTATTACATTTGAATTCATTTTTATACATTTGAATGTATTTTTGGAAATACATAAATCATTTATTATTATTTTGTTTAGCATGGATATTTTATATGTTTCTGGCACTGAATTAAAAATAAGTAAATAATTGTGATTTTTATTTTACGTTTTATATTACAATTAAGACTTTTTTTTAGAATAGTATGACTTTTTTTCTCAGAATATTGAGAGAAAAACTCACAGTTGTGAGTAATGAAGTCAGAATTATGGGATTTAAACTATTTAAATAATACAAATTGCATCAACACAACCTGCTTTTTTTTTTTCTTTTTTTTTTTTTTCTTGATGTAAGCTTGCAATTGCTAGAAGTCAGAAACGGGCTTCCACCGATTTGACTGATTTTATATTTCTCTTTTGAACATTCAAAATAATAAGAAATGTTTCTTGAGCAGCGTATCAGAATGATTTATAATGTGGCACTGAAGACTTACGTAATTTTTCCATTAAAGGAATAAATTACAGTTGAATAGAAAACAGAAAACAGTCATTTTAATTACAATACTGTTTAAAAATATTAGAATTTGTACTGTATTTTGGTCTGACAGATGCAGCCTTGGAGAACATAAGAGTCTTGAGTAGTGTAGGCGTACAGCTGCTCAGCTTAGCACGACCTGTTTGATCATATTCTTTGATAGTTTTTCCCATTGTTGTAGATGCATTCTTAATAAATCCTTTGTGTCACCACAGTAAATCTTCAGCAGCTGGCTCCATATTTGCTTCTCATTCCCAAGTTTCTCTTTCTCTGTCTTTGCGTGTGTGCAGTTTGAATCTGACGGTTGCCCCCTTGGCCCTGAAGATCCCTGTGCGCTGTGTGTCTGTCACGAAAGAGAGCAGTCATATTCTGGTGGGGCTGGAGGATGGCAAACTCATTGTGGTGGGAGCAGGAAAACCGGAAGAGGTGAGGTGGAGGGTTTGTCGGTAGGATTTTACTGCCTGAAATAAATTCCCTGCTGCTGAATTTTTATTAGTACATCATACTGCCAAAAGGCACGATTTACAACTTTAAAAAGTATTGATTTTTTAAAAGCTGTTTACTTTTACAGCGTAAGTGTACCAATTAAAAAAGAATAACGGCATATGTACTAAATATTGTGGAAAAAGCTACTAAAAAAAGAAAAAACCTTATTTTATTTATGTATTAATTTTTTTTGTGTGACGGTTTATATTTTAGGTAAATGTCATGTGTATATTATGTTTATAAAAACCCAGTTAAAAAAAAAACTCTGAAAGAAATCACTTCTTAATTTATTTTTAATAATGTAACTTCTGTTACATACTTATGTGAGGCGTGATGGATGGTGTTATTAGTTCATCACCATGTTAATAGACACATTTAGGCCTATGTGCTATTACAAAGTCAGAATTTCTATAATTGTGAGTTTATGTCACCATTATGACTAATGTATTTTTAAAATGTACGTGAAGAAATTAATATTAACTAGGGGTGTCCCCGACTAAGGATTTTTACAATCGAATCAGAATTTTCTAATCTTGCCAACAGTCGACTGATAGTCGAATCATATATTTTGGGGCGGGGCAAAATAAGAGTCAAGTCACTCATTGGACAGTCATCATTAACACACAGGGAAACTGTAACAGATGCCTCACAGATACAAACGGGAGTAACTAATGTTTTATGTTCAAATCCAGAAGTGAACGTGTTTGAGCGACTCTGAATGAGCTCCTTTTGTGGACGCGTTCTTAACAGAACAACGTGCAGAAACACGACAGCTAAACTCTAAAAATTCAGTTTTATCATAATAGTGTTCTCATTATAATGTTATTGTGTATGACAGTCCTTGTCATAGTTATTATTACTATTCTTTTACTATTACTATTATTACTATTTGTCCTGCTCGCTGTGTGCGCGGATGAGATACCTTTAAGGCCTTTACTGCAGCGTAACTCAACCAAATCTTGTAGCACATAAATAATATGTACTATAATATATATATATATATATATAAACCAGCTGAAATGTTTTGAAATCACCTGTACCCTGCCTGTCTTTCACTCAATGTGAGTCTCGTTAAAGATTTAAATCCCTGCTGCCAATATGCACCTCTATCCGTCACGGATTGTGGAAAATGAAACTATATTTAAATCTATAGGGGTGGGTGGATTTATTCACGCAGGTTAAAAATATTTATTTTAAAGCTTCTTCTTTTCAGATTCTTATTTATTGCATTATTTGAATAGGCTGTATATTAGCATGTTGGGAGAAAACCTGTAGTTCTACGTGAAATCAGACATTAGCACCCCCATAGAGACAAATGGTATGATCAAAAACACCTCACGAACATTCGACTGTGAGATTGGGAGTCGAATCAGGCTTCTCGAATTGAATCATTGACTGTCCGAGAACACCCCTAATGTCAACCAAGATTGATAAATGCTAAAATATTTTTTTAATGATTTTCTGTTGTAAACTTTTAAGTAAACTACAGTATGGAAGCCCTTTTCCGCCACTGGAAAAAAAAAGACTTGTGATTCAAGATCTGTGATTCAAACTCGCAATTCAACTTTTTTTCTCAGAATTATAAAGATTATGAGAGGTGTAAAATCACAGTTGTGAGTTATAAATCCAGAATTGTGAGATGTAAAGTCAGAATTGCAAGTTCTAAATCAGTATATAAACTCACAATTCGGACAAGATAGTATTTTCTTTCCCTCGGAGCTTGTAATTGTGCGTTTATCTCACAATTGCGAGTTGTAAACTTGCTATTGTGAGAATTACAGAATTGTGAGATAAAAGGTCGCAATTACCTGTAAATTTTTAATTCAGTGGGCTTCCATAAACTCCTGTATCAGGTGACCAAACTTATGTGTCCGATATTTCACTTGATTCAGCAAGTTCTTTTCGGTGACCAAAAAGTTCAATATTTCAACATTTGCCTTAATTCAGGTGCGGTCTGGGCAGTTCTCTCGCCGACTGTGGGGCTCCACACGCAGAATCTCCCAGGTGTCCGCAGGAGAGACCGAATACAACCCCGACGAGCCTCCGGCTAAATGAGCCTTCATCGACACCTGTGCATCCACCAGAGACACCGCTGCACCGCTCGTCCGCTTCCCTGCCCTGCTAAAACAGAGAGCATGGGAACAAGAGTAAAGGGAACACAAGTGGTGAACATCCAAACATGCACTTTTACACAAAAAGGGAAAAGAACATTCTTCTCGAAAATGCAATGATTTACACTGCTTTTAACAGACAAACATTCCAAAGATTTTTGATCAGGCCAATCAGGCCGTCGCCTGCAAACTTTTGAAGTGTTGTCGGCTAAGACTGAACTTTTTAAAAGCAGTATGTTCTGTCCTGTGAATCACAGACTGTCTTCTCACTGGCTGGAGCCCCGAGGCACTGTAAGCTCACCGTGATGGACTTAGTCTCTGTCACTGAGTGACAAACCGTCATTACCAGAGCTGTTTTATAGTACAGTACATCTTCTCATTGCTCTTGCTTTGCTGACCTCGTTCAGCACTGGTACTCCATCTGACACTTGAAAACCTTCTTATATTAAACAAAGTCATCTATGACGCCAGGTTTTTTTCGTGGGACAGGCACTGACAGAGATATTTTAGCTCTGTGTGTGTACAGTGTGTGGGTGTGGGTGTTTGTATTGCTTTGCACGGTTACTTGCAGGCGCTTTGTATAACGCAATAATTAATGTGACGCCTAAATTAGAACGAGATCCTTTCGCTCTTGTTCAATGATGTGAAGTCCTGAGACTTGATTCAGTACCTCTGGTGCCTTAAAACAGGTAAACAATAGAAATGTCCATAATTATGATGAATTATGACGTGAAATATATAGTAAAGGGGTAGTTCACCTGAAAATGAAAGTTTTGTCTTTGTTGACTCACTCTTATGATGACCTGTATGACTCCCAGAAACAGAAAATTATATGTTATGATGTTTTATGAAGTTTTATTTTAATTTTTTTATATATATATATATTTTTTTTTTATATATATATATATATTTTTTTTTTTTATTATATATAATACCAAAAAAACAAGGTTTGGGAACAATGATCACAGTCTTATTTTGGGGTGAACTATCAATTTACTCAAAAACTGATTTTTCCAATATTGGCTCACATTTATCTTTTTTGCACTGTGTAAGTCTTTCATATTATGGTATATATCATGAACAAAAGTGCCTTTCCGTGCGCGGATTTGCACATCCATCATAAAAACCCTCTTGACGTGAATACAACGGGTGCAATTACGTGTGTGTTCTTCCTCTGTAGGGCAGTGCGCTTAATAAAATAGGCATAAATTGTACTTGATATAAAAGCGCTTTTGGCTTCTTTTCATAAAATAGTTGCAAAACGGTTTCAGCACATCCTCACATGCTGCTTAACGTGCCGTGCTTGTAAACAAAATCTTAATCTTAACAGGAATTTTATCCATTTTAACTCCGCAAAGTGCCTGAACTGTGTTCTTCGCTGTAATTATGAAACTATTTGTAATATGTGAACCATACACCAGCTAGTCTTAATTGTCCTGTGAATGTGTTTGTTGGCTGGGGCCACAATTCTGTTTATGTTACCACTGGAATTTTTTGGTCTAGATGTTTTTTCTTCTTCTCTTGACGCACTGAATGCTTTGAAGGTTGTGCTGTGTGAGTGGTGTCTGTGTGACACATGGGTTATTGGGGGGAGAGAGCAGATGGCTCTTGCTGGCTTCTCTGGGATTGTTGTGTTAATTCTGCTGCTCTGCGCTGGATAGCAAAGCCAGTAGAGAAAAATGAAGCACGGAGCACAATGGCCAGCTGTTATACACTGTTTAAAGGGATAGTTCACCAGGAATTTTTTTTTTTTTTTAAGTGCTGGGAAACGGTTAATCGTGATTAATCACATAAAAGTTTTTGTTTATATATTATATGTGTGTATTGTGTATATTTATTTTGTATGTATAAAGACACACACATACAGTATATATTTTGGAAATATTTACATGTATGTTTTAGCGCTGTCAAACGATTAATCGTGATTAATCACATCCAAAAGAAAAGTGTTTGTTTACATAATAAATATATGTTAAGTAAAGGGTCTACTTTTGAGGTTTCAAATAAGTTTTTGGTGGCAAATGGGAAAAAGGCTAAATTCTGACTAATTTGTATTTGGGGTGAAAGTAATTGGTCTTTTAACGTGTGATAAATAGATTTTTGTTGTAAATATTCCTGACAAAACTGCTACACTGAATGATTTTTTAGTGGGGAAATTTAAGGGAAAATGTGTGATATATGTTTTTGGTTTAGAAAAAAAATTGTAGTGAATTTGAATATAAAACTTCTTTTCATAAAACAATTTTTGTTTAAATTGTTGTTTGTTAAAACAAATTGTCTTAACCCTTTTTCATCCTTGACCCATGATCTAACCCACTGTGTAATTGTCATACTGTATATATATATATATATGTATGTATGTGTATATAT
>JAUMHG010000060.1:7935071-7947557 GCA_032359395.1 Enteromius anoplus | reverse complement strand
ATACCAGCTCCATGATGGCGCTTCTCCTCTCTAGTTCACCTCACTCATTTTCTGCAGGGTTCAGGTCAGAGGACTGGCACAGCAGTATACCTTATTGTACACATGGAGTCCTTTTTTTTCCTGTGTTCATCAAACCCATCTTGAGTTTGCTGCTAAAAACACATCTTTTAGTTTCATCTGATCCTAGAAGCCAGTCCCATTTGTAGATCCAGTCCTGTCTGACAACTGAACATGCTGGAGATTGTTTTAGGTTGAGCGAAGAGAATTGTTCTTAAACCCTCCTGAACAACATGTGCTGATGTAGGGGATGTTTGACTATTTTTTAAAAGGTTTTCTTATACTGAGACTCAACTATTTGCTGCAATTCTCCAGCTGTGATCCTTAAAGAGTCTTAAGCCAGTCTAACTCTACTCCTTGCCGTGTATTAAGAGGAGAAACACACGTCCTCTTCCAGGCAGCTTCGTAACATTTTATGTTGATTGGAAATTCGGTGGAAATGGTAATTTTCACTTCTCTTGCACTTTTCTTAAAGCCACTTCACTCAAAAGTGAAGTTGAAGCTCAGTTATCTTTTGCTGCACATCATAAATATATTATTTGTTTTTTCTCATTGTGTTGATGATTAAGGGAAAGGCTTTGTTTTCCCTCCAATATATATATATTTCTGTGAAACAAGAAACAATGGCTAGATAATTTCATGTCTCTCTAGGGGTGCCAATAATTATGGTCAACAAGTATTGGAAAAAAACATTTATTTTATCACAAAATGTCTCCCCATTTTCAATTGTTTTACTTCAGTGATAGGTTAGAATTGTGTGAATTTTTTTAATGAAAGATCAAAAGGATAAACAATGCAGATTTATTTTCACAGCCACCTTTGCTCAGATTCACCAAGGGTGCCAGTATTAGTGGAGGGCACTGCACTTATTGTTCTACTTTGGTATTACCTGGCTTTTATCAGCACATGTGACCACAAGCTCTAGCTGCTAGGAGGTTACTTTGATGCTTAAGCCAACAACATGTAAACATGTAAAAATCGAATGTGAATGCAATCTTGCGTTGTTACGTTTTTCTCAAGAGATTTTTGATAGTTATCAGTGTTTCTCACTGACTTATACTGTAAATGTGTGCTGGCATATGTTTAAATGTATTTAATATGTTAAATACATTTTGTGATATAGCCTCTTTAAAACACAAGGAGTTCAATCAAAGTACACTGAGGTGGTTTCAATGTGATTCTGTGCAGGTAACACAACGGCTGGTCTTAACTCTTACCTTCCTCTGCGGAGAGTATTCATCTACCGTGCTGAGAGATGAGAGGGGATGGAAGACGAGGGAGACAGAAAGAAATAGAGAAGAATGAGCCAAAGGGATCACTTGAAATATAAATGTGCCATTATATCAATACTGCAAGATGGCATCTCCCACCCGCTGCGAGGAACGCTCATAAAAAGCCTTTTCTCATTCAGATCAGGCCTGAATCATCAGCGCTAACATTAAAGTCTGACACGATGTGATTTACTGATTGCCTCATCTAAATGAAAGCGTGCGACGTCCTCATCCATGCACACCTCATTCTGATTAAACAGCCTGATAAAAACGGGCGATCGGAGGGAGCTTTATAGTCTCCATATTCCCCATCTGATGCCTCTCTAATTAATCATTGGCCTTTCATGAAGCACCAGCAGGCGTGTGATATATAGCCCAGAGGTCAAAGCCAGGACTTCTGCTTACTAAACAGAAATATTGGATAAGAGCTCATATGCGAAGCAGAATTTATTCATTCTGCTCGGTCCTGATCTGAATATCACAAAGCCGCTTTCCTAATTCTGTGTTAATAAACTTCAAGGCTTATGTCCTCAAGAAGCCTGTCCCTGACTTTTCTTTGTAATACTGTATATGCAGTAATTACAGTAAAGCAGAAAGCAAGGCAATGTTTTTAGAAAATTTTACTTTTTTGTAGTTCCTTAAATATAAAAAAATCAGAAGATATATTTTTGTAACTGGCTAGAGTTTAATTAAAATAACACTGTGTGTGTGTGTGTGTAGAGCTGAGTTAGTTACTATAAAAAAACAATCATTTCTAGTTACTAATAATAATTATTGTTAAGTTAGTAACTCAAAAAAAGTAATTACTGTAACTACTAGTTACATCTCCAAGGTTATAATAAGATTACTGGACTAATTATTCTCTTTAATAAGTATTGCATTACTTATTACTAACTTCTTTATAAATCCCATATCAATCACAGACAGACATGAAACTGCTTTTAATTCTTTTAAATGAATAGCATGAAAATTCATAAATTATTCTTGGAATGACCAAAGTCACATTGAAAAAAAAAAAAAAATTATTTTAACATTAGATTTTAAATTTTGATGTTAAATCTACTATTGATTTATATATAAATGTTTTACAGTCGATACAGTATTTAATGCAATTACAGCAGAATTAACTGTAATTAAATCACAGTAAAATTAATAGTATTCTCTAATCTCCCAAAATAGAGTAATTACAGTAATTAAAGGAATATCTTCTTTCATGTTCAACATAGACAGATATCTATACTATACATCATCATGAATTGTGGGGACTTATTCTATTCTATTCTAAGCAAACAAATAATTAACCTGGTACCAATCAACAACGATTTCCTGTAAAATATAATAATAATAATAGAATTTAAAATGTACACTATAACATTACAATAAGTCGACAGTCATACTTTTTTATTGTAAGTGCAGCTCTAAAATAAGCAAATATTAAATATTTTAAAATAACTTAAATAATTTTTATATATAATATAAATGTATAATTATAATATAATATAATAATTTAAGAAGTATGGTAGCTGCATCAAATTTAAAGAAGGGGCAAAGGTGGTACTTGGTGCTAAATATTTACATCATTCACATCAAAGATTGTGTGTCCTTGTCTACTGATGTAAATAATTGTGCATTGGCTAGTTACAGTAAATATATGTTGAGAGAAATTCAGCCTTTTAAATCCTTTTCAACAAATTAAAGCTCAGTTATCACCCACAGCAGAATCTGTCATGTGAGAGCGACTGATGAGGATTTCATCTGTCAACAGTCTGTGGGATGAGAATCACACACAGCAGAGCTTCTGTGTAACATCATCTCTCTGTTACTCTATTTCTCATCATGTCTCCCAGAGAACACACAAAGGGAGGAAGTCGAGGAAAACCATGTCACATTGGGCTGGAAAAATGGCTTCATGGATAAAAACGTCTCCGGTTAGATTCATTCAAATTGTAGATGAGAGTTTTAAGAGTAATGCTTTGTCTTTTTCCGTCTCTCTCTCTTTTTTTTAGGAGAGTGAATAAAGGCCGAATATAAATAACGCATCTTAAAATATAGACCATATCAACAAGCTTCCCAGAAACCAGTTATGAACATGAAACGTATCATTTAAGCCTAATAAAACTCGGTGTGTACCACCAGCCATGGTGATGAGGGGACTCACTGTCTCCTTTGCATCCGAAGAAGTTTCTGAAGTTCTTTCAGATCCTTCTCCAGCGAGGGAAACTCGTAGAGATCATCCAGCACGTATCTGTACAGGGTCTGCAAATGTGAAGCAATCACAAGATAGACATTTTAGCTTATTTGTAAACCAGAGTTGTGTGCACCCTTTCACCGAGATGCATGTTCACGTGCAGCGTATGATAATGAAAATGTCCGAAGGCATTTAAAATCTTCTGAAGCCAGCAATAATCTCGCTATCTCATCCTCATTATGTGGCAATAAGGAATCGAGAGCTGTAGGGGTGGTGGCATTTTTGTGCTTCCAAAAATAATTCCCCATCCCTTCTCTCCATCCGTACCTTGAGGAAGAGTTTGGCGTGCTCATCGTCCCGGGGCAGGTCTGGGCACAGCGAGCTCCACTGGGACAGCAGGTGCAGCACTTCTCGTTTCCTAAGCAGAGTGTCTCTCCCCTCCTCTTTCATCCTGCCTTTCTTTGAACAATAGGTGGACCAGGAGCAGTTAAGGCATCAAATCTAGACTGCTCGGATACACAGTTCAGAGGAAGGAGGAAACGCCTGCGGCTGAATTCTCTGGATTAAATTAACAGGGATTCAGTAACAGAGAATTAATTGCGTGCCCTCGGCTAAACGGCGTGGAATTTGTTAAGTGGTTTAACGCCAGATAGGTTGTGTAAAAGGACATGTATAACACAGTTCTGCGTGATCGCAGTGGAGTCTCAGATCATCTCGCATTACTTTACAAACACAACATATAATGCATACTTTACAGCACATTTACATACAATACACTCAACACTAGTTTTGACACTTCAAATATTTCATTAAGGGCCTATGCTTAATGTTTTACTTTTCGTTTTGTAGATTAAAATGAATTATTTTTGTAGAATTCAAAACTAAGATAAATAAAATATATTGTTAATACATATTTATTGCATGAGGACTATATCATTTATAAAAGACTATTCAAATTATTTAATTAAAAAGTATTATAACCATATAGTTTTAACCGACAAAGGCCACTCCCACAATATTTGATTGGCAGCAGCGTGTCACACAGACTGAACTGGATGCATTTGAGAATGGCTTGATTTCAGAAGGGGCAACTTATTCTTCTTTTAATTTAACAAAACTACTGGTGTATCTTTATCTTTGTAGGGTGGTTGGGTACACACACTCCCAACACACATTTCAGTCCAAACTGCTTAAAAAATGCATGTGCCACCGTATGACCCCTTTAAAAAACATTCAATTACTGACCCCAAACTCTGAAATGGTTGTTAATACTGTATAGCAAACACAGCTAACCTTTAAAAATGTAAGCAGACAGCTATTATAGCAAAAAACAACATCAGCAGTGAGGCATATGAGAGCATGTGTGCATATGATGAGAAGGATATTGACCGAGTAGGGCTTGGCACAGGTCACTGGTGGACATGAACACAGGGTACGTCAGCAGGAAGTCATCCAAAAGGTTCTCTGAAAATAAACAGAACATGTAATACGCATTAGACAAGTAACAATAGTTGATCCCTGTCAATTTGTTTTTGTGAAACACCAAAGAGACGTTTTGAAGAATGTTCACTCTGCTCTATAATGATGGTTCGAAGTATAATGAAGGCTCAAGGCCAGAAAGCATAAAAGCATCACATGACTGAATTTTATGTGCAAGTCATACAACATCTTTGTGTGTGAAAAGAAAAACACAGCCAAAATATAAGTAGTCACCATTCTCTTCCACTGTACTTAAGAGAGCAGCCCGAACAGCAGTTCGGAGAACAAAGATCATCCTTTTTTGTGAAAGACATGAAGATGAGTAAACGAAGGCCAAGATTTCATTTCAGAATTTCAGAGTAAAACTCTGCAGCTACACAGAGACATTAAACGTAAGACTGCGTGTAGCGTCATGAAAAATTTAGTACAGCAGAATCAAAGCCAACAGGCAGTTTACATGGGCTCTTGTTTGTTTTCTTCTGTTCTCTCTTTCCTCCTGACCTCCTTTCTCCTGCATTATCACACTTTGCTATTGCACCACTTTAATTAGAGTTGTGTTTGCCTGGAAGCGCTCTGTGCCGCTGTTCATACATCATCTCGCTGTGAAAGTATGACTGAAGGAAGGAGCGCTCGGTGCGTGGTGACCTTGATGATGGTGACTGCTAATGTTTTTAATCCCACAGTGCAGCGATGGCAGCAATTCTTATCTGCCTCGCAGACCGACAGAACGCTTCCTCTGTGTATAGTAATGGGCCACATTTAACCATATGCCGTGTAACCTTTGTTAAAGAGATTCATTCATTCTGGAAAAAAACTTAGGGTCCTTTATCATTCACCTTAGTTTGACCTCATATGGTATGCAGGGATTTTTTGTTTCTATTATTTCACCTGCTGGCAATACATCTTGATGGAACAACAACTCATGCCCAGAATAAATAGGATCCAAACAAATCTGCAAACTACTCAAGCAAAATATTTCACCAAAAAAAAAAGTTGATAGGCTTAATCATATATGTTAAATCTATTGCATATAATAATATTCTTTGTTATTTATACACTATATAGGGTTCATACCACTAGGGTTCGGGGTTGGCCGTTCTCCCGGGCTTGCTCCCCTGACAGCATGCCAAACCAGCTATTCTATTTATGAGGAAAGCGTGAACTCTTGAAATATTCTTTTTAAATAATTTGTTCTTTACATAGTTGAATTCGCTGACAACAAAATCACTCAAAAATATGAATGGAAATCCAATTTATTAACCCATGGAGATCTGGATTTGGAAAAAACACACTACAGGCTGATCCAACTTTGATGTAATGTCCTTAAAACAAGTCAAAATGAGGCTCAGTAGTGTGTGTGGCCTCCACGTGCGTGTATGACCTCCCTACAACGCCTGGGAATGCTCCTGATGAGGTGGCGGATGGTCTCCTTAGGGATCTCCTCCCAGACCTGGACTAAAGCATTCACCAACTCCTGGACAGTCTGTGGTGACACGTGGAGTTGGTGGATGGAGCGAGACACGATGTCCCAGATTTGCTCAATTGGATTCAGGCCTTGGGGTACGGGCGGGCCAGTCCATAGCATCGATGCCTTCATCTTCACACTCCAGCCACATGAGGTCGAGCATTGTCTTGCATTAGGAGGAACCCAAGGCCAACCGCACCAGCATATTGTCTCACAAGAGGTCTGAGGATCTCATCTCGGTACCTAATGGCAGCCAAGCTACCTCTGGCGATCCCATGGAGGGTTGTGCGACCCTCCAAAGAAATGCCACCCCACACCATTACTGACCCACTGCCAAACCGGTCGTGCTGGAGGATGTTGCAGGCAGCAGAACGTTCTCCATGGCGTCTCCAGACTCTGTCACATCTGTCATGTGCTCAGTGTGAACCTGAGCACAGGGCACCAGTGGTGAATTTGCCAATCTTGGTGTTCTCTGGCAAATGCAAAACGTCCTGTACGGTGTTGGACAACCTCTGGACATCGGGCCCTCATACCACCCTCATGGAAACTGTTTTTGACCGTTTGAGCAGACACATACACATTTGTGGCCTGCAGGTCATTTAGCAGGGCTCTGGTAGTGCTCCTCCTGTTCCTTCTTGGTGGAGGTAGCGGTCCTGCTGCTGCGTTATTGCCCTCCTACGGCCTCCTTCACGTCTCCTGATGTACTGGCCTGTCTTCTGGTACACCTCCATGCTCTGGACAACTATTTGAAAATCTGGAATATGAGGGTCATCTTTAAAATTGTCCACATGAAGCAATGCACATAACAAATCAAAAATTACGTTTAGAAATTTATTGGCATTAATAAAAATGATCATCTTAACCCACACAATGTGTTTTGGCTATTGCTATAAATATCCTTGTGCTACTTCGGACTGATTTTGTGCTCCAGGGTCACAATTTAGTGAAAGTGAAGTGGCCTGGTGCTCTGCATTTAACCCATCCAAAGTGCACACACACACACCTTGAACCCACACCCAGAGCAGTGGGCAGCCTGGAGAGCAGTTGGGGGTTTGGTGCCTTGCTCAAAGGGTCTCAACTCAGTCATGGTATTGAAAGTTCCTGTCGGACCTGGGACTCAAACCCACGAACATCGGGTTACAGGTCTGACTCTCTATCTATTAGGCCACGACTGCCACAACTTAGTTTGCAGTTTTAAGTGCATGTCTAATAAGATATTAATTATTGATATTAAGTATAATAATGATTATTATGAATTAGTTTTACAACTTGCATACTGCTCCAATTAACACCTGCTAATGGGTAAAAACACTGCTGGTTTATGACTTGGGTCATGGTTTATGACTTGGGTGGTTAGCGAGCCCTACTGCACATCATCCGCACTATATCCTACAGCTAATAATAGAGACTAAATCCAGAGAAAGTGAACAAGAAGAGAAAGCAAGAGTAGAACATTAAATGGCCCTTAATACGCCTGACCTCTCTGCTGATCCCACTGAAACACACTATTACTCTCATAATGACAGTATTACTCTGATAAGACCGTAACGACTGATGTGCATTCACTGTTCATTCCGCTTTAATTTGCTCTGCGGGAATCTAAATTTCTCCATTCGCTCTCACAGACATCAATCAATATTCTCATCTGATCTGCGGATCGACAGAATCTCGACATCTAAGCCTCTGAATAGTGCATCACATCATAATCTGTTTTTAGTTCGGGAGTAGTTTATAGACAAATGTACTTTCTGAACACCTTTTAACAAATGTAATAACAGTGAGCAAAACCTCATGTTCTGCTAAACTTGTTTTTCAAGTACCAAAAATCTAAATACATTTTCACATTCTGAGTTTCTACTGTACTTTCAAACCTTTATCAATGATATACACACACAAAAAATATGATTTTAAAAGTGACCGTGGCACTTTAAATCAAAGTTATTATCATTTCAGTAGAAAATGTTTCAAAATTAGACTCAGAGGAAACATTACATTTACTGAACACATGCCTGAATACAAAAATAGGATCAATAAACATGATGAAAATCACACATGAACTGGTAATGAAATAGATCAGATTTGTCCTAAACCATTATTATGAATTAGAATAAGATCTTTATAATATAAGATGCTCATGCTTAAAAACATTCTTTCAAGAATCAATCTGACAAATATGAATCAGTTTTAGGCTTAAAACAAGACAACTTTCCCAGTGGGCAAGATAAGTAACCAAAATATCTTAATATTTTGCCTTTCAAGTATATGTGTACACTAATGAGGAACAAAACAGAGCTTTATGGTGATTTTAGCAAATGGCTGAAATATAACAAATTAAAAAATGTAAGGGGGTCTGAATACTTTTGTGTACCCACTGTAAATATATGGGTAGTTGTTGACACATCAGTGTGTCCTATTGTGTGACAACAAAGATGTAAAAAAAAAAAAAAAACAGAGCCAAATTAACAGACCGCAGCCATTTCTCACAGTCAGATTTCAGACAGTCTGATGTTTATTCCAATTACCACTAAACTAGACTTATGCAACCCAGAGAACTGCCAAGTAGGAGAAGAGGAAGGCGGAATAGAGAGAAAGAGTGCATAATGAATGAGTTGAGTGTTTTCTGAAGCAGTGTATAGTGACAGAGGGATTCCTCCATAAGCTGTAAATCCTATTAGTGACACTCTTCCTGCGGGCTGCTGTGTGAGCGCGCTGCATTGGCACTGTTGTAAATTCTTCCTTAATTTCACACCTACTTCCTTGAGCTTTGTGCGTTCTGCTCTACTGAACTCCTCGCATCATTATGGTAATCTGCAGCGAGCAGCTGTGCACACCATCGCCAGTGGTGCTCGCTCACACACAAACACAGATACTGTGTCCGAATGTGCATGCTTTCCAACACTGTGCCAGAATGCAAAGCAGAGTGTGTCAAATGAGTGTTTGACTTCAGAAAATATAGTAGTCATGATACTGGAAGGCGTACAGCATCAGCTGATGTTCTGTGGACATTTTTACATTTAGTTCAGAATTAGGTTTGTTTTCTTGCTTATTTTGGGATTGTGTGGGCAATAAATGCACCAAAACAATCGGACAGAAACCATCCCGAAGAGATAAAGGTGCGTGGTAATGCTATTTTACAGGAGCAGTCTTAAAGGCGCATCCCATATGCCGATATGGTGGATCTAGTACGTTTGCGTACTTATATAATGCCAGCAAAAATATAGTTTTTATTGTCTGTTCTTCATCATAATACAGCTGCATTCTCACCAAATACATTCACTCCTAACATACACCTTGTTACACTGCAAACCGGTGAAGAAACAAAAGCTTGATCAGTCCCACTGTAATTACTAAAACTGTCTACACTGCAAGTGTGCGTCTTCATGCTCTAGTTTTGATGTGCCGTGCATCTGGAAACGTGCTAAACTAGTTAAGCTAAATCGAATCATCCAATCAGCAGCTGCATGCAAACGCACACACATACAGTACACGCACTAATTTACAGAGACACTTTCACAAGAATTTTCATTAGTACTCTCACTCTGCAGCAGCAGATAAACCTCACGCACACTTCACCTCCATTTTTTTTTAGCTACCGCTGAAACATGCTGCATTTTTCATTATCTGACTTCTCTACAGCTCAACGTGAAAAACCTCATGCTCTGCCATGAGAATGCGCAAGACCAGCAAAGGATATGACATACTTGACTTCTCTAATAAAACCTCTTTTTTTTAAAACTTTTTTTTCACTCTATGGTAATTGTGCATGAAGCAAGCCAATAAACGGACCATGACTAAGAGTGCAGACTGAATCTAGAATCAGATTTCTATAGCTCTTGTGTCTTATGTAGCCCTGTCACTTTTTAGTGCTGTTCATTGTCTTGTCTTCCATTTGTGCTTCAACAGTGTGAAGTAGGGATGCAACGGTACAGTGAGCCCACGGTTCGGTTTGTATCACGGTTTTCTATATATATTACTGTACAGTATAGCGGGAGGTCATTTGCCCTTTCTATTTCAAGTTATCAAGGTAAAGAGACAATATTACATGTAAAAAAGGTCACGGATTACAGATTAAGTCAAAAGACCACATTTATTTTTAAAAAAGAACACTTATTTTTGCCCTCTTTCAAAAACGGACAATATGAAAAGTGCAGTATAAAGTGAAATATAAACATGAACATTATTCAAATAAATTTTGACAGCAACAAGAAAATCCTTTCTAAATACACCATCAGAACAAACAACAATAACAAAATGTATCACTGGCGGAAACAGAATTGATTCGTTCAACTCTCGAGGCTTCGGGTTTTTCGAGTCGTTCGTTCATCACGTGACAGCCCCATAAGATTAACCTATGCTGCCTGAGCCGTGCTCGACTGAACAAATCACTCCCACGAGACGACTCGTTCTTCCCGAGTCACATTAAAGATTCGTTCAAAATGAACTAATTGTTCAAGAACGATGCATCACTAGTCTTGAGGATTTCTGACCATCGCCTGATTATCTTTGCACTTAATACACAGAAAATGGCAATTTTAATTAAAAGGAAAATTTAATTCCTAAAGTAGGCTAAGTACCGAAATATCGCGGTTCACGTGGGTATGCCAAACCGAAAACTTGGATTGGAATATTTGAAAAAAGAAACAGAAAATAAATGCAATTTGCATTGAACACTGGAGCATCTAGCAACTCTCATTATATGGGAAGAGATTTTTTTTTTTTGCAAAACCCTTGGCTACATAACAGCAGAAACAATGTTTTGTGTATCCTCTCACAGTGAAAAAGTAGGTCTAACTACATTTTCTGTGTCTCTTGCATCTTCCGAGCTCTTTCAAGCTCTTCCACCCACACTGCAGGAACGATAAGACAGACTGTGTCAGCTTGACTTGAAAACATGATGTAAAAAAGCTGAGAGTTAATGACCACCTCAATGACAGCGGCAAACCCTGGAGGTCAAATGAGCTGCTGTCTGATGCTTTGATGGACAGCTGAGGGATCGCACAGTTCATGGCTTTACAGGCACCGACCCGGTCAGCTGGGTATGATATTGACAAGAAACCAGAGCATGCAGGAAAAAGAAAATGAGACTGTTACAGTTAATGAGAAGGTGAGACAGATGATTGACTTTAAACAACTTCATCTCATTAAGTGTTTGCACCACATTTTCCAGCATTTTTGAAAAGCACACATACACACTCACCCCCCTTCCTTTGTTTTTGATGTCTAGAGGAAGTATTTTACTCAAATTACCCTAGTTTTGCATAAATCATGCTCATAGAGCATGGATAATAAGCTCTGACAGCTTCGGGCCCATTATGCTCAGGGTTCGTGTGGGAGTGTTCAGCAATTCTGCTGTGAGCTAAGTTATTATCATCAATGAAGCCATTCCCACAAGTCTTTCCCTCAACCATGTGGTCAAGGTTTGATTATCGCTCATTGACCAGAGCTCGGCAATTACCCTCGGCAGGCCTTGAACACAGAGCCGACCACAGTGCTGCTCAGGTGATTGACTTCGTTTAAAGCAGGAGTAGAAGATATTGGATCGGGGAAAACCAATTTGCATCCCTTACTGAAGCACACAAGCTTGTTCTTTATCAGATTTGTTCAGCATCGACTATTGGGCTGTTGAGGAAAACTGGATAAATACATGTTACTACAACATGATTACCTGATCTAGATGTAAATCTAAACGTTTTTACTATTGAATGAGAAGTTGATAAATATTTCCACAAAAATGTACTATTAAAATTATAATTTAAAGGAAAAGTTAAAGTAAAATATG
Organism: Enteromius anoplus; assembly: GCA_032359395.1. Classification (NCBI taxonomy): domain Eukaryota; kingdom Metazoa; phylum Chordata; class Actinopteri; order Cypriniformes; family Cyprinidae; genus Enteromius; species Enteromius anoplus. The sequence continues at coordinate 7,935,318 of JAUMHG010000060.1, read as the reverse complement.
TTCAAGACTACATTTATTTGATCCTTTAATATTTTTTTTTTAATTTACTTATTTTCATTAATTCCTGTGAAGCTGAATTATGAGTGTTTTTTTTCAAGGAATAAGAAGTTCAAAAGAAAAGCATCTGGCATAGAAATCTAATCTAGCAATATAAATGTATTTTCTGTCACTTTTGATCAATTTAATGTGTCTTTGCTGTATTAAGTATTGTAAGTATTAAAATATTTGTATTAAAAATATACATACA
>JAUMHG010000060.1:7922288-7934971 GCA_032359395.1 Enteromius anoplus | reverse complement strand
TTTAATTATTATATAAATATATTTATATATATATTTATATATTTATTTATTAATTATTCAAAATATTCCAAAATTTCAGTTTTGGAATATTTTACTTCCCAAGACTTCTACCTGCATTTCCTATAGTATTTACTTTACAGTATTACATACAGTGCACTAAAAACTGAAAGAAACGCTCCATATTGAACACAAAGGAAACATTTCATTCATCAAACACATGCTAGATTTCAAATAAACTGATATATCCTCTTAGGGGATCCTCTTTGAGAATCAATAAACACCATCACCAAAATAATCAAAGACGAATTAGCAATGAAATTGATCAGACCCATCTGTTTCCATCTGCTATCGGGAGAGACATCTCCTGGAATCCCTCAACCCTCAAACAAACACATGCAAACTGAAAGCAGAAAGCATTACAACAAAAAAACCCTATTCCTAATGAATCACTGTAGTAAAATGGTAACACTTCTTGCATGTTTGACCATAAAATCTTTTTTAACAAACAAAAGCACTGAACCACTCTCTTTCTTTCAATGTCCATCGCCTTGTTTCTGTATTTATTAGCATTGAGAGATGCCAAGAGCTCCAGCTCTGTAGGGAGATACAGTTGGCTAGATACCTTTCATTTGGAAAAACAATAAAACAACCTCTGCTCTCCATAAACGAATCAATACTTTTACTGTGCGCTCCCCATTCGGCTTCATACGTTAAACCACAAACATTTAAATCCCTTTGTGTACAGAAGCTGCCTATCCTGCAGGATGTAAACACGGAATTCTTACGGGATCAGCTGATGGATACATCAGAAGCTGTATGAAATCAATACTGAGCCCTATCAAACTCCCTACACATGTGAGGGGAGTGCAAGCATGACAATCCCATATAATACTCCGGCAAGCTGCATCTCCCCTGAGACCTGTCCTCTGGGAGTCTCCATCTCTCCTTCTGTCTGTCTGATTCTTTCTTTGTCTCTCTCTGTTCGCAAGAACACACAATACAAAGAAATATGGACGTACACAAAGGCTTAGAAAATCTATGTATGGACCACCAGTCATTCGAAGCCAATGCAATGATGCTGCATTTCAGAAACTGCATAAAAAACCCCCAACAAACCTTATTTATTATCTGTCACACCATTTAAACCATAATAGCTTTATACTGTGGACAAAACCCTCCCAGCAGAATAGAGCTTACCAAGCAGTTAGGAGTGAGACCACTTCATCTGACAGTTCATAGATCACGACGGCCTTTTCTACCAGCAATATGTCACTGTTAATTCTGACAACACCTACAAATCTTTGTTTTTTTATAATAGAATGATGACAATAAGAGGTGTACTACATCAGCACAAAGCTTTTAGAGGAATAGTTCAACTACAATGTTGATTTACGTCTTCCGGGCTTTCAGAACCCAAAAGGAGAAGTTTAGCAGAACGCCCAAGCTGCTCAATACTGCTCATTTGTTCATTTATGTAGTATAAGTGGTCTAGTTGGACTGCGCAAACGACTTTTCCTGTGTTCAGCAGTGGAAGAGAGTTCTGGAATTGCATTGAAAGCAAACAGAAGAACTGCAGCAGCAGTGCAGAATTTGAACAGACAGACTCGGTGCGCACGGCAGAGAAGTGAGCTGAACTATAGCGATTAGCTATCAATGTCTTTAATGAGGTTAGAACTCACTCCGCTGGACTGGCTCGCCATTCAGAGGGAGGGGGACCAGCCTCCGCAGAGTCAGGCTTTTCCTTAGAAGAAGAACACTTACTCATTCCTCTTATCCAGTCTGAGAGACATAATAGCTTGATATCCAACACACACAACTTCAGCAATTCAGAATACCGAAGCAAAGTGCATTCAAACTGCTTTAGATAAGTTTGCAAATGCATTTCTTTGTTTAGCTTCAAAACACAACTATTAAGAACGCTTTATAAGCATAACAAAAGCTGCAGTTTCACTCCATATTTGACCCAGACCTAATGGCTTTAGGGCTACAGAGATGTTCTGTTCCCTTTGGGAAAACAAAATCAATCCTTTTACAACAGCAAAAGGAAAAATAATGTGAGCTTAGCAGGCAGAATATTACACGCAATGGTGCTGTTTTTTCCTTATATGACTCTGATCACGCTATAATCTTTGTAGATCTTACAGTATTTATATGGTAAATGATATTATGCGCATCGCAGTCTGAGTTTCTCTCTTTTAAACACCTTGTTTAATTGTTGCCAGCTGAACATGGAGCGCAGCATGCCATCCATGAAGGCAGAGCACTGAAGCCAGCAGGAGATAGTAACTCCGTACCAGCAGGATAGAATATAGTGAGGCAGTCAGCTAAAAGTAGATCACCACTATCACATTGTTAACCTTACAGCACAAAACCACAAAATGTACTGCTTTTTGAAGCACATGCAACAACATTTAAAGTGCATAGCTGATTGGGGGAAAAGTAGCATTTATTCATTGTTTGTAGGTTTTTTCAGACTTTTTGCAGCTGGTTTTGAATAGTCCAGGTACTAGATTTAGATGGAATATTCTTAAAATAAGAGTTATTAAAGTGACGGTTCACAAAAAAAAATTATAACTTTCATGACATGCCAACCCTGTATGACAAATATATATATATATATATATATATATATATATATATACACACACACATAAAGTATATATATATGTAATATATTAAGCACATTTCCATTTAAATATAAAATATATTTATTTAAGTTTTAGTAATTTCAGCACTTCAGCTTGATTGTTTTATATATATATATATATATATATACACATTATACATTTTATGTGTATGTATGTATATATATATATATATATATTATATATATAAAATGTAATATATTAAGCAAATTTACATTTTAAATATCAAATATTTTTTTTTAGTTTTAGTAATTTCACCAGTTTTTTTTATCTAATATATTTTCGTTTTTTTGTTTGTTTGTTTGTTTCAGCTAACACAAACACAAAGATTTAGAATTTGTCAACAATAACAAGCCTGCAAATTTCTACAGAAAACTAAAAACAGCAATGAATTATATGATAAACAAGATCAGGCCAATAAAAAACTTGTGTCTGTAGCATCCAAAAACACCTGTCAGATTTTGCTTTAAAACCAGTGCAGAAACTCTGCAGATAACACCTGACTCTATATGCGTGTCACTGCTGAGGTGAAAGGTCAAGGCTCACCTGTCTCTCTGCTCTGTGAGCTCTTCTGCTCTTCATCCAGCCTCAGGTGGCCCAGCAGATGCTCCAGAACCTTTTCCGGGGCAGCGGGCACGGCAGCGTACCTGTGGGAAACAGAAGAGTCACTGGAGTCCTCCTCTTCGATGGAGGACATGGAGCGACTGCTGCACCAGCCTTCCTCCTCGCCCTCTTCCTCTGTGCCCTCCTCATCAATGTAACGGAAATACGGCACGTCGAACGTGGGCACGGTAGCTCGGTCAGTGCTGCTGGTGTCGGAGGACTCGTCCTCGTCTTCCTCCTGTTCCACCAAAGCGGCCGGCATTAACCTGCCGTCCAGGCGCGGGTCCGGGGCCACTGCACGCCTGCTGCCCATGTCGGCATCGGCGCCGACTTACCACATTGACCTGGAGGAATCGAGGAGACTTGGTGCAACAGCCTGACGTCCCCCCTCTTAGCGCTCTGGAGCTTCTAGTTCAAGCCAAACGGATCCATAGGAAAGAGCGCACGGCAATGCAGCACATGCTCAGACGAGTGTGTGTGTGATTGAGTGCGAGAGAGAATGACTTCGGGGAGATGAGAGATAAAAATAAAGTGACAAAGAGGCAGGGCTGGACAGATTACATGCAAGACGGTCTGACAAGAGTGAGAAATGAGAGAGAGAGAGACAGAGGAAGGGTGTGTGTGTATGCTCTCAAGCGCCGCTTGCATGTGAGAGCGGGCGTGCGACTGCTTACCTCCCGGTCCAGGAGGAGGAGGAGGATGAGGAGGAGGGGGGAGCTCTTGGTGACGTCGTCCTCTGAGGCAGCAGCACCTCGTGGCTCCGCTCTCTCTCACACACACGGACTGCTGTGTCACTGGAGGGCTGCGGCGGGAGGAAAGGAGAGAGGGAGGGGTTACATTATCACCAAGGAGATTCCCTGTCTTCCCGTCCCTGTCTTTCTCCCTCCCCTGATTTCCATCACAATACAGTTTTAAATTAAACAGACTACATCAAACGGCGCTGTTCAATGGGTTTATTTTTATCGTGACCCGGCACAATGCTACTGTAAGCGCACGGCTGCATTTATATTTGAATGATTTGCTTGTTGGAAAGGTGGATTCATTCGACTAATTTAGTTATTTGATATTGCGTAATCATGAGTTGCGATCACAATATTCTGAAATGTTATGTGTGGTGAGGTGGTTTATTGAAGGAATAATGAAAACATATTTGAACAGGCATAGCTCACCCAAAAATTAGCATTCTGTCATATCGCTAGCCTGGGCCCGCCCATACTTCCTGTGACGCTACATTCTATTTCGCGAGCACAGTCATTCCGGCACAGCTGCCGTTTTAGAGCATTTCGGTTCCCAAAAAAGTGGGAACCAATGAGAAACGAGCTCCCCCGCCCCCGGCACGACTGAAGAGGGTGTGACGCGATGACGCCGCAGTTCTGCGGCGTTCAAACATGGCGTGTACCGAGCAGCAACAATTGCTCGACTCTGCTGTTGCAGCTGTTTTGAGAAATTTTCATGACGGCTTTTCTTTGAAAATGGAGCAGAAGTAATTAAAGTAAAGACATTTACTGCTTTAATGAAGCTAGCTACAATTGGTTACGGTGGCTTCAGGTTTCGTCGCTACGCATACGTCATCGGAATGAGTGGTCTGATTGGTAGTAGATTCATCCAGTAGTATACAGAGGCATCTGATGGACGCAGGTTAAGCCGTAGTAAGGTAGCTTGGCCAGACTAAGCTCCTATGAGCTTTAAAGTCACGGAAGCCAGGCTATCATATTGCTTCAAAGCAAGAATAAGAAGTGACACTAGACCACAAAATTATTAAGGTAAAATGTTATGATTTTGAAAGTTGAATAAATAAGCAATACATTGGTGTATGGTTTGTTAGGAGATACAACTATATGAAAATCTAGAATGAAAGAAAATCGTCTTTAATGTCTGCATGAATCAGAAATTTGAGACAAATTTTACTTCTGTATTTCTTGGAAGTACGTCACAATACATAATATAGAATGAGGAAAATAGAGGGCGTGGCTTATTTTTTGTACTGAGAACTGATTGGATGTTGTAAATTAGGCGTTTCATTCAGAAATGAACACTGACAGTTGGAGGGGCGTGGTTAAGGAGGTCACGCTCATGCCCAAGCCGTCAAACTGATGTCATCAGAAAACGGCTGTCATTATAGAGGGGAGGGGCATTTTCAGAATTGGATTAAAGATTATGAGGGCAAAAAAAAAAAATAATAATAATAATAATATATATATATATATTAGTGGATTGAATTTGTTCACCACAAAATAGGAATGTGGGAAAAGCAGTGGGAACTGAGACTGCTTGGTTATTAACATTTTTTTAAATATCTTCTTTTGTGTTCAGCAGAAGAAAGAAACTCGTACAATGGATTGACATGAGAGTGAGTAAATTAAGATATAATAGCATTAGAACTAAATATTGAACAGTCACCATTTAGTCTAAAGAAAGATACCACAAACATATTTTCAATTAAAACATTTCACAAAAAAGCCTCTGCAGCTTTAGATCAATGACAGCTTGACATTGCTGCCTGTTTAGCTCCGCCCACCGGTTCGCTCATGTAGTGCAAATAAAGACAAGGGCGAACACAAACGATAAACTTTATTTTACTTGATTTTACAGTGCAATAATTTACAAATAAGGAACAATTTGAAGCAGCCTGTCAAACATACACAATTATAATCCAATTACAGCAGTGGGCGTTTACTTCCGAGTTTACATTTGCCACGCCCATTCAAACAGAGTGGGGGGGTTAAAACAGGACAAATAGGAAATAGCTTATTACTTCTATATTATTGGTGTAAATTGTCTTTATAACATTATCAGTGGAAGAGAATTTTATGACATTTAAATATAAACCAATAAAAATACTGTTAAAAATACGATTTTCACAGCAAACTTTTGTACACTGAATTTTTCGCAGTAGCTTGTAACTTCATAAAGAATTGCATGATGCATGTTTAAGTCAAACTAATTATGCATTATGAAAGAAATTTACAAGAATAATATTCACAACTCTGAATTTGATGACAGGCAATATTTGTCAATAATATGCAAAACATGAATCAACAGTAATAATCAATAATCCAATTGTCACGATGCCAAATTTCACTTATTTTTAATGAAAATAGAATATTCTGTTTCTTGGCCTTTATGAAATATTTATAGATGGCTTGTTAACATTCATTAGAGGGAGATGCAAAAAATACATTCGGACCCATGACAATTTGGGTGCATGCATTTTTACCTGGGGCTTTAGTGTCATATTGCCTACTTTTAGTGATCATTGCATGTGTACTGTAGGTGTATGTGTGTATACAGAATGCGTTTGTGTGTGTACGAAGGAAAGGTTCACAGTTATTGTCCTGTAAAAGCCCTGTCACATTGCCCTGTGTGTGTTATCAATCTTACACAGCTCTCTGAACACACTGAAAACGCACACATACACACACACACACAAACTGAGAACAAAGCATTCAATCCATCCCATCTCTCCAATATGCTTTTAAAACTCAACAGACATGTATAAATACAATTCACAACATTAGACATAATCATTGCTGTCCATAATTATGTATTCAAAATACTTATTTAGATGGTCAAACATTAACTTTACTACTGCAGACTAAACCATATAAAAGATTCTCATAAACTGAGCAATCGAAAGCAAACTCTTTATCACATACAAATACTTAAAAACCACTCTGGACTCTGAACTCCTGCTGGCATGACTCACCGGTGTATGTAAATATGGGTGTTAAACTCTCACGCCTTCCAATAATGCTTCAGCCAACAAAATACAGACCGGATCTCACCGTCACTCTACGAAAACATCCTCATTACAATGATACACTAAAAAAAGCGCATTTCAAGTTAGCAGTAATTAATGGATAGATCATTCAGGATTCGTGTGTGTAGATGTGTGTGTGTACACATTTTAATGAGCTGATTTTCATGCTCTCTGTCCCCAGACCACAGCAAACAGCACATCAGTCAATGTGGCGCGTGTGCGGCCGTAATTAGGCAGACAGACAGGCTGGAAGGACCAGCACTTTTCTGCTCTAATTGCCCATTGCACTGAAGTATTGAGAGACCTTCAGTAATCTTGCACACACACACACACACACACACACACACACACACGTGCAACCCCCACACATGCTCATGATGATCAGCACAAACTGCATTAAAAAAAGCCACAGTCTCAGACTCATCTCCCCGGGCAGAAGTTTCTGCTTGGCTTCGGCCTGCATGGCAAAAAGCTTCATTAACTGGCAGTGCATCATAAACAAGTCCTGCCCATATATCTAGACTCCAGGGGAGGAAATCTGAACGTTTAAGTAGTGGCAGAGGAGCACTACGTAGGATTGAAATGTGGCATTTAGTGCCATTAAAACGTGCTAAGGCTTTCGCTAGAAGTGAAGCGAAAACTTCTGGGCTGTTAAAATGCCACCTTCTTCAGTCATCAATGGCATCAGTGCAGGCTAGAGGCAAACTTGAATGAGCTGCGCTTGTTTGACGCAATAATCTATTTGTGTCTTTTCTTTCTACCCAGAGTATCTATTTGTTCAAAGGAATCAGCATGAAACAACGGTCCTAAAATCAAAAATTTTATGACAAAGCAAGTCAAGGTTAGCAAGGTTAGTTCAGGTTGTAAAACGTCAAAATGCCAAAAAGTAATGATATTATTTTGAATATCATCATTTACTCACCTTCATGTCATTCCAAACCTGTACGAGGTACTTTCGTATTACTAAATATTGGTAATCAAATGGTTAATTTCCCCCATTGACTTCCATAGTATTCTTTCCATACTATGCAAGTCAATGCGGACACACAACTGTTTGGTTCTTCAAAATGGTTTAAAAAAATGTATTTTGTGTTAATCGTATGTAAGAAACTGTAAAATTGGACCAACATGAGGGTGAGTAAATGATGGCAAAATTTTCGGAGAGAACTAGTTATTTTAGATGTGTACACGCACATGTATTCAAAGTTGACCCTCAAAGCATTCTAGGTGTATATGACTTTCTTCTTTCAGACAAATCCAATCTGAGTTATATTATTATTGCTGTGTTTTTGTATGGAAAACATCCATAAAACAAACACTTTTCCCTCACTTCCGTTGTAGGTGTAACTTTTCATATTTCTCTGTTTGGATGAACACAGAGCTGATATCCTGGCAGGAACTGAAAAAAGACACACACAAAGTTCTTCCTCAACTGATCTTATGCTGTGTTCACACCAGTCGCGAATGAAGCGTTAAGCGCGAGTGATTTACATGTTAAGTCAATGCAAAGACGCAATCAGACATCAGCGTTTCGTGCATTTGATGCGTGATTCAGGCAAAACGCTCAAGTTGAAAAATCTGAACTTTGGCGAAAATTTTAGCCGCGTCCATAGTTTCAGAATTCTGCCTCCGTTTGCTAATAATCACATCACAACTAGAGCAAGCTCCTTTTTCGGGTTATTAAAAAATACACACACACAAAAAAAAAAACACCTGCCTAGTGTTAGTACAAAGCTTGGGCAGAGCAAGGGCAATGTGTGATATAACCCCGATTGGAGTCTAAAAGAAGAAAGGCAAATACACCTAGGATCTCTTGAGGGTGAGTAAAACATGGGCTTATTTTTGGGTGAACTAACCCTTAAACGAATAATTATTACTTTTCACTCTATGGTCACACCAAATGGCATCCTAATTTCCTTAAGAGTGGCAAAAAAGAAACCAACATGAATACAAATACTACATAGAGAATGTGTACAATTTCAAACTAGATTCTCTCTCTACCATCGGCACTCTTTTTTCAATCAGTGACCCAAACCATGCAAGGACAATACACAGTTTCACCAACAACAAGCATGTAAACATTGTCAGAAGCTGAATTTAAAATCCAGTTGACTCAGAAAGAAGGCAGGTGCTAGGTACAAGAGCCATTAAACAGCAAAATCTCTCTGGACTATACTGCAAGTGTCATATTCCACAAAAAAAGTTATTTTCGACTTGAGAGAAACACTACAATCACACTAAAAGGTCTCCTGCCTAACCGGTTCCCTTCTGAAGTGACTGCATGCATCATGATTGGCTCTTGATGACCAGTTCTGTGATTATACAGGGGCCACTCTTATTTCAAGCTTCAGTCGAAAGCAAAAAAAAAACAGTCACCTCATACAGAGTATACTGCATATGAGAGGGTCATAATGCATTTATTAAAGCCACTATGTATGACGACATATGTGTGACATTACCCTGGAGGCGCATTTGTTTTATGCTGTCATTTCAGACTTTTGCTTCATAACATTAAGCAACAAAAGTCCCCGAGATCAGATATATTCATATTCTCAATAGTCCGTGGATGCTCGTGCCAAACGGAGGTTTTTCTATACAATGAATTATTGATTCTGTGACCATAGCTATCTATCGGAGCATATTTTGCACACTGTAATGCATCATTACACAGCATAAGCCATTTTAAATATTACGTGGATAAACTGTCCATAGGAAAAAGGTTCAAGAGCATTAAAAATGTCTTGCATTTCTGTTATTACATTTTGAAAAATCTAGGTCTACACTGTTTTTTTTTTTCAAAATGATAAAAATAAATGAAAAACACTGCAAAATACGATGTAAACTTGCATGAGCACAGTTATGTAAATTACAAATGCTTCAGTCACTGAAGCCTCTGGAACAGTGCAATATTTATGTAAGTGACAAAAAGAACACCAATGTGATATTTTAAATCATTTCCTGGTCTGTTGACATTACTTTGCGAAGGCTTCCATAATTCCTAGAGGAATGAACAAAAAAATACATACTTTTTAATATATCTCATTTATAGGTCCTAAGGGCTACATGGATATAGGATACAGATCTATAACCAAACCCACTGCAAATAGATTAAAGCAAAACCAAAAAACAATAACAAGAGTTATTCTTCATTAAAAACACATTATGTGTGTGCCGAGGTAACAGACCCACAGTATCTTTCTGATAAAAAAAACACCATCATATTTAGCCTAAATAGACACATTCGGTTCCCTACAAAACTAACACATAAACTAACTAACAGACCAGAACACTTGGCATATACTTCTACATCAAGCCTTTAGTTTACTCTATCCATGTCCTTGCCATTGCAAATAAGCTCCACATACTATTAAACATGAAAGAATACATCACTGAGGCCATGAGTGAAAGCAGAGCACAAGCAAAATGTGTGGTATGCACTTGTAAAAGGGATTCGTAATCGGACAGAAGACCTCTTCTCGCTGTACAACATCTTTACTCTCATCCCATCTTTATTTCACAGCTGTCTGCTGTGTTAAAAATGACTAAACGACATGCAGAAACAAATTTTGATTTTTACACCAGAACAGCTTCACGTTAAGTCACATGATGCCAAGAAGTGGCTTGTCTAAAATGAAAGCCCCTTACGTTAGTTATTAATCATATTAAGCACAATTCTACTTTTGTTTCAAAAAGGTCAAAGAAATACGCCACCCAGTGCAAGAGGAACGACTGGCTGTGGCATGGTGCTCACGTCAACTCTTCCTGTCATTGTAAGTGGCGGCCCACTATCAGGAAGAGGCGAACCGGGGTTATTGTGGGATCAACCAATCAGAGACTAGCATGAGATTGGTGCCCTTTTTGGTTTTAGAAAGTTTCTCCTGCACTATAGCTTTAGATCTGAATACAGATTCCCTGAAAAAAGTGACATCAAACAATGACCTTTCATTTAAATCCAGATAACATTAACGTGTAAGGGTATTGCTTCATAAATCATAACAATAGGGTTATTGCTATAATACATTTTCTACACAAATACACTGTATGCTGGAGTCATGAACCAGCATAAATAATATTGAATATATATAATATTGACTTTTCATAATTGGGTGTATTTAATTATGTTTTAAATGCAGTTATTATTAATTATTTTGTATTTTTATTTTACCCTCGTCATAAACCAAGATTTTTAATTTAAAAATACAAACAGCCATTAACAAGTAATCACTATAATTATTATTATTATTATCTAAAGAAAGAGTAAAAAACTAACAGACATGAAAAAAGTTACAATATTTAACATGCAAAAATTGCTTTTTTTGGGTATAATTTCTATAAATTAAATCACCAATAAAAGTTTTGTATATATAAATAAAAGAATTTTATCCAAAAAAAAAAAATTACTATTAATTTACATGTGCTTAAATTTGTGGATATATAAAACACTATCTATAAAAATTAGACTTCTGTCTGGTATTTTTGGTATAGTTGCCAACAAACACTGAAATTTGTTGGTTCAGAAAATGAAGGCTCTGATTTAAAAGTTTCCATAAGAGCTCAGAGTTAAAGAAACAACCAATAATAATCCTGTATATGTAGATCGCCACATACATGACCATTATTCTGCACCTCACCTCAGCAGGCCTTTCGTTAGCTCTGAGCGGGCTGTGTAGAAGGCGGCATCCGTCCTTGGCCAGTCTCTGGACCATCTCCAGTCGGCTGATATCCTCTCTGTCTCGTGTAGCAGCTCCAGGGTCCTGCTGCAGTGCAGGGGACACAGAAAACATATACCTCAGGCCACAGTCCCAAGCCATGAGACTCAGGTGAGACTCAGAGCCCCTTACTCTGAGGGAGCCGAGATGGTCACGCTAGTCCTGAGAGTTTAGTGAGCTCCAGACGCAGCAGGAGGAAAGCTTCAAAAAGTGAAGCCTTAGAGACGGTGTAGCCTGAGGGGGAGAGTGAACCTGACTTTTCTCTTTTCTTTGCCTCTCTCTATCTTTCTCCCTCTTTTGCTTTTACGCACATAGCCAGGGTGGGGGCGACCAGGAAACATCTGGCAGTCCCTCCAATCCTGAATAGGAAGTATAGCATTCTCCAGAAAACGGGAGACGGGCCAGCATGGGGTCTAAGAGAGCAGGTTATTGATGGGTTTACCCATCTTGTGAACTAAAATGTTATACAATGTGTGCACAAGTGATTCATAAAGTCAAGTGCCATCCAAATATTATATGAGGCAATGACAAATAAGAGCGTGCATAATAAAGAAAGTGAAAAATTGTCTGAAAATCTATATTAAAACACATTACATTAACTCTTTAATTTTTGTTGGTTTCATATGATTTTGATATGAGTCAATAATTGTCAGTAAAAGCTGTACAAGTGACCAAGAAATAACATTTTGTTATTAAGGATTAAAAAAAAAAAAGTTTCAAATATATTTTTCACAAGACTTTTTTTTAACAAATACTATTAATAAGTAATACATAAATAGCATGAACTATTTTAAGAGTCACACAATATGACACTTTACAATATTAACTAATTTTGCCTGGTCATATAAAAAGGTCAAATCATCCAAATCATCATATATTAGGAAACTACCTGTCACGCCCTCCAGGCGTTCCATGTCTGTCATCTGTGTTTTTGTTTTCATTCTGTCTCCCTCGTGTGCTCCTGTC
>JAUMHG010000060.1:7895344-7906203 GCA_032359395.1 Enteromius anoplus | reverse complement strand
CTTCAGATGATGCCAACCCTGAAACAACACACAGCACTACCGAACTCTGCTACTAATTTATAATGTTCCTTGTCTGTCCGACTAAAGTATGTCATAAATTGATCTTTACCCCACATTTATGCCATATGTACATGTACAAGCTACTACTACATATACTGTAAAAAATTACTTTGGTGTAAAGCTGTTTTGCAATGATATGTATCTTGAAAAGCTCTATACAAATAAATTTGAATTGAATTGAAGAACTAGAATTCAAATTCTAATTAGGATTTAGAAAAAAATACATTAATTAAAAGCAAATCATATGGTCAACTATGGTCAAAAAACAGTTGCGGTGCTGATTCAAGAACAGATGTAGAACTTTAACCTGCATCAAAAAATCTTTTGCATCCCGAGCCAAGAAAAACAATCCAAGCGTTAAATAATCGCAACCGACATCGTAATTAAAAGGCCCTTTCGTATATTTTAGCTCTGCTAAGGTAATCAGTAAAGGTTGTTGTCAGGTCCAGGCACGTTCTGTTAGCACTCGATGGTAAATTAAAAGCTATTAGGTTTTACAATCCTGTGGGACAAGATACTTAAATGACCTTCGACCAAAGAAAAAACACTTTCATTAAGCTTTACTTGTAAACCCGTGCTCACCGCTTCTGTGTTCCACCGCGGAGCTGCACGTACGGGTCCAGCTGTAGCAGTAGATGTACTGCATTCATCCAGTTGACCTGATTTCTCAAATCACAGCTCTGGGCCTCACATTCCTCAAAGGTGAACTGGTACAAAGACCTGGAGTCCTCAAATACATTGTTCTGCTCCACTGGACACAACAGGGGACCAAAGGGGTTAAACATCTGACACAAAGCAGTCTAGACTTTCTTTTCTGTTCAGGCACCTCATAGGGAGCCAGGCCCGTTTTGCACTTTGCAGATTCAATATGCATGTAGCGCTTAATCAATAAATCATCCTACAACTCAATAGCATATGCTTGTGCCTCTCCGATCCAGTCATTCACAGTAACAGTGTGTCTATGCACCTGAAAGCAGAATGCCCAAGTCCAGGAGATTGTTCCAGATTTTGGAAGCTACCGTCCTGTTCTGGATAAATTCACAACGATCCATCAGCCATTCCACAAGCTCCAGACCAATATATGTCCTTCTGAGAACATGACAGATTAGAAGAGGAAAACATTTTAGAGGTAAAATTTTAACAAATAAAAAACACTATTATACATAATTACTCTTTCAATAAATCAATCAATAAATGCCTGTTTAAAAAATACATTTTTGTACATATTTTGTTTTGAAATCTGTATATTACTACTGACTGTTAACGTGATTTGGTAAATAACCTTGAAAATTCCAATATTTTCCTCAATCTGAAATAGCAAATGTAATTTGTGTAATATTTCATGGCTGAGTGATGTGCTATACATCCAAATTATTTTCTGTTGAAAGTTTTGTGTGGTATTTTGTACAAAAAAGTTTGATTTAAGACTCCGTCCACACAAAGCGGGTACGTTCCCTATCCAATCTTTTTTTTTTCTCGTTCTAAAAAAAAATTGCGTGAACACGACACCACTGAAAACGGTGTAGTATATATGCCAGACCAGTATGGGGCGCTGTAATTCTGCCATAGAGATACACTATAAATGGAGAAGAAGACTTTGAGGATGTGCATAACCTTGCACGCTGTATACGAACCAAGAAGAAGACGAAGTTGGCGAGTGACGCAGCCGACACGTGATTTGATGACATCATCGTTTCACAAAATATACGGATTAGCTGTACACACGAAACCGCAGGGGTGTCGTTTTCAGATCTATCCACTTTGGGACCCGGTTTCAAAAAATAGCGGTTTCAGTCTCCTAAAACGCCGGATCCTGTATCAAATACAGCGAAAGGCGTCTCCTTGTGGACAGGCCCTAAATGTGCAGAATCTGAAATATATCTTATTTTTTATCATAACATAACATAATCCCAAGACCTATTTATTCGTTTAAGATTTTAAGTTAAGTTAAGTTAAAAGTTTACATTTCTCAAAATTTTAAATTGTCAAGACTTTGGGGCCCAACTATACATGATGCAATACATGATACTTCGTATTATTGGCCCATTAATACTAATTGTTCTGTTCACACCTAGCATGATAACTATAAATATAAGTAGTCCTAAAAGGTTTTAAAGAATAGCAGAGTCCACACCACAACTACAACGATAAAGGCTAAGAGAAACTAAATTGTTGGAACCATTTCATAAAGATTTTTTTCCATCTGATAAACCATACAAACCTCGAC
Organism: Enteromius anoplus; assembly: GCA_032359395.1. Lineage (NCBI taxonomy): Eukaryota > Metazoa > Chordata > Actinopteri > Cypriniformes > Cyprinidae > Enteromius > Enteromius anoplus. Next base: position 7,903,916 of record JAUMHG010000060.1, on the reverse strand, counting down.
AGCCTATCAGAATCCATCCCGCTATTACAAGCTTGAGAATTTAAAGCGACAGATGCATGTGCACTTCCTGTGCCTACTGTTCGCTGATGTGGATGCTAGTATTGTTATCTTTATCGTAATCGTTCTTGTTGTGAACTGGTCGTAAGAATAATAAATAGAACGATAATTTAGTGCGAATAGCCTGTATTGTTGGCAGAGGCTATTTACACTAACTCCACCCACCAATGTGTGATTGGGCTAGTCACATTATAAAAACCAGCCGTGCTTCATACGCTCCAGAGGCGCAAATGAAAGAACGTGTGCTGTGGTTTGAACCTGCCTTTTGCCATACTGTACTTTCCTCCTTTTCAAGTCTTGTATTAACTCGTAAAGGCTTATTTAAAAAAAAAAATTAAATAAAATAATAAAAAAGCTTAAAATAAAGTATGAGGTAGGGTTAATGTAGGTGTAGGGAGGGCTTTATTGTACCAATAAGGTGGCATTTAATCGCTTCTTTAAATGTCTGAGTGAATTCTGATTGGATGTCAATGTTTTATATAACATCAATGATTTCATTCCTCTGTACCATTAAAATTACATTGTAGCTGTGGTGTGGACCCATTTTTACAGAACTAGCTTTATTGTACTTTTTTTTAAAGTTTGCCTCAGTTTCTCATAATTTTATATACATGTTTATATCAGTGAGGTGAAACAATTAATCGTGATTAATCTCACACATAACAAAGGTTTTTGTTTAAATAATATATGTGTGTGTTTTCTGTGTATATTTATATTATTTATATATACACACACATACAGTTTATATTTAGAAAATATTGACACGTATTATTTACTATGTATTATTATATTTATGTTTATGCTCATACAATTGATATTATAAACAAATATTTAATATATATAAACAAAATATTTTTCGGAAATACATACATGTGTATGTGTATATATATATATAAAACAAAATCCAAAACTTTGCGGTAAATAGCACTAGTTCATATAAAATACCAACATTTTATGTCACATTCAGTTTACAGATTTACATTTGTTAATTTAATTCATTGGGCATAACTCAAATGTGCCATCCTTTTCTGAAAGATTTGTTTTTTTATGTTATTTATGGTCCAGAAATATCCCAGTAGTGTACACGTGTTAAACTTGTTAGAGCTACAGCTATCAGCCTTTGTCGTGAATGACCATATTTTAGAACTAAGAATCATACATTATTGAAACCTACCTGATGATTCTTGCCAGTTTAACATGTGCTTTCCAGTTATCCTGGCCATTGGATAAGAAAGCATTCCTCAGAGCTCGGCCAGCACAAGATACATTATTCACGCAAGCCTTCACAACACATAGAAAACATTCTTAGGTCATGATAAAGCAGGAATATTTAGACAATAAAAGTTGATAACGCTGTCATGACTCAGGACAGAAACAGGGGGTCAGCATTAAACAAGAACAAAATGTTAAACACTATATACTTTATATAGTTTATAGAACATAAATGTGTGTTTTTAATCATCTCAATCTCCCAGTTGTTTCGGAATCTGTATCTTAACAATTATATAACCTAAAACAAGTGCTGGCTATAACTTCTTCATTGATTTCAATCAAAATTAATTAACACTTTGACACCACGAAATAACCAGATTTTCAAGTCACTGACGGGCTGAGAGCAACAATGGGAGGTAAATGCCTGATATACCTTGTGTCTAGTCTGTCCTGCATTTGAACAGCAGATGGACTCGGGTGGCTGCTTCTGAGATATAATCTAACAGAAAGACAAAGAGGTTAAAGACAATGCACTTTGTCTGCTGCTTCATATCTTAAAACAGCAGTGATGACGATAACATAAAACATTCATTCATATCAACATCATGTCTAGGTTTTTTTGAATTCAACCATTTTTTCACAAAAGGTCAGTTTGTTGAAAGATCAGATTGGTTGAAACATCCAGTGATAAGACCAGTGAGAATGTGCAGAATGCACAACAAATGACCATATAAACAAAGGAAGCTATGTTATATTATCAAAACACAGGCAGCTCATTTGTGAAATATACAGGTAGCTGGAAGAATTGTGTCTCCAAAGAAACAACAGTTAGAAAAAGCGAAGCAGCCAGTAGTGAAAGCTCATTGTGTACTTTAGCTAATGGACTCATGTGGGTTGTTGGGGAAACACACGGTGAAGTCATTTTTTGTTGTCAGTGTAAACAGCAACTTTAACCCCCATGTCTAGAATTTGTTGAGACAACAGGGGCTATTTGTTAATACTATTGCATAATGAAAATATTAGCAACACAGTGACGAACAGAAGGCTGCTTTAGTTATTGTTATTCTATCTCAAACATTTGATTTATTTTGAGACCTTTTCCATTTGCACAAACAGGTGTCAAAGATGTCAAATCTGACTTTACTTTATACTGCGAAATATAGGCCTACTTGAAATGCAATAATGAAATTATATACGGTACATAATTTTCAGGTATCTGTAGTTACATGTAAATCTAAAACAGAAACATAATGAAAAATTAACTACCGTTTGTACTGTATTTTTTTTTCTATATTTCTTTATAATTATTAGTTTTACGGCCCTATTTTAATTAATCCACAAATCAAAACATAATGTGTGTGTGTGTACTTATATATACACATACACACTTCAAGGAATCCTGGAGGGAAAAAATCTGGTTTCCACAAAATATTAAGAAAAACACCTATTTTTAGCATTGATGATAATATTAAATGTTTAATGACCACCGAAACAGTATTTTAGATGACACTACAAACTAATAATAGTAATTGCTGCTTTGCATCATAAGAATACATTAAATTTGAAATATTCGTAATACAATAGAAAACAGTTATTTTAAGTTTGAAAGCTACTGGATATCAACATTGAATTACCATCAAACTGTATTCAAGATCAAATAAATGCAGCCTTGGTGAGCAGAGAAATTACAGAAATCATACAGACCAAACTCTTCATGTGTACATACATACATACATGCATACAACACAATACATACATGATTAATTCACCAACTAACTAAATTTACCAACAATTTATTTGTGCAATTGGTCTCGTTATCTTCTTACATTGACATTGACATTGACTTTGTGTTGAAGAAACGTTCACCTCATTTTTAAAATCCCACCCAACTGGTTTCCCTTTAACCAATCTCATATTACAGCCTGTCCAATGAAATGAATTACTTCAGCTGTTCTCCAGGCCACTGCTGGAAGTAATTTCCAAAACAAACTTTAAACAAAAACTACAGTTAAATGTGCCACGCGACGCATGTTCAAGTGCAAGATAAGTCAGTTTTAAAACACTTACAACTTCCAGGTTCTTCTTGAACTGAGAGCCATTCTTCAGTAAGAGAGGATCAGTTCTGCTCCTGTGATCTTCAAGGACTTTACTTACGAGAACCTTAAAAGAAACAGACGGACTCTCGTCCACCATCTCAGCACAGGTTTGAAGTGTAAAGATCGGATTCCCGCATAGAAATCAGCGGCAGATGTTGACCAACGGGTGTGGGCATGAAATCGATAGCCGTCTATATCCAGAAAAAGTACGGGGCTCGTTTACACACAGCAGACATCGTGACAATGGCAGACACGTGAGTAAACATAGGTGTGGGGTTGAAAAAGGTAACATGTCACGTGACTTGAGTGGGCTGTACATATGAGATCACTGTTTTGATTATTCAAAATATTTTTTGTAACTGCATATACCACGTGGGAAACGGATATTTTTAGATATATTACGGTACTATTTAAAATGCGTGATTAGGAATTAGTTTAAATAACAACCATTGTAATAAAGCGACGCAAGACGCAAGATTTTGTATGATCCTCTGTCAATTTTACTTTATAATTTCTGCTTGTATTCGACATGAAATCAAATCGATAAATGACAAAGCTTTGTAATACTCGCTTAATTAATAATTGCGCCCTTTGTGGCCTTCATGAAAACTGGCGCGGCGCGAGAAGGTTGAAACGTCGTGTTTTTCTACGTGGCGACGAAAGGTTCCATCAAATAAATCTGTTGTTCTATGTAGATTGTGACATCATTAAACCTCGATGAAGGTGAAACATTCTTTAACGTTCGTTTTGCTCGTTCTGTTGCTAAAACACGATAGCGATGGGTCAACGTAGCTCTCCTTGCAAAGAGGCAAAAAAACCTAATGAGCGTGGAGACCATTTCTATGGTACACCGCCACAGTCTTTCACTCGTTTGGTGGAAGCTCACCCACATCCAGTTGTTGTTGGAGAAAAGGATGTTGTTGGGAAAAAGAAAAAAGGGAGGAAGGTGGACACCTCTACGAAAAAGAGGGTCAGGTTGTTTAGGTGGACCTCTTGTTGGAGAACTAGTCGAAAACACAGCAGAAAGGCCAACTCACTTCAGGGGAGAGATGAGGCTCAGGGTACTGACACATCTAGAAGAAGTCTTTGTGGTAAATGGCATGTTTTCAGAATATGTACAATGACGTTAAATGCTAATTAACAGCTTAGATGAGGTAATGTGAGTATTCACTATGCAACATCCAATTAGTAATTAATATTGTTTGATTAACACAATGTTTTGGTTAATATCCCTTCATTAGATCAGAATTCACTACAACAGTTCATCTTTACTGTAGAGAACCAAAATCATCAGGAACATGAGGATGGTGAACCTGAAGTCTCTCCTGCAGTAGATGAACATCTTGATGCAGATGTCCTCCAATCATCAGTATGGAGCAACCATGTTGCTCAGACTCCAGTCAATGCTGCATCAGACTGGAGCGATGACATGGCCCAGGTTTCAGTCTTTCGTACTGCATCTGACTGTAGCATCAATGCCGACTTGACTCCAGTCTACAGCCTACTGGACTGGAGTGGTGATTTTGCCCAGACGCCATCTGACTGGAACATTTATGACAGCCTGACTCCAGAACGCACTGCATCAAACTGGGACGTTAATGTCACCCAAACTCCAGTACGCACCGTGTCAAACTGGAGCATCACCCATACTCCAGACCACACCGCTTTTGATTGGAGCGCCGATATCGCTCAGACTCCAGTCAGACACACCCTTTCCGACTGGAGCAATGACATTGCCCAGACTCCAGTCTGCACCACATCAAACTGGAGCATCAATCTCATCCAAACTTCAGTTTGTTCTACAGAGGTCTCTGTGTCACATCTGACAGGGCAGCTGGAGAAAAATGGAAAAATGAAGATAGAGGGTAAGCTTACTAAAGCAATAACAAAACACATACTCTCTTGATATTATATCAAGCCACTTTAATGTCACATTATTAATTAATCAAAATTGGACAACACTGCAATCAATGCCTGATATTTCAACTAACCCTGTTTTTCCTTTAATAGTCATCAATTCCTCCCACTATGTAATCGGCGATATGCTGGGTGAAGGGACTTTTGGAGCCGTGTAAGAGGGCAGTCGTCTGCAGGATGGCTTTAAGTTTTTTATTTTTTTATTTCTTGCTTACAATATATTGCTAGCAGATTAATCCTCTGAATTTGATTCAATTGATCTCTGCATGTGTATTATTTGTAGATATTTTATTTGTTCATTGTTTTGTTTATTAGGTAGCAGTGAAATATGTCTCAAAGACGGAGAATGTGGAATACATCACAATCGTAAGTAGGCCGTGCTCTCTACTTTCTCCTCTGTCTATTCAACTTAAAACATCTTATATTACTATAGCTGATTTTTAATCAAAAAGTTGCCATTGTGATCACCTAGTGCTCTGAATCCTCCACATCCACCTAATCCTCATAAAAATTGTATTTCCTCTAGCCGGATCATTCCGAGCCCCTCCCACTAGAGGTTGCACTGCACGTCCTCGCCAACAGAGGCCCCAGCATTCCAGAAATAATCCAACTGCTGGACTGGCAGGACCAGCATGACCATTATATTATGGTGATGGAGCGCCCCTCACCCTGCGAGGACCTGTTTGAATTTGCAGAAAGCCATGGAGGCAGCATCGATGAAAACTTAGCTCGTGTCGTCATGCGGCAGGCAACACAGGCTGCCTACATGTGCTGCCGTCGTGGGGTTCTACATGGCGATATCAAACTTGAAAATCTGCTCATTAATGAGGAGACCCATGAAGTCAAGCTAATTGATTTTGGGTGTGGCGATCTCCTTAAGAAATCAGCTTACACGATCTTCGCTGGTGAGTATTATCCCTTAAGCCATAAACTTAGAACCATTGTGAATCATTCATGCACCTGTCACACCAAGTGCTAATGGATGTTTAATGCTGTGATATGACAAACTCAAAATTTCAAAATCACTTTACTCCAAGGCACTGATAAGTACTGCCCACCGGAGTTTTACAGGAAGGGTGAATACAATGGGAAGCCAGCAACAGTCTGGTCCCTCGGTGTTCTCTTGTTCGCACTGGTATTTGGGGATTTTCCTAAGACTGATGACATGAACAAGATCAATGCAAAGAACTTCTCTAATGCTGGCTTGTCAGAAGGTGAGCTTTTAACAAAGAATATTCTATAGAGATGTTTTAGGATAACATGATCAGAAAAAAGTGTGAAGTTCAAAGCAACAACCAAACATTTTTCTTACATTGTTCTTCATAGAATGCTGCCAGTTGATAAGATCTTGTCTCCGGCAAGAGCCAGAGCAGCGGCTTCGATTAAGCGAGGTTCTTCTCCACGACTGGTTCAAGGTACTAATAACTAAGATCAGCTTTTTGAAAAGTTTAAAAGTCTTTTTTGTTTGTTTCTCTTGTTACTATAAGACTACAGGCATTAGCTTAAGTAATGTCACTTTTGGAAAAAAAAATTACTGTTTTGTTTTAGGTCACAGATGTGGAGAACTTAAAAAAAGTGTAGTGAACACTGGACAGGAACCCCTGGAGTGGCTCTACGTTCATGGCCTCAGCCCTCAAGATCCCTATCATTGCTCCAGAGGTTCTTCTCAAATCCACAAGCAAGGCAACTTTTCCCCAGAATTCCCTGTCCTAGTCCCCAACATGTTCCTGTCAGTATTATCTCTGAGGTTGAGCTTTTCTAGAGCTAGTGCCCGTCTCCCTCTGCATCCCAAGATGTTCCAGTCTGTTTGCTTTAGTCATAGCACTTCCAAAGTTGATGCCCTGGTACCACAGATCTCAATTTTGTGCTTTCCGTGTCCGAGTGGTTGATTTCAGTGTGTCAGGTTTGTAGTCTTTAGTGAAAGCATTCAACTTTATGTGAAAGTAACTATCTTTGCTCCCTTCTGTGGCTAGCCTAATGACCCCAGCTAAAGTCAGCACCCAAAGCCAGCTGCTTGTTTTGATTCTCCTATTTCTTTAGTTCCTGTGAGGAGCCCAAGTTTTTTTTTTAGTTACAGCCATCTCAGATGTTTATGGACAGCTTGGTACCCAAGGTCCCATACCTTCCCCTGTTTATGTAATGGTCTTAGTCAAAGCCAGTATCCATTATTGATTTAATTCTAGAGCTCCCTTTTCTTAGAATGTCCAATTTTCAGAGCTCCCTGCCCGTGTATTTAATGTCACTACTCCCGAATAGGTTCTTGTTATTAACCTCGCCAAAGCCATTCCTATGGTCAAGTGTTTTATTTCACTCAGATACTAGTGTTAAGACTGCCCCAGATCTTTCTGTTGCCGCCTGTGGATCCTTTCATTCCTGTTCCAGATATCCGTATCCGTAGGCCACCACAGTCTCAGTGCCATAGGCCAATGTCACTGCCCATAGGTTCCTGTCATAGACCCTACCAGAGCCCAAGGCCTTCCCTTGTCCTGCCACTGCCCTCTTCATAGCCAGCAGTCAAAGAGACCCTGTCTTCAGCTGCCCTGGCTTTGTCCCAATCTCCATTCAGAGTAAACAATAAACATTATAAAATGCATGAATTAAACTGGCCTTGTTAATCGTGACAATATTATTCATAATCTGTTAAAGGGAAGTATTGGTTTATAGAGGTAAGTACTAGTAAATACTTACCTAAAACTTGTCAAATAATCCTAAAAAAAACTATTAGGCAGCTCAACTGTTTCCAACACTGATAATAAAAAAATCAGCATATTAGAATGATTTCTGAAAGGTCTGAAAGTGACACTGCAGACTGGAGTAATGATGCTTTGTATCACAAAATATATTTTTTAATTTATTCACACAGAAAACAGTTATTTTAAATTGAAATAATAATTTATTTAGCCTTGATGAGCATAAGAAACATCTTTAAAAAAAACATTAAATATCTTACTGACCCCAAATTTTTGAAAGGTGGTGTATGTATGTGTATATATATATATGTATACGTGTGTGTATATATATTGATTTATTCATTTTTGTAGTCTTTAGTAACATCTTGTGGACAAAGGACAGAATTACAAACCTGCCCATTAGGTTCCTTAAAAAAACACAGACCAATTTCATAAGAAATTTAGACAGAAAACATGTTCATTATAGAAGATTCACTGTCTGTATAAATAGCATTTTTATTGTACTTCTAAGTAAATGTGTAGGTGCGGCTACATATTATTTGCTGAAATATTAATTTGAGATATTTTTTAACATTAAGCTTTTTGGCAGTTCAACTAACT
>JAUMHG010000060.1:7852309-7874774 GCA_032359395.1 Enteromius anoplus | reverse complement strand
TATATATAAAATTAGACATTAGTTAGACATGACTTAAAAAAAATAAACATTTTTAAAATGCACTTCCATGGTGCCACTTTAGAAGTTGTTTATACAATATTTATAATACTAATAATAAACTAATATATATATATATATATATATATCAATTGTAGTTTATGTGTAATGTTAATGTTGAGTTTTAAAATGAATTAGAGACAATTAGAGACAGACACAAGCATGGTCTCGAAAGAACTTTGTGTTGGAACAAAAATGTGGAATCACCCACTTGTATACTGTACCTCACTGAGGAAGTTGTTCAGATCACAGGTCTTCAGATTGAGGCTGCTGATGATATCAGGGTTTGTACCGTTAAGGCTTTGGAGAACCTCTTGATAGTTGATCTGAGTGATGTTTCCTTCTGGCAGATCAAATGTGTTCAGAAGAGTCAAGATGTTCCTGCAGGACAAAGATAAGTGCGTCAGAGTGGAGTTTAAATGTGCTATAATGCTACGGTAAATTAAGAACATTAATAAAGAATAACAAATATTGTAAGTGTTGTTTATAACATCTGCATTAAATGTGTGAACAGTCTTTCAACAATCACTCAAACGAATTTCTTCATACTTATCTTTGGAATTGTCATGAATCACCTTTTCCCCCAAAAAACAGTAGGTCAGATGATATTGTTGTGTCACTACCAAACACTCACCCACTCAAACAGTCATCAAATCTCTCTGTAGCTCTGAAACCAATTATGCTGTAGATGACAGTGGCAGCGTAGATGGAGGTAAAGGCGTTAATGACGGAGATGATTACTGCATCTTGCTCACAGTTATTGCTGTTGTAAAGAGAAAGAATATATTGATCCTTAATCACAGAGGTATCTGCAGTAAACATTAGGTGGGATTTTCAACTGACAAGAATATGCTTACGGCGGGAAAGCAGAACCACTTTAAACATAAACTTACTGCACAGAGTTGTAGCTGGAGAAAGAGATGAGGCCTCCAAAAGCCAGAGAAAATGAATAAAAGACTTGTGCCCCTGCATCTAACCATGTGGTTGGGTTTGCTAACTCGTTTATCTGCAAAACACACAATTTTGTGTTTTATGAGAGTATTGGTTGTATTAGAACTAGTGCGATTAATCAAAACTGTCACTCACGTCTGGAGTGAAGAGGAACTTGATGCCATCAATGGATCCTTTCAGAGTCAGTCCTCTGATCAAGAAGATCGTAAGAACTACATATGGCAACGTAGACGTCACATAAACAGCCTTTAAAGAGAAAAGAGGAGAGAAAATCAACCTTATTGTGAGTGTGAATATCATATCTGATGACGGATACTTTAAGGTATGGTACAGTGAGGTCAAACTTTATGTTTTGTGGCTTTTGATTTAGCGATAAACACTTTGACATTCTAGAAATTATAATCCTTTTATTGCAACAGTTAAAACAAAACTGTCTGTTTAATTGTTCACAAGAGCTGTAAAGTTGTGCTGGGAATTTTTACAAGCGTGTGTCCTTACAGTACATCACTGTGATCTTTATTCTTTATTTCAACATTCATTTATAGCATTCTCATGATATAAAACATATAACCTTTGTTTTACTGGTAAAATTGACTTGAGTATTAATGATTATAGCAAATTGCTTCCCGGCACTTCGGTTGAACCCTTTAGATGTAAAATATTGACTTTAAATACCCATTCTTAAGATTAAAGTTAACATTTCAATAATTTAATGTAACATTCAAGTGTTAAAATATTAAAACATATTTTAACTTTTTTATTTTTGTTATTTTAAAATTATTTATAGAAAATATTTAATAGAAATAAGGCTATAGAAATGACTATATGTATATTTGAAGAGTTCATTTGCAAAAAACGAAAATTAAAAAAACATGTTTTTAACCATTTTCAAAAATCATGTTTTTTCATTCTGATTTCCAGTTCATCTCAATCACAAAGAACACAAAGAAAATCTACTTCCTTAAATCAATATATCATTATTTATTGTGTATTGAAAATATATTGAAAAATAAACTAGAAATTGCTCGTACACACACACATATATATATAATTACAGTATACTTAATTATCTATTGTATACAGAAGTAATAATCCATATTTATTTTTATACATCTAAAAAACAAGCAATCGTTTTTAATATCTGGAAATGTATTGTTAATATATTGCATTATATTGCAATTTATTTTACAGCATATTCCCATATATTTTAGTTTTTGTTATACGTATGAACTAAAAATGAGTTGTTATTATGAATGGATGAATATATATATATATATATATATATATAGTGTGAAGCAATGTCTCTGAGGTTTTCTGAGAGTGATTTTATTTAAATTTCACATTTCATGAACCCCCTGCAGTTCCCTCACATTTGAAAACCTGGTTTAGCAAATTAACAAAAGCTATGATCATAACCTCATTCATAAATGTGTTATAAATCAGCTTCAGAGATCCTGAAATAAGTGCTGTTATTAGAGCAACTCTACCTTTCCAGTGGTCTCTATTCCGCGGATACAGCAGACGTACAGCACTCCCCAGGCCGAGATCAGACAGAGGATCATCCACCACTGCAGACCTCCTGTCTCATCTATAGCGGCTGAGGTGTTCAGAGTCTCACGGTACCAGAAATAATCCACAGGTGAGCTCCTCTCACACTCCGAAACCAATCCTGACAACAATCAACAAAATGTCCATGATAGTATTCTTAAAAAAACACATTCAGAATACAGTTCCTTCTCACGTTGCGGGTGCACCTATACAGTACCTGTCCTGTTGGCGTTGATGGGACACTGGCTCCAAGGCAGAGGCTCCTGGAAGGAGTTGAAGAAGTACCACATGACCCAGGCTATGATTGTGTTATAATAAAGACTGACGAGAAAGGACACACACATAGATGCAATCCCTGAAACAGAACAGGAATGTTAAATTCACACATTACTTTATACACTTTATTTAATTTATTTTTATTTATTTATTTGCATTTTTATTTCTTTAAAATAAATACATAAATAAATCAAAATATAAAATAATTTAATACTAATCCAATCTATTTGCCTTTCTAATTGCAACTTCTTTTATTTGTTTTATACTTAATATAATACTTAATATTTTGCTAACCAACTCCAAGCATGTAGGGGTTAATAGTTCTCCAGACCCCAACGCTTCCTTTCCTTAGCCGCTGACCGATGGCAAACTCCAGATGGAGAAGAGGGATTCCCTCAAAAACCAGCAGGATTAGGAAAGGAATCATAAAGGCACCTGAAAGAAAATAAATATTATTTTCATTAGCATGTAATATGTCATTGATGCTTGTGGTTTGTGTTTTCAATTAAATATATATTATAAATACAACTACAAATACATTTTTCATGCTACTGAAGTCAATGGGGACATAAACTGCATATTCTTCAAAATATCTTATTTTATGCTGGCCCAAAGAAATTCATACAGGTTTGGAACAACTTGAGGTTGAGTAAATGATGACAGAATGTTCATTTTTGGGCGAGCTAATGATTATATAAGATAGCAGGCTATATTAACAATAAACAATTCCTCTCAAATTAAATGACTTTACATTTACAGTTGTAAAGTTTTATTAGCTACTTAAAATGAGGAAAATTTGTGGAATAGATGGTGTTGTCAGCCGTTTTGGCAGCAGTTGGGTTAATGGTTGTCTGGGACACTGTGACCTTTGAGGAGTTCTCACTTAAAGTGATCTTACCACACTGTCTAGTTAACCTTGAGCTGAGGTCTGTGGTAAAAAATTGACATTTATTGCCCTTGCCGGAAACCTGTGAAAATTAGTATGAGACTTTAGAGCCAAAGCTTTTTGATTGCGTCTCATAAAAGAAAATCCCTTACACAAATTTATACCAGAGTAATCAAAGTTTATAACCATATTTAAGAACATCGCTACATAGTCACTAGAGTTATTCTTACTACTGTAAAACCGTGATAGATTAATGCAAGAGTATTTTAGTAATTTAGAAGCTGTAACTTTTACAAGGTGTAATTTAGTTGTTGTTTAGAATAATTGCAATACTGAAGTACTTAATAGATTTTAATGTAGCCTATTTAATTATATAATAGAAATTAGTGAATAATGTTAATTATTTTATTATTTATTCACCTTGAAAGAAAACTCTCTTAAACTCTTCTCTTATTCTCATTAGTTACGGAAGTATTGTGTGCTTTTTAAATGAATTGTTTTCTAAACTCAAATGAAATTTCTTATTTAAATATATAATTTTGTTTAATAATGTTCTGTAACAACAGATATTTTGAAATATTTTCTGTTAAGGCAAATTTTATGGTTTTCCTACACAAATTATTTAAATAGGAACCGTTTCCTCTTTGTTTCTCCCTGTTTAACAATTAAGTAATTAACATTGAAAGTCTCATATTTCATCTCTTGGTACACAGAAAAAATATTTAAAAAGATTGTGATGAGCACCAAAATTAAGGTGCATCATTTGTGTAAAAGCTGATATATAATTAAAAATCACCCAACAAATTTGGAACTGGTTTCATTCTTTGTTCAATATATTATATTTTTACAATGGATTTTCTTTAAGTTCAAGATTCAACTTATGTATCTGAGACAAGGTTGGAATAATACAATTTGCATGGAAACATTTGAAAGTAGACAATGATGATCACGGGCCAAGATGAATTCACCAAATTAAAATAATTAAAACTTGCAATTCATTACCTTGCTGCACAAAATAAAATATCTAAATAATCTAAATCCAAATATTTAGAAAACCACCTTTAAAGTTGTTCCCATAAAATTACGTTTTGATAAATTTGCAGTAGAAAATTGTAAAAAATATCTTCATGGAACTTGATCTTTCTTAATTTCCTAATGATTTTTGGCATAAAAGAAAAAGCGATCAATTTGACTCAGTTATTGCTATATATTTTTATATTATATGGTCCAGGGTAACATTTAATTATTTTTTTGTATAAAAAACAAAAAAACAAATTAAAGGTTGTAAATAAAATGTAAATTATTGCAATAAATTTTATATACATTGTCAGAAATAATAAATCTATAAAATTACAGAAAAAGGTGCTGGCTGGACATTATCCATTACGCACATTTAATGAAATGTTAATATCGTTTTTATAAAACACAACACAATGCAGTAGAGAATTTAAAAAGAGGTAAAACCCCTGTAAATGAATCTATATTGTGCCCAATTTCACAGATGTTTTTAGAGTGTAAATCTGACAAGAATTAATGCCTCGTAATGGTTTAAGAACAGATTCTTCCACAAACCCCGACAAGCACTCACCTCCTCCATGGCTCTGACACAGATAGGGGAAGCGCCAGACGTTACCCAAACCCACACAGAATCCCACGCAGGTCAGCATGTACTGGGCTTTGTTGTCCCACTTGGGTCTATCCCCAGCCTCCTCCACCTCCAGCCGTTCCAGCTCATCGTGGCTCAGGATCCTGTCCTCCAGGCCTGGGTTGGGCAGCTTCAGCTTCATGATCTCCTGGGCTCCCTGCGGTGGGTATCTGTGGGGGAATCTCTGATGGTGGCGACAGCAGGACGTTGTGGGAGATATGGACTATCTGAGTGGATGCAGTGAGCATATGTAGTAAACTTTGGCATCGTCCCACCAGGCCAGTGACTCACGGAGCGTCTTGAAGTTGGGGAAAATGTCCTGTCAGCTGAATGTGACTGAGACTGTGCATGGCAATAATTAATGTCTTATCAGAGAGTGAGGATCTGATTACATGTACATGTCTCTGCGTATCCATTCTTGTGGTTAATAACTAAAGATAATGATCTTTACGGCACTTTGGAGGTAAGTCAAAGATCCTTAACAGTCCACCACTTGTCAGATAATGTATTTATTCAGCGCGGAGCATAAGCTAGTTTTCATTGAGCAGTTCACTTGATAAGGGATGATGTTTTTGTGACTATTTCCTGTGATTCATTTGTGAAAACTGATTATTTTACCAAAACACTTGTAATCTGTGTTCATCAGCAACATTCGAACCACATTGTTTCTTATTCAAGTAGGATATATAGAGAAATGACAAGTTTGTGGTGAACAAATAGAAATGGCAAAAATGTTTTTACTGATTTGCGTCAAGGTCTTTAATGTGTAAAGGTCAAAAGAAAAAAACACGTCATGATTCCATTCTGTTTTACTGCAAAGATAAAGAGTGAAGAACAAATAAAATAAATAAACAAATAATAAGTTTAATAGACTCTAAGAAAGTCTGTAAAATGGGGTCCAAAGTACTGTGTTAATATGAAGGAGTTTTTCATCTGTCACAGATGTTTTACCTGCTTTTTGGAAATGTGTTGTATTTTAGGGTCTAGCGAAATGTCTGAAAACTCATGGCAGAAAAGAACTTAACTTTACTTAACTAAATTATAAACTGCTGTAGAAATATAGAAGCCACTAAAGACTACTTAACATAAACCTGCAGTTTAAGTTATAATTGAATTATTTTTAAGGTTTTTAATTTTTATAATTGCTGTGGTGAGTAAGCTGATTAATCTGATTATTAGATCTTTTGTTATTTAATCTTTTTGTTGTTTACATACAGTAGTTGAGGACAGAAAGTTTATAAAAAGTTGACTGAATCTTCTGCAAATACACAATGAGAGGGTGTCATATCAAATATTTGCTAAAGACATTGTTTGAGTAAAGATTAAGCATTACTGTAATGCACATAATCAATTATCTGCTTTTGAGTGTTGCATTAAGAGTTGTTATATTACTCTGTCACTATATCTGTGTTTAATATTTCTGTTCGTTTACACTGCCCCCTAGTGATAGCTCGCGGTAACACAATAATCACTTTTATGAAACTGATGAGCAGGTGGTTTGAGACACGCGCAAGATGGGTATATCGGATCCGATCGTTGTTCGGGCCACGTGCGTAAATGTTACTCCTCCTAAATGGATTTACGTCAGCAGCAGAAGGGAAGCTGGGGAGCCCCGCCATACACGGGAGTACTGGAGCAACAGGGAAAGTCAAACAATAAATTAAATATGGGAAGAAAAGAGCACTCGCTGGGTAGAAAATCTCGCTGCCTGTTATTAGCGTCATCGTGGGAGTGAACTTTTTTATTTGCATTTATTTGTATTTATTTGCAGCTGGGATGCTGGTTTAAGCTGGTTCTGGACCAGCACAGGGTCGTCTTAAATCAGCAAAGTACCAACTTAAACCAGCATCCCAGCTTCAAAACCTAACCAGCATATGCTGTTTTTTTTAGCCTGTAATTACCCTATCTGCAGTACATTTTCTTTTCTTTTTTTTTTTAGAAAAGTGTTGACATGCTTGGGAATAATATTGCATAATCTGCCTATTAATAATGTTATTTTATTATTATTATTATTATTATTATTATTAACAAACATTTTTATTTAAACTCTTTGTAATAATATCAAAACATTTCAATTAAATCTATTATACATTCTCATTAATTGCAGTTGTCTAGAAGAATTACTTTTAGGAGGTTTGTTTTTAAACCTAATATTTTTGTGAGTAGGCTTCTTGTAAAAAATATTATGCTATGAATAAATAACATATGAACAAGTTGTGATATAAATGTTACCACTAGGTGTCGCCAGAACTCTGGCTCTCGCCCTCATAACTCCACTGTTGTGACTGGAGGGAGTCCCCCAATCCCGCTCACGTACTGCAGCGCTAGTCATCAGACAGACTGTAGATGTCCCGTCCCGTCTGCAGCAGTCTGCCTCAGCACCTTGCCTGCCCGACATGCCCTTGGATATAACAGGCCCTCCTCATGCAAGAAACTGCTGTAGAAATATAGAAGCCACTAAAGACTAACAGAGGACATCGCAGTAGGACGCTCCGTACCTGGATTCTTGACACTTTTTACACTGCGCCTGAATCTAAAGGATTTTCTAGTCGGTCTATACTTTTTTGTTGTTGTACCGACTTTTCCCAAATCGACGTGCATGGATGTATCATGGCTACGTTTTCATGTAGGGTGCAGTTCTTAGATGATACTGATCCATTTAATAGCACTAATTTTCCTGAGCCGACCAGACCCCCACAGTTCACATTCAGAGAGGATATTCCGCTCATCAATCAGATCGCTGGAGTTCACAGACTTCTGAAAGCCCCACACAAGGTATGACAGCCACCCCTAAAGCAGACATATTTGTCTTCACTTTCTGTAAATGACTGTGCTTATTAGAGGTATTTACATCTATATCGGATGCACTGGCACACATGTTTTGTTATTGCAGTAATTCTGGAGGGCATCATGCAGTTATATGGCAAGCCTATTTAACAATTAATACCTAAAACGGAACTAGCGTTTATATTTATGTCATTAGTTCTTATTTTCTGTTTACTATTGAATGCTTGAATAGTCACTAGTATCTTAACATTTCATTGATTGTACTTATTACCGGTTAAAGTACCTGTAATACACTGGTTAAGCTTAGGCTTAGAGTTAATATCAGTTATTACCAAGTTAGTCTGATTACTGTAATAATGTGAAACATGGCTCTAAAGAAAATTCAAAAGTGTCATTAAACACTAATATTTGTTCATTAGTAATCTGTTTAATTTTTTCTAATCGAATAGACACTGGTATATGTTTGACAGAAGTTTTATACCAGTCTACTAGTGTAATTTAACTGTAAAGTAGCCATTTTTAACAAAGGAAACAGTTTGGATAGATAAAAGCATCTAATAAATAGGTACTAGTCTATTAGTGTCAATAAATATGTAATCTGTTTAAAAAAGGCACTTAAAATGGACACGTGTAACTAATCAACTAAAAATACTATTACTGGTTACTAGTAAAACTGAAGTAAATAGTTGAATTTTAAATCTGATTCAGTTAATAGCAAGTGGTGACCAAAAACTTCTGGTCACTACTGGTTTAGTAACTAGCCACAAAAGAATAAGTAATAGTGACTAACTGAAATAGACTGGTTAGACTGTTGGCAACCAGTACTAATGTATAATCACTAGTGAACCTGAAAACATGCTGGTCAGTTTCGGAATAACTAATACGACCTGCGTTGTTGCTTTAAATAGCCGTTTTGCTTGATTTAACCCTTAAGATTAGTTTTAGATGATATGCGAATGTATGTAGGTTATATATAAAGTAGCAGTGTAAAGGATTAATGTTAAAATGGCTTGCCATAGCATCTATGTAGTGCCAATGCACTGTTAGAGAGAAGTGATATGATGTCAGGATATTTCAGGCTGCACTGCACCAAAGTCTGCACTGTCCTGTGCTCACAGGAGGTTGTTTGTCATTGCCAGTGCTTCTGAAACACACCTTTCAGACTCAAATAGTTAGCTAATGCTAATTCCATTTAAATACAGCCAATAACAAAACTATTATAGCAGCATCGAATTTCTGATATCACAATAGGTATGACAGGTAACTGGTGTTGATGGAGTAGCTTTTCACATCCTGTCTCTTCTTGCAGCCTGTAATAAACCTCACCTCTAAATTACCCAGCCCTCCTTCATTACAGGCATGACCCAAAACAACTGGGGCTCTTCTCCAACTGTGTGAGATATAATTGTTGGTTCATTTCCACCACATAAACAGTGTTATCCTTTAAGCAGGTTTTAGGAGTGCTGTTATTGCGGTCGTAGAGGAATGCACAGCAGCTGAGTGCCATACTTGGGTAGACTGAATGCTTGAACATGCCATGTCCACATACTCAGGATTCTACAGCTGTCATTGGGACTGTCGGTGATGACCGTCCACATTAAAGGGTCATCCAAAGGGCCAAACCGCCCGGTTTGTTGTATAGCTCATTCAGTGCTGTTTGTTTTGTGTATTTAGAGTTAGTTTCCAAACAGGTGAAGGTTAACTCTGTGTTACCATTAGTTGGTTTGTGAGTTAAAAGTTAACGTGACTCACCCACGACCAGTCATCGATGGAACTTTTAGTGCATCAGAGCTGCTTCATTATGAGTGGATCATTACTGTGATTTGAAGCACTGACCTTTCCAAAACAAACACGCATGGAAGTATTTCTGCGACTCAGTCCCCATCATTAAGACGGTTCCTTAAATCACTTGAATGAGCGATGAAACATTTTCAGCAGATGGAAAAATAAGTCCAGATGCTCATTAATTATTTGACTTTTGTTAAGAATTAGAATTTTGTACTGCTTTGTACTCTCCGATGACCCTAATGACATCTTTTCTGTGAAACACATCTGTTAACACTGTAGTCCAAGAATGGTACAACATTTTTAAAGTGTGATATAATTTGATCTTTCTGAGCAATTAAAGGAACCGTATGTAAGAAATGGCCAAAACTGGTACTGCAATCACTTTCAAAATACTGTTGAGCAGTGTCTCCCCTACCCCTCCCCGTTGACTAGAGGTTGCCAGGTAAGCTGCAGGATCCAGGAATGTTTAGGCTGCTACGAGGAGATTGATTTTCAATTAGATGGCCCACCTCCTCCGTATGCGCTAACGTTACTATGCACGGACATGCACAGCTTTGTTTGACTGTAGTGAATATTTGACTAGTCAATAGGCTTCAACAATAGACTCGATCACTGTTCTGTCACTGTTTCATATTCAACCCCTTTTATGACAACAGAAACACTACGATAAATCAATAAAACATTTATTGAGAATTTAGCTGCATCAATATATAGTATGGCTATGTGTAGCCTAAACAGGTTTGTTTCAGTTAATATAATAAGTAATATAATAATGTCTACTTCTGACTACTTCTTGTATCTCAACTGTAAATCAATTGCTATTATGTTGTCTACAACATGAAATAATAAAAGTGTCTGCTAAATAAATAAATATTAAAATGTTAATGAAAGAATCAGATTATACTATGTACATGAAAACTGTAGAAACACTAGACGTTATGGGGCACCATTGTGCAGCAGCAACTTTGACAACAAAATAAAGGAACCTCAAGGTTGATTGAAGTAAATGTGTGCAAATATAGGGCCCATTCCTATATCAATCATATATAATCAGAGCAAGAATAATCAGATGTCATTCAAATATTTTATTTAAAGATCAAATAAAAAGTAATTTAAAGTCTTTACCAATCTTTACCACTATCCAATTTCAGTAGTAACTCTTTTGCTTTTATATACTGTATTGTAATAGGTCAGAATAAATATGTTGTTTGATTTTTTTATAAATATATTTGTAATGCTGAATGATGATGGAACATTATTTCACCCATATTTTGACATTTTCCATGCCTTCTTATGTATAAAAAAATAACTTTTCCGGACACCAAAATGGGACGTTGAGCCATGTACGTACATGCAACATATGCATGCTTGAGAGAAATGATGTATGACATATTTAATGTGCATTTTCATGGACAAATTCCATTCATTTCAGTAGGAAAGACTATGAGCAAAAGATCTTTTCCAGTCAGATTTTGTAAAGTTGGTTAAAGAAGTTTTGCCACCAACAGAATGTATAGCTTGATATGAAAGTCACTTCTGTGTAAAGTTTGCAGATTGAAACATGCATAATAAAAACTGGAGTTGATTGCTGTATTTTGAAATGACTTTCACCCAAACATGTCCTTTCATGTAAGATCTGATTCACTTTTGAGAGCACACGATCGGAAGGATTCTTCCAGTAAACAGCATCCATTGGAACTTGTGAGCACCATTATAAATCCTTTATTATGATTTCTGAGTTGCTTTTATCCAGCTTGGGATGAATCCTCAAGGGCATCATTTCTCTAGTGCATCAGGAGGTCCTGCTTTCGACTTCCTCCACAAAATTCTCAGTTTAAAAACAATCCACTGTTGGCAGTTGAGCAACATGAGATATGATTCAAAATCTCTTTGAGCAAACTGTTTGTTTTTCTCCCAATTTTCAGAATGAAGCAGTCAGTAAGAGACCACAGCGAAGAGTTGTATATGATGACCACTGAAACAAAGAAAGAGAGGACAGGGGATGTGATGAGATGGCACGTTATTTAACACCAGCGTGCAAATGAGCCGGTTGGATTCATTCAGTTGAACACAGTCCATCTTTGTCTTGATTGTTATTTTCAATTACAGCAAGACTTACAGATGTGACATGCTCTATTATGTGTCCAGGATGTCATACAAGGATGCCGTAACTTTTTTATTGTTAATCAAAAAGTAGAGTGTTTTAACGTCGTCAAACAATGTCATCAGCAGTTTGGACTTGGTTATAGAATGCCTGGGACATATTCGTCTGTTCATGCTTGAATAAAATGAAGAGGAATTCTAATATTTATATGTAAGACACACAGACATGTTTTAGCAACATTACACATTGTTTATCCAGGATGCAGGGGTTAGTGAAATTGATCTTGGCTGAGAAACGTGAACCATATAGTGTGACACTGGCGTTGGTTTTGATTAGTTAGAGTCACTTGGGTGAGCCATTACTTCTTAACTGGGAAAACTAGTAATGTTTCTGTAGCACACCAGAGGGTCAGTATTTACTTCCATTCAAGTCTTTGAGATCATTATTTTCATAAGTTTCATAAGTTTCTTATGCTCACTAAGGCTGCATTTATTTGACCAAAAATACAAAACAAACAAACAAACAAAACAAAACATGAATTTAGTGAAATATTGCTATTTAAAATCTATATTTTTTATTTGAATGTACTTTAAAATGTAATTTATTTCTTTTACGCAAAGCTGAATTTTCAGCAGCCATTACTCCATTCTTCAGTGTCACATGATCCTTCTGAAATAATTCCAATATGCTGATTTATCATTAATGTTGGAAACAATTGTCCCAAAAAGAGTACAAAAATAATTATAATTTAAAAAACCTTTTTTTCAGGATTCATTCATTTATAATAACGGCTAGAGTGCGGGGGTCACTATATTTTTTCCTAATTCTTTTTTCTTTGGGAAAAAAATTTATACTTTTATTCAGTAAAGATCTGTCTTACTATGTTAGAAAAGTTTTTGAATTGTAAAAAGGGTGTTTTTCAGAGTAATGTACCTGTTGGTCTTCTAGTATGGTACATTCTGACATTATTGGATAGAAACCATTTTCAGATCGCTTAGTAATCTTGTTTCTGGATTGATTATGTCCTCTATTTGTAAAACATCTGGGCCAAATGCTACTTTTTAAAGATTAAAAAATCCACTAGACTAATGTAGTGAAATAGAGCTCACTGTATCCTTAAACCTTAAAGTCTACATGAAATCCAAATTAAAGCTATTCTTAATCCTGTCCTGCTGCGTGCTATTATTTAAATATTTAAATTTGTAATAATAATCAAAACATGATAACTTGCGCTCATCTGAAATGACTTTCCCTTTCTGCTGATGTCACTTAGGCCAGACGGGTTATTGGTTCATTTTAACCAACAGCCAAAAAGCTACTCAGCCATTGTTTTGGTTCATAACACCTGATTTGAATTCTTCTTGACAGATTTTTTTTTTTTTTTTTAACAAATATTCTTTTTCACTCCAAAATATGACGTGTAACAGAAGTCTAATTGACTGTGCCTTTGTGAGAATGATTTTAAGTATTTTTAGTATTTATTATTTGACATTAAAGTGAATGGCTGTGAAAAGTATAGAAACTCATTTTTCTTTCTATTTAATCTCTCTCTTTCTCTCCCACAAACACACACTTGGGCGCACACTCATCTCTCACTCTTACTCTTGATGGATGCGGCCCTTCACTGAGTTACTTTTTTCGGGAAGCCTTTTCTGTTTGCGCATGAATTTTGCCGAAATTACAGAGTCTGGTAATGAGAAGTTATGCTAAATGCTGTAAAATATAGGCTAGCCCTTCACATTTGCGGCTGAATTCTGGATTAGCCTTACACATTGTTATGCAGAGTTGAGGTTTTTGCAGCCCAGTGACTTTTCCTTTTCGTATTTTTTTTCGGCACCGTCTGCAGAAAAAAACTCCACGTTTCACGTTGGCTTCACACGCCTTTGAAACGCCAGCGATTGCTTGTTGTGGTCACCGCACATGCGACAAACCCTTTTTAACATGTCTGCTAATTGCGCGTCGCATATTTAGAAAGCAACCACAAACACTGTGATATTTATATAATGGAAACAAACACAAAAGTACTTATTGCTAACACATCAACCGGCTGAAGCGTGTCAACGGGTGATCCATTTAGCCGCTGCCCATTGTTATGTCATTTAATTGCGCCTTTGATGTAGAACTAGACTTTCTGGAACTCGCAGACCGCTGTGGGTTTCACAGTTCACAGATTTAATAAAAGCAGCTTGGTTAATATGCTACAATGCAGGATGTTGTTTTATATTTTATCAGCCTTGACCTGAGGAGCCCTGGGTGTCTGTGGCAACTTTTCTGAACAAGGTCTATTACTTTCCTTAACTGGCTAAAACTGAGCTTGGAGTTGAAGTTTATGAAGAAATTTTGCGTGTGGATTTGGAGAGTGACGCTAGTTCCCAGTGTGCTCTTATTTTTAGGCCATCCCCATATCTGTGCTAGCTTGCCAGTGCTGTATTCTGTGGTTGGAAGAGGAAGTCCAGGCTTGGCTTTCCATCCCCATGACCACAGGGTCACGGGGTCAGTGGCTGGGTGGAGAACAGTCAGTTATACGGTTAATCCAGGAGCTCTGTGCTCAGATTAGCAGCTCTCCTGGACTTGCAGTCTTTGCTACCTCTCTGATCCTCTGCACTACTGTTGATTCTGGAGCTTGGTTATTTAGTCCTACCTGTATTTTTTCAATTTTTACATATGCTTCGATGTAGTACAGTTCACTTCTGTTGCGCATTTTGTGTGGCTTGCTATTTATGTGTGTAAATGTGATTTGGCAAATGACGAAACAATTGCTCCATCTTGCATTTTTGATTTTATTTATGTGGACTTTCTGCATGCCAGCTTGATTAAATTTAGCTGCGTTTGCAGATAAAGGTAAACAAAAATTATTCATTTAGGGGGTTTTAATGACTGAATGTTTTAAAAAATTACAAATTAGAAGTCTTTTTTTTTTTTTTGCTATATGTGTCTTCATTTTTTCCAAGAGCTATTTATAAATGTATATCTGTCTAGAACTTTGGAGTACAATTGACTGTATAATTCCAATTATAAATAAATAGTAATATAATAATATATATTATATTACGATCAGTGCTTGCTATTTTAAGAATAAATTAATAATTTTACAAGAAAAAAAACTACTCTGCTCATAAATAATACATGCAAATACTATGTATTTAAGCACAGAAATATATGTTTACTGTAAAAGTAATTTATTTAAAATTAAATTGAACTACTTGCCTGACCTCACGATCCTTTTATTTATAGTAATCATAATGATAGATATACCATTTTTTTGATGTGTTAATAGATTCATACATTATTTATTTTGGTAACACTTTATTGTGATAGTCCACTTTAGATATTCTACTAACAATAAGTAACTTAGTGCAACTACATGTCAACTAGCAGTCGTTAGAGTATAAGTAGACTGTCTGCTTAATATCTCCTAGCACTTTATTTTGATGGGTCCACAACACACTACATACATACTGACTACAGAAACAGAAGTACAGAAACTTTGCAAGTATATGTCAAATTACTCTACTAACCCTAACTAGTCTACTCTGAGAGTTAGTAGACATGTAGTTGTGAATCAATGAGAATTAGTTGACATGTAGTTACAAACTTTCTTACAGTTAGTTGAATGTCTAAATGGACTATCGAAATAAAGTGTAACCTTTTTTTTTTTTTATTGGCTTGCCTTTGTCTTGCAACAAGGGTGGTAAACAAGTCAAAATGAGATTTGAGATACAGTCAGATCCCTATTAAAGGGGCTGATGTCATTCTAAGGAGAGGATGGTGAATCTCACACCGTCACTGTGAGCCTTATGAACCCCTTCCTTCGTTAGAATTTAATGACGAGCACAGAGAGACTGAAAGGGTGAATCTGTCCAACCAAACACCAGCATATTCCTTTTTATTCTGTTAATATAATGTAAGGCACGGTGCAGCATGGAGCGAAGCCCACCGCTGGAGCTCCAGCGCATCCGTCTGATGCTTATCAGAGTCCCTGCCTCGCTCCCGGACGGGTGACTAATCTGAAGTACCTGCACGGGGGTCTCTTGCTGAGAAATATCTGGGTCAGTCTGAGAAAGATGGAGCACAGCTGGAGACCGCAAGGAGGAAAAAATGAACCAAAAATGTTTTTTTTCCCATCTCAATAACGCTGCCAAGTTCTTAGGAAGCAATCTACGTTCTGCCTCTTGAAGTTGTAAATACATTACAACTCTCGAGCCAAGACAAGGGGGTTCTGGCTCGGGAACGAAGTGCAACACTTTAGTTTAAGGGTCTAACATAAGGGTCTTATAACAACATAATGGGCTATATATAATGTTTGCCTGAGGATTTATATCCCGCGGTATCAGGCACTTTAATGTTTGCAATGTTTTAAAAGGAAGAGTTTAGTCTTAGATCGAAGTTATTTTAAGCTAGCAGAGTCTGAAGTTATGAGATGATTCAGAATAAGTTCTTGCTATTGTAAGGGGGTAGAAAATTAGTTGTTAATCTACTCACCTTTTTTTCTTCATTAGTGTAGTAAACAATAATTTTGTGTGAAACTATTATCCTCGGTGATTTATAAAATGCAAGTCAGCAACTACTAGCACTTTAAGAGTCAAAAAAACAAAGCATAATGAACACCCGTGGCTTCTGAGGATATATTGAAGTTTTATTATTAAGTGAAATCATAGATGTAAGCAGGAAACTACAAATTATAACAGTTTTACCTGTAATTTAAAGCCTGAGGCAAACAGGGAAGTTTCTTCTTTTTGTGAACTATTACTTTCGGGTTAGTTTGTTTCAAGGAACTGGTTCAAATATTTATAAAAACGTGTACACAGTTATATTATTAAAGCAACAAAAATATGATGTGGAAAAAAGTCACTCACAAGAGTAAATAAATAGCAAAATTTTATTTTGGGTGGACTATCCCTTTAAGAGGAAGGAAGTGAGTTCAATTAATAGTTCACTCAGAAATGAATATTTTTTTTCTAAAAAAAATTTTGAGAAACATTGGGATCAAAACAACACGGGGGTGCTATTAACTTTGATTGTATGAAAAAAGAAAAAAAAAACCTGTAAAACATATGAATAGGTTTTGAACAATAATAACACGGTTTTCATTTTTAGGTGATAATCCATCTATGATCAAATCTGCATTCCTGGTATTTTCTGTAACGAAACTTTCAGGCCAGGATGAACTGGAGGTGATAAAACTGTGATATCCATCCATAATCTTTGTTTTTCCAAACTTGCCATGATAAACAACAGCGTTGTGCAAGAGAACATTTTATCAGTAGATATTTTGTATTTTCGTCATCTTGCCATCAGTAGCCCCTAAAACTGAATTCTCATTGATATTTGACAAATATCATTAATTATTTATCATTTTCCTTTAAAGAATTTGGTATTTTTTCGTCCTTGGACTGTTATAACCAAAATTCTCACTGTAATGGAAATGGCTTTAAAGCTGGTAAATGGAACAAAAATGAGTAGAACTTCCTTGTTTTTCTTCTTCTTTTTTTCATGATTACTTTCGTTTTCCCCTCCTATACTGTACCTCCAGCAGACATGCCTCCACCAGGTCCATTTGCCCTAAATATAACCCGACTTTGTCTTGCGTGTCTGGATTTCCTGTCAGCTTCAGATCTGGGCTGTAATCTTGTGTAGCGCACTTTCTATCTTAAGGACATGTTAAATTAAACTCTCTCTATTTGTAACTGCCCTCATCCTTTTCCTTCTAGTCCCCTGCCCTATATCATGCTTCATTGAACTTTTTTTACGGATTGTTGAGAAATCTAGACCCTTGAGAGATGAAACGGTGCAGTCATCGTTGCCATGGCTGACCGCTTGTTGTGTGTTGTTTCTCTGACATGACATGGTGTTTGGGCGCCACTAGCTCTTTGAAAGGAATAGAGCAGCCAGAGGATCAAAGCTTTTCTGGCCTTAATGCCTTTACCAGTTACAGTAGTGTCCTTCCTCGTTCTGTCTGTTCTGTTCACTCTTGCTGTCCACTTTTAATTAAGTGACTGTAATTTGTGGCAGGAAATTGAATTACAGACTGGTAATGGATGATGTTAGGATATGTTATGATGTTATGTTTTCTATGTAAAGGTACTTAGTAAGTGATTACATCTTTGTTTCCTATATTTTAAGATTTGATTTTGCTTTAGTTAGTGTGCTGATGGATTGCTTGTTGGTCGGTTTTTAAAATAAAACGTTTTTGTAAAAGTAGTGCCTCCTTTAATTTCTCAATAAAGCACTTTTGGTTTAGATAGATGCCTCTGTGTTGTAGGTTTTTCAAGCGTCATGCCATGTGTTGTCAAGTTAAAAATGGCTTGAACATTCAGTTCCATTCTATTTTGCTTCTTCAAGATGTCTTACGTAAACACCGCTTTAAGAAACACGTCCAATCAGGTCGAACCTGAAACTAGCCTAATTATACAGAGCTTTCATAAGACGATTAGTTGACTAGCCATTCAGACAGATCAATGAATGGTCACTTTTAAAAATATGGTATTGTGCACATCTCTAATATTCACATGAAGCGCAGAAGTAATGTTCAACTCAGGTTAAAATTTTAGATTTGCTCAGATATTCTGTAATAAAAAACCCGCACAAATACAAAGTATACATCAAAAGAACAATTGAAATCTAAAACTAAGATTGAATTTCAGACATTTTTGCATCAAATCATTCTAGTTTGCTACTATTGTTTTTGCGTTATTTTTTTTATACAGACCTTCCCCAACTTCTTTTATTGTTAGCTATGGTGACATTTATTGACATGATATTGCCAAATTCGCAAGCACAGAAATTTGTGTCAGTTCTGCCAGTGTGAATGGACCTGAACAGTGGCCGGAACTACATTTTTTTTGTGGAAAGAGGCTTAAGGTTTCTAGCTGCCACACCTAATGGTGTTGACTGGTGTGTAATTCGCTGCAGACAGGCAGTCAGAGGTGTTAGGAGGTGGAGAAGAGCGCTAATCCTGTTACCAGGGCTCTTGGAATCTGCTCAGAAGTCTGTCGTCTTTATCTCCCCAAGATAGAGGAAGAAATAAAGACAGTGGCTTTATGGTAAAGACAGCCCAAAACTCTAGGATGGATTAATCATGCACAGAGGTTGTAGTTATTTCTCCAACAGAGTCAGGTTTGGGCAAGGTTCTGCATTCAGGGTAGCCAGTTTTTTGTTTTTTTTTGTGGTCCACTGCAGATCTATCTATTAATTTATTTAAAAATACATTTACAATGCAATTCATACATAAAGTCACTTAAAAATTTTTAACAGGCTTTTAATTTTTTTAGGAAGTACATGAATTGTTTTGATAAGATGGTGATACAATTATCATACTTAGAAATTCTTGAGAGGAAAACATTATATTTGTTATATAATTATATATAAATTAAATACATTATAAATATACATTATATTTGTCCACCAAGTCATGTCGAGCAGAAAAGAGAAAACAAAGAAACAGGAATTGACCCCTCGTGATTTGAGTCAAGGTCAATAAATCTCATAAAATATCAGGTTTTTTACTTTTTCATAACAAAGAAAAAGTTTAATTATCTAAAAGAAATCCTAAAATATTGTATCTTTTGACTTTTTTATAACAATGTAATGTGGTGCACCTCTACCAAAAAAAAAAAAGTTGTAGTAACACATTTGAATATATTACATTTGAAAAATAAGTTTAAAAGTTTAAATAAACAAATAAAACAAGTATTGGATCATTTGACTTGATGATAGCAAGGCATTGTAATGTGGTGTTAAACTCTCAAAAAGTAACATTAGTAACACCCAACACATCTTTAAAAACCAGAGGGAAAAATAGTATAAAAGTGTTTGATTACAAAGAACACATTCTAAAAACTTGGCGTATATGTTTCAACCTCATTTTAAAAAAAGTGTTTTTTGTGTTTTCTTTATCACAGATACTCTGTTTTGTTATTGACCCAAATATATTTGGCCCAAATGATATCCCATGCCCTGTATTTAAGCCTGACATTTAAGTCTTTTAATTCTAACTCTTGCACATAGTACTCCTGTGGTAGCTTTATGGTAATTTTAGCTAAATCAATTGTCCAACTATGTGTTTTCATAAGAATGCTAATCAAAACTACTAGGATTCCAAAGATCTTACAGGTGTGGACAGAGACTTTCAGCAAAGACCCCTTTGGTATTCTAGACATGCTGGCAAAAGTAAACTTCTCTTGGTATCCACGCATGAAGGATATTCTTACCTGTCTCAGGGGCTGGATGTGGCTTTGTTAGCCAGGCAGGGGCTTAAAGGCCTGATCTGGTTCTAGGGGGGAGTCAACTGGGAACAGTGCATGTAATTAGCATGTTTAGAGTTGCGGGTGACCCTGCTCACGCGTTGATGGACAGTTCACGCTGCTGCCCGGCAACGGCCCCCTGGGAGGTTTCAAATCCCATGACTGGGCTGTAATTGAGTGTCAACAAACAGGCAGGCCTCCAACGGAGCAGACCTCTAAAGACTGCTGCATATGTTCAAATGGTGTGGATGGACTTCTCACAACACTTCTGTAAATCAGATTCAGTCTGAGTGCTTCGAATAAGAACGCTTTGAAGTTATGACACGTTCTTTGGATTCCTCAGTTGTGATGTGAAATGATATTGATATGATTCTGACACATTTTGAAAAATGTTCTGGCAAAATGTGGCTATCAATGAAGGTAGTGGAGAAACATGACAGCATAATGACTTTAAGAACATTTAAGCTTTAATAACACCTAATTTTAGTAGATATTGAAGTGAGATATGAATTAGAGCATGAAAGGACCGCTTAGGTGTGGTATGTCACTTAGGGCTGGATGATGAAATCGTATTTTAATCATGATAACGATATTTATGACCCACGATCAGTTAATAAATATTGTTGCGATTTTCAAGTATAACGACCAAACTGTTTATGGGCAGAGTTTACGGATTGGACTGGGTCATTATGATGTTACTGCGTCTAGATTGCAAGCGCTTTCTGAAGCAGTAGAAGTCAATAGCAGCAATAACAGTCAGTCAGAATAAACATATGATGGCGGAGCAACGTGAAGAAGGTGCAGAAGTGTGATCGTTAGTTCCTAAAAAGGGTCATACTCAATTGTCTGGAACTATTTGGGTTTCGAGGAATGTGATGTTGATCAGTTACGAGTCTTGTGCAAACTTTGCTCCTGTTCCGTCCAAACGTAACACAACAAACCACAAAGTACACTACCCAGAATTTCAACGAATAAAGGCACAAACGGCAACAACAAAAAATTCCCAGCCGTCCACAACACAGACAACAATATCAGGGATGTTGTTCAACGCAATACCATAGCTGCCTAGCTCACAAAGACACAGGGAAGTAAAAGAGGCGATCACGTACCATATAGCCAAGGATATGTGTCCAATAACCACCGCGAGCAGTGAGGGGTTTAAAAAAATGATCACAACACTTGATAGAAGATATAGCATCCCCTCACGCAACCATTTTTCCAATGTTCTGATGCCCTCGCTGTATGCGAAATGTCGAAAAGAAATAGAAAGAGAAATTCTCAGCCTTGAATATACATGTTGTACATTTTTTTTTAATTATTGGATTTTATTACAAGTTGATGTAAAAGAGGCAGTTTAATTTAATTAATTAATTAATTAATTTACCACAGCCAAGAAAAAACTCTCCATTCTAAACATGTTTGTTTATTTGTCTTTATTTGTGGCTGTAAAGTGCAATAAGAACACACAAGTGAATAAAAGTTTATTACCAAAGGAATAATCGTCATTATTAATCGTGAAAAAAATTCTGAGCAAAATAATCGTGATTATAATTTTTTCTCTTATCGTGCAGCCCTAATGTCACGGTTTATGAAGCTGTGTGATGTTATGAATAAAATAAAAAAATATGGTGCATTTCTGTAAAGCACATAGCTGACATGTCAAGGCTCAGCATGATGTCATACATATCCAATTCACTGGGATTACTTGAATATGTATTTATAATTGAACTAAGATGCAATGTTCCATAATAATTATTTGTTTTAAGAAGTTATTTTGATTCTTGTTGTGCATGAAATTTTTTTTTAATCTGTCTTTTTAATTTTGTCCCTCTTTTAGCTCGATGACTGTGCATTACAGTTGTCTCATAATGGCAGTTATCTGGACTTGGAGTCCTCCTTGGCTGAGCAGAGAGATGAACTTGAAGGCTTTCAGGTGGACGGAGGGTAAGCAACAGCAAAAAAAAAAAAAAAAAAAATCTCCTTTATGTTGGTTTACACCCATATGCTTTGATTCTATTTTAAAATTTAAAGAGTTTTATAATTTTCTCTAAATTTTTGCATCAAAACAATCACAATTTAGAAGTAATAGGCTATTTTCTATGTAAGCGGAGGGTCTTGTATCACGCTGAAGGGGCTTATTTCGCGATAACTACCGGCTGCCTGTATATTATCCCGCTTAT
>JAUMHG010000060.1:7812483-7829410 GCA_032359395.1 Enteromius anoplus | reverse complement strand
ACCATTTATAAGTAGGCTATAAATCTAATTAGCTAGCTACTATTTACAATTTGAAAAGATCTGCTACTTTTACATAAGGTAAATAAAATGACTATTTTTATTTAGTAGTACATCTATAAAATGGGCTGTTTTCATTTACATTGTAAATAGCATTTATGGCAGAGAATTGATCTCACTGCGCTGTTCAGCGCTCGCCTGATCGAGACGAGAAGCGCATTTGATCTGAGCTTGCGCAGGCGCTGTCTTTAGACACAATTACTTTAGAGCTCCTTCACTTTTGCAGCGTTCAGGAATTCTTGTGCGGTAAAGAAATGACAGCGCATATCAAAACATTTCAATAGACAAGCTGCGGTCCGGGTGTTTGAAATTCATTCACTGCTGTACTTGGCCAGTATTTGGACTCCCCTGCCATATATGCTATTTACAGTGTAAACGAAATCAGCTCATTTTTATAGATGTGCCACTAAATAAAAATAGCTATTTAATTTACGTTATGTAAAAGTAGCAGATCTTTTCCAAAACAAGTCTTTTTTTCTGCACTTTTACTTCTCGAAATATGAGGGGTGCTTTTCCTCGAAATGTAAAGATTTTTTTCCTGTTATTTAACGACTTTTTTCTTGTTATTTAACAAGTTTGTTCTCAACATTTTATTCAAACTTCTTTCTTGTTATTTAACAGGTTTTTTCTAGAAATTTAACGTCTTTAATCTTGTTATTTAACGAGTTCATTCTCAACATTTTATTTCGACTTCTTTCTCGTTATTTAACGAGTTTTTTCTTGAAATTTAACGACTCTAATCTTGTTATTTAACAAGTTTATTCTCAACATTTAATTTTGACTTTTTTCTCATTATTTAAGGACTTTAATCTCGAAATTATTAAAAACAATTTTTATTATTGCTTGGCCCTAATCCTCTTCCGTAGAATTTTGTCATCGGTTAATCCCTGTTATATAATATTCTAGACCGGCATGACTGTGTCTTCTATAGAACATTAAAGGTAATGTTAAGTTATTGTAATGGCTTGTATTTATATATTCTGTTTTAATTTTTTTAGGCCAAACTTTGTTGCAATTTGTGCATTTATCATTTTTCCTTTCTTTTTTTTTTTACATTTCTATTTACCTTTCATTTATTTTTATTTAACTTTAAGTTTTAGTGGTAATTATTTTTTTAAAAGCAGATATTATTTATTTATTTTAGATTTGTTTCAATTAATGAAAACAAAAATCTGATTAATTTTACCTGATTATAGCACGATTAAAAATAAGAACTGTGGAAAAATAAGTAAATACTCAACTCTATTTTCTATGTAATTAAACTGAATTTATTTATTTATTTGCAATACCAGCTTTAACGAGAAGCTGCATAGAATAATAGAGTGAACTGCTCACCCACTGTTAGGAAAAAGATAACTGAAAGTTTCACACATACTGACAGACACACAGACAGAAGTTTCCATTCAGTAAATCTGACTGAATCCAGATGATTTCAGCAGTTTATAGCAACATTTTGGGTTTTGGGTTCCGTTCCATGTAAATTAATGACCATATGGAGGTAAATGCGGTTCTCCTCTTAACTGTAATTAGATTTTATAATGATCAAGTTTGTCATCTTTCCCAGTGACCTACTCCTGATAATTATTTTATAATTTTTGGCAGTGATTAAAAAGAAAAGTAATAACCTAGAAATCACTTTATTTTTGGTTTGGAAAGACATTAGGGTGAGTAAATGTTAAAGATCATTTGAATTTTTGGGGTCAGATTTTGTTTTGTGGTTGTGTTTCCTATTCACTGTTTTGTCGTGGTGGGCTACAATTGTGGAAAAGTTGCTTAAACAGGTTTTGGAGTAAAAGTTTGTTGCTGTAGAAATCAGACTTGGTCCTTACTACCAGAAGTATGTTCATATAACAGGTTCTTAAGTTTGAAACAGACGGGATACATGAATGCTCTCCAAATGTTTGAAATACAGTACATCGAGGAAAATGCAGGGGAAGGAAATAAACGTCTGAGAAGGACCTGAGACATTTTGACAGGGCAATGTCATAGCAGCCCAGCACAAGTGCTTAACTCATCAGCCCATGTTTTGCTTAAGCTTCTCACTTTGGTAATGGATCATACGTTGATTTTCCGCCTCATCTGTTTTCTCAGTCAAGCTGTCAGAGTGGTTTTCATGTGCTGTTGGTCTGCTAAAGAGCCACGATCGATGTTGACCTGTTGTACGGGCTAGACGAAGTTCCTGAACATCACTTTTGTGTAGTTTATTGGACAGAACGGCCATTTTTAAAGGATCTTTGTTGCTCATGATGAAAATTAACAGATCAGGTCGAACCAAAAAAGGTTTCAATTACTATCCCAGACCTTTCATCACTAAGCCATACAACCTCTAGGCCAATCTGCAAATTTATTTCTTTGAATCTGTTAATTTGTTACACTGTGATCTTAAAGCATTAGTTATATTAGTTGTTTTGGGGCGGGTCATGGGGCGGGGGATCTAATAGAGAGGGTCTAAAATATAAAAGCTCTGTAATGTTTGAAATTTAAGCACCACCTGCACTAAACCTAACCAATAGCAAACATGAGAGAAAAACATATTGAACCCGCATTTAAGTGCTATTCAGTGGCAATTTCTTTTGAAAACTGCAGTGATATGTACTTATTGGTATATATTTCACGTCTTTCTAAAAAGTACGCCCAGGTACGTCTATGCCATGAGACCAGGTTGACAATATCCTTCATACACACTCACACACAAACAAAAAAGCTGAAGTTCACTTAGACTGAATTTGTGTGCTAAAAATGCTAACATCTACTCTTAGAAGTGGCATAACTGTCCCACAAACTTTAACAGAGTTGTCATTTATAAAACAAAGAAATTGTTCACTGTGTCACGCACATTTTAACTTGTTATTTTGCATGAGTCTTGTGCGTATAAATAGGCTTACCCATGTCATTGTGGGTGAGCATGTTTAGCCCAGACAAAAAGTTGAGACGAAACCGGTAATACACAAGGCCTGATTACAATGTGTTCTCAAGCGCCACAAAAACTAGCTTATAAGCTTGAAGTGACACACAGTCCACACGCCAGAACACACCGATCTTTGAACACAAGTCATGCAGCACATTACAAACCAGGGGGCCTAAACATGACATGTTAACTAGAGGCTAGTTTACCACAAGCCAAGCATTCAGATCTCTGACATTAGTACACTATGTGAGCAGAAAGAGCCGTAATGCACAGTGGTTAAACCAAAGTCTGGTGTGCAGATTGCAGGTTCAAATCCAGACTGGAATTTGAGAGCATTTTTAATATTTATAATGTCTGGAAATATAATAATGACAGCACTTA
Organism: Enteromius anoplus; assembly: GCA_032359395.1. Classification (NCBI taxonomy): domain Eukaryota; kingdom Metazoa; phylum Chordata; class Actinopteri; order Cypriniformes; family Cyprinidae; genus Enteromius; species Enteromius anoplus. The sequence continues at coordinate 7,826,064 of JAUMHG010000060.1, read as the reverse complement.
CTTAGTGTATACTTACTGTAAAGGAAATATCTGATTAGTAAGTTGAGAAATAATTTGCTAATGTGACCCGAAACTATTTTGTATGAAAATATGCTGAAATAATTAATGCATAGGTATGCTAGGTAGTATACAAAAATATGTTTTCTATGCATAATCCAACATGCTAATTGATATAGACATATTCCATCTGTACAGTTGTTCTGTTTTGTAGACAATGAATGTCGACACAATGTGTTTATGGTATCCGTTGTGAAAATTAAGTGCACTTAAATATATAATATTCACATGTAGTGTACTTTCGGTGTGGATAATATAATATTAATGAATTAAAAAGCCACTTTCCCCATTGATTTCCATAGTATGGAAATAACAATATGCAAATTAATGAGGACCATCATGAAGAGTACACGTTCATGCCTGTATTTCTTAACACTCTCAAAGGAGTAGTTCACCCAAATATGTAAATTTGTCATCATTTACTCACCATTAGTTCCAAATCTGTATGAATTTCTTTGTTCTGCCGAACACAAAGGAAGATATTTTGAAGAAACTTTCTTGCAATCTGGCTAGAAAGGTTAACGACCATGAACCTGTAATTAAATAAGTGCATTCAACTTTCTTCTCAGCCGTTTGTTTTTCACAATTCTGCATAGAGACAAGAAAAAAAAAAAGTCCTCAGTGGTTGAGGTACATTCTCCGTTTTTAGCGCTTTGTCACTTTCGAAAACCGTTCCAGTCGACAGAGGTTTCCTTTTTTACATTTGCAAGTGTGAAGTTTACAACAGACATTGTAGAATGGCATCAGTATGCTGGCAGGAGCTCCACGCAGATCTTCTGCTCCTGAAGTGTTTTGAGTGGTCTGGCAGGAGGGACAGAAAGGAAACCTCAAACTTTCAACAGAAGCTTGATCAAAGCCGCTCTTCCACGGTCTCCATTGTATAACCATTGAATGGAAGGATGAAAATATCATCTGACACGACTGTCAACAATCCTGGAAATCTCCAGATGAGTCTACAGGGATGTCTTATTGCCCAACCCCATCCACCAGGGGAACATTCGGCCTCTGATTAAGCATTTTGTGAGAGCTGTTGATCCATTTGGGGTCACGCAGGTCACGGTTTGAAGATGGGGGCAGCGATACAACTGCGCTTCTGAGGGCGAACGCATTAGGCTAGTTTTGTCTTATTTGTGGGTGCAACTCGCAAAATGAAGACCAGATGGCAGGAGCTGATGTTGATTAAAGATTTTTGAGAATGTTTCTTCGTTTTGTCATGGTGCTAGGTCATCTGACGTAACGAAATCTTTGCTTCAGATCATGGAATGCGAATAGCCTTGTTTTGTGGTCTTGCTACATGCATAAATCCTTTTCGGAGAGCTTTGTGTTCTTCCTCAGGGGCTAACATCATGCTGAAAAAATAACTTATACCAGCCTATTACAAGAAAACAGCAACACTTTGACCAAAGCGACTAAATCACATACATTCGCACCGACAGGAAACCTTGTTTTGCGAGAAATCCAGCCGTTTTGAATTAATACACAAGCGCCTGGCAAACGAAGTCATGCAGGGGATGTGTATAAACTGTGTGAGAAGATAAATGGATGTCATTCAAGCTCTGTTTATTGAACTTTTTTAACCATCGTGACAGCCATTTTGCTCAGCCTGAAGACTGTTATGAGTATCTTCTCAATCCGATTGGTCATTTCCAATCACAATGATCTAATATTTACATTTGCGTTTTAAATATTTACTGCATTTATGATTTGTATATTTCTATGTACCTTATGTAAAGTAAAACATATGCAACACACTATTGTAAAGTCCAATATGTCATTATGCTAAATTAAATTAGACGGCCTATGTAATCAGATGAAGTGGATAAAATGGCTCTTTAGTCTTCAGTTTGACATTCTAAACAAACAAGGCTTCTTCGCCGCCTGGTGAGCCTGACTATGTTTGTTTTACTCATTAACTCTTCTCTTCCGTCTTCCCTGCGGTGTAATCGTATGCAAATCACGTTAAGTTTTTTCGACCGCCACTGTAGTCTGTGCAAAACCAGCTTGCATCACACAGGTTTCTAATTGTAGAGTTTACTCTGGCCCTGCCAATTGAGCCTTCTTTGTTTTTAATCATATAAAACCGGGGGTGTGTTGAGCGGGCAGCACTGTAAATCCTGCGGCTCTCAGGGGAAGATTGTTCCCCTCTGTGGCCTTTATGTATTCCAGCTGCATAGATGCACTGACTCCAGGGAATCATGAGTTGTAGTAGTAATCTCATGCCTCGCAATGGCATGGTAACGCTAATGTTTCAGTCTTTGAACGACGAATTTGATATTTGTTTTTCAACTAATTGATTTTGCATGGTTGTTGATTTTATTGTATTTCTTATTTTAGAAGGTTTTCCGAGAATTAATAAAAGATAAACAAAATAAGAAAAGAAAAATCAAGTAAAATATAATAATAATAAAAAATTATATATATTATAATGTGTGTGTGTGTGTGTGTATGTGTGTGTGCACAAAAAAATATTTGATCTTCTATTTCGTTTATTGTATGTTTTCCTTTTGTTTTCCTTGTTAGGACAGGGCCAGATTTCCATGTGTTTTTTTCACATACATTTTGTTTTTTATGACAAATCCTGGACATCCAATAGAACTTGCAATATTTTGCCATAAATTCATCTGTCACTTAATAGAATCACATTACCCAAGCTGTACACACTTGCAATACATCTCACCATTTGCACTATACCCACCAGGCCATGTCTGGGACTGTTTGAGCAATATTTCTTTCTTTTTATACAGCATGCTTCGTAAAAAACATTAGTCCCTAATGCAGACCACTTACTGTATTGCTAGCTGTGAATCACAAGCTAGCGGATCAATTGTACACATAGAGCTCTGATGTGGATGTGTTTTCTGCCAGTGAGGCATGAAATGCGCTCCGAATCGGCTCCATTGCAACCAGCATTGAGTCTTTGATTTAGCAGCTGGAAGAGAAACTTCTACCAGCGGAGCTAAATGATCTAAATCTGGAGGACCGCCTAGTCCAGGTGGGCTCAGTTTCACGCTCACTACGTCTCCTGTTAAGTTTTGCAGCGTTTAATCATTCACGGCACATGTATCATGCAAGCTGCTTCCCAGCATTTTGTCTTGGTCTAAATGCATTAAAAACATGCTTGTGTAGCGCTAATGCTAGCTAGTCTTACACCTCTTCATTTTCCTCAAAATGCTGGTAGCTCAGTGATTTCACGGCCTGTGTTTGTGAGTAAAATGTTCTGCTGAACTCACTGTGTGTCCTGTAGAGTTCAGCATTGGGGTTTGCTGGCTGCAGTTTTGACAATGTGATGTGATTGAGCTTAACCACAAGCAGGTGGGCTAAAAAGCTAGCGGTGTGAGTGACACAAGGTGGTGGGGGGTGAAGGGGGCCTCTGGCGGGAAGAGAGTGTGTGTGTGTGGATAGTGCAAAAAAACAGAAAAATAAACATTAAATGGGAATAAGTGTAGTTAGCATTTAACTGCTTGGAAGTGCACTAGCCAGGTGTTTACATGTTATTTTATCGAACTTGAGGACAAGTAGCTAAGAATGCGCAACATTTTCTTTGCTAAGCTAGGCCTCAAAAGGTTAAATGGGCATAAGGTAGCAACAACAAACATCTATGTAGCTAGAATTAGTCAAATAAAACAAGGATAGAGAAGTTTCAAATGGGTACTTTGGTGCGCAGTGAAGGGGGGCATAGAGACCAGGGGTGGCTGATCAAAGCCGCCGGTTGGGGGTGCACAGCTTGATGAAGGATTGAAAGTAAAGTTGGGGGCAAGGCCATATATGGCTTCATAGGCAAGGAACGGTGTCTGAAATTGAATTATACCAGATACTGGCAGCCAGTAACAGGACCTGAGCAGATGTGTAATCTGAGAGTATTTCCAGAGGTTAAAGGCAAGTCGAGCAGCAGCGTTCTGGATGCACTCAAGGGTATTACGTGCCGGTAACCTGGAAAAGAGGGAGTCGCAGTAGTCGTAATGTGATTATTTGTTCATTGCTAGGTATTTTCTGAACTGACTTGGAGGGAAATCTACATGAAATCAAAATAAACGTACCCTGTTTACTTCATTAATGCACATTCCTGATTGCGTTGTGAACGTGATTACAAAGAAAAATGTCTTTGTTCAAAATCTTTGTTAAAATATATGACCCTCTCCACCACTGAAATGACTTATCATTTCAGGTCATAAGAACATGTGGACAAGTTCTCCAAATCATATTGTTTCACGGGACTCTTACCTGAGTGCTCTGCATCGCAAGTGCAGTGCTGTACCGGGTGGGCTGTCGAGCAACTAAATCAGACAAGCATACACATGGAGCTGGTTATGTGATGGAAAATGCCATTTTTATCAAAACGTTTTTTAAGGTTATAACACAGCACAGGCCAAGGAACCGTGCGAAAACAAGTCCTTATTTATCAAAAACCTGCCCCACAATCATAATTTGACATTGAACTGCCTATAGTGTTCATCTAACTCCAGTGAATTGAAAACAATTCAGTGTAATCGTTTCGTAAACGTTTTTCCAATGAGTATGTTGCAAGGGTAGATCTTTGAATGATGGTTGTTCTAATTCTGCAGACAGCTTTTAGTGAATTCTGTGGACACAGATTCCATGTGTGGGACACATTCAATTATTGGACTACAACAGCAGGAAAACAGCTTTTTTGGCATGGTTTACCATAAATACACACAGCTTTGAACAGATTTAAAGTGTTACATTGCAAATGTTGAACGCAGTGAGTGATATATTATGATGTGAGGACATTATTTGTTGTGTGATGGTTGTATGAGCATTTTTTATACAGTATCTCCTCAAGGGTTTACAAGCTCTCTTTGTCTGCTATGTGATGGAGTAATTTGTTTGATTCTCAAGAATGAGCCAACAAATAATGCGTGTTTGTGTTTGATAATACACAACAGATAGTCTATATACACCGAGGCGTCAGGAAGGCCACAGCGGATTCCCAGCGACGCTGTGAAATTCTTTGTGGTTATCAAAGACACTCTAAAAAATCACCCCTCTGTCTTTGTTTCTCTCTCTTTTCCCTCCATCTACTGAGGAAAAGCTGTAAGAATCCGAGCCTTTTTATTGAGTAGCAGCAAGTCTTTCCTGTCTCAGTGTGCGGTGCTGTAAATGAAAGCTGTAGAACTTATGGATTTGAACAGTCATAAATCATTGCGATATTGGGATTAAGAATCCGCCCCCTCTCATTCGGCAGTTTTACAGTGTTTTTGTTCGGCGCTACCCCATGCAGAGCTACAGTTGTACATGGTAACTCCTAGCTGGTTATCAATTAACACGTCTACACAAAACTTTTACTACAGGGGTAGTGATGGTTAATTATTACACTGAGGTTTTGTAGGGAGCCAAGTCAAATAGTATTTTTATGTCTAAAAACTGAAACAAAACTCTTCTCAAAAAAACTTTAATTACGTTAAATACAATTAAATTTTATATTAAATATAACAGTATATATTTGTGTTATATTATTATTTTAAAAAATAATGAAGGGTATTTTTTTTACCTTCTTGACAATTGTTTTGGGCACAATCATCACTAAATTTTAGCGTAAAAAAAAGGTGTTTTCATTTTTTTTTTTTTTCCTAATTTAATTTAGTGTAATATTTTTTTTAATGCAGTGTATCTCATTTGTGCATATACCAATGTGTAAATAGTTTTTGATGGCAAGCTGTGCCTTAACTGAATTCTCCACACTTCTCATCTGGCATTGATCCAACTCTATGTAGTGACACCTAGAGGCCAGCAAGGGAAGTTATTAATTTCCAAACATAACAATAGGCTTTGCTTTTAAATGATGGAGGTGACTGTCTACATTTCCTATACATCTGTCTTCCTCTCTTTCTTGTTTCTCGGGTCGGTAAGTGTGTGAACATACCAGAGCTCGGTTCGGGTCACGAGCCTGTGTGAATATGACTGTAAGCCAACATGGATCATCATTTTATCTGTGATACTACAGCCAAACGTCTGTGGTCGAGACACATCCTTTGAAAATCGATTTGAATCTTGTAAGATAAATCATATCTAATAGTTTTGAATATTACCCTTCCAGCTCTTAATGACACAGATGGAGACAAAAGAATGGGTAAATAATATGGAAACTGAGCTGTCAAACCATAGCTGATGTTAAGTCAAATGACCTTAAAATAGCTGACAAGAAGAAGTCGGGGTGTTTTGCCAGCCCCGGCGTGTTTTCTACGCTCCTAATGTTCTTTTCTCTTTTTCATATTTCATGTTTATCATCTGGGCGCACATTGTGTTTTCTTTTTCCTCTCTGCCCACAGATGGTTATGATAAGGAAATCTGTCTCTTCGGTAAAATGAGGTCTAATTCCAGGCAGTTTGTTCATTCCTGCCTTTTAAAGTAAGCCAGGGGATTAATGATAAAAGTTCTTCATCGTTCATCATCTGAGCAGATAGTCTAGAATACAGCTTGGACAGTTTGACCATACCTTATAATATCATATTCTTCTAGAGATAATGTTGAACATTAAGCAAATGTCAATTACTGTTTCCCTTTGGCTGTATATTTCACTGTAGCTTTTATTTATTTATTATGTATCTAAAGTGTTTTATTTGTGTTTGTCCTTGGAGAAGAAATGTTTATATTTAAATAAGTATATGTTTTTCAACTTTCATATTAATTATCACGGGATACCACATGATTTACTTATCCTCAAGCCATCCTAGTTGTATATGACTTTTATATTTTAGACTAATACAATCAGAGTCACGTTAAAACATGTCCTGGCTTTTTCAACCTTTATAATAGCATTTTGATGCCCCCCAAAAATACTCCACACTGCTGAATATGGATATTTTTCATATACAAATGCATCGATTTACTTTAGAAGGCCTTTATTAACCCCTTTGGTGCCATGCACTTTTTATGATGTATGGATGGAGTTTTTTGTTTCTTAAACCCTATTAACTGGCATAAGCTTGGAAGAGCCAGAACATTTTAACTCTGACTGCATTCGTCTGAAGAAAAAAAGTCATATACACTTGGTGTGAATAATTCATAAAGTCATTTAGTTTGTTTTTTTTGGTGACCAATCCCTTTAAAAGTATGACTGGTCATAACTTTTGAAATTCAGTTACATAAAATTGATCAAATCTGATTTTGAAAAGTAAGACTGACTACCACCTGTTTAGCTGCTACTTAGTCAAACTAGTTCTTAAAGGGTTAGTTCACTGAATGAAAATTTAAATGAAAATTCTGTCACTAATTGCTCACCCTCATGTCATTCAAAACCCGTGAGGCATAAATATTAAAAACAAAATAATAGTAATTACGTCAAATCCAGCTCCAGAAATGTAACGTTAGTAAATACTTCGGTAAAACAGTCCATGTGACATCATTAGCTGGACTTTACGAGAATACTTTATTTTTTTGCACAGTGAAAACTAAAATATCAGTTTACTCAACCATTCTTTTCCCGAGTTACATCTTTCGCCATTGGTTGAGTAAATTATGCTACTTTTGTTTTCTTTGCGTAAAAAAAGTATTCTCGTAGCATTGCAAAACTGAAGTTGAGCCACTGATGTCACATGGACAGTTTTACTGATGTAGTCGCTATGTTTTTGGAGCTGGGAACACGTAAGTTGTGTTTCTGTCTATGGAGGGTCGGATAGCTCTTTGATTTCATCAAAAATATCTTGTATTTGTGTTCTGAAGATGAACAAAGGTCTTACAGGTTCGGAACGACAATTTCGGGGTGAACCAACCCTTTAAGACATGATCTAGTTTATGCAGTCGGCCTCAGTCCTAAAGTGAAAAAAAACAGATGACTACCTTGCAGTGCTTGGCTCTAAGCAGTTCATACAAAAGGACCCTTTTCAGCAGAAAATACAATTTTTTCATTGACATACTAGTCAAACTCTTTCGAACTATTTTACACTTACCATGGTGGTCATGCTAATGAGCCGATGGTGATATTTAAGCTTCTTATCCCGGTTTGTGAGTTTTGTGGCCAACCAGGGCGGAGAGGGGCGGTTTGTTTTGGAATGGAAGGCTGTGGCGAGGAGGTCTGAAGGGCAGAACCGCCGCAGGACGGCTCGCCCTGTTTCCTCTCACGTTTGGCACTTTTATGAGCGAGAATTCCTTCCCTGAGATTCAAGCGCTCTACAGTGGATTGTTCGAAGGTGGGGTGTGCGCTCGGGAAGATCTGTCTTCATAAACATAGACATTAGTGACTGCTGGGTCTGCTCCCCATTCTTAGATACAGTAACCCAAGCTCAAGCCAGAGACTCGCATCTGCCATCATAATGGATGCCTCTGGTATTCTCCTTGTGTGGCGCAGAAGGAGGAATTTCACACAGCACCTTTGTTTTGCTCATAAATCTCCGCAGTGAAACAATACTCGCTGCGGTCAGAGCATGCTAATCATCATCCATCTCTCTCCCTCTTTAGCTTTATGTTGCGATTATCTTCAGGAAAAAATGCTGAGCTCTTAGCAAGATTTTAATGATTCCTTAATGCTCGGAAACTCGTAACGGTCGCTGGTGCTTGAAGCTCATCTTTCCCCACCTTGACGCTGTTGTGTGTCAGCTCCTAGCAAGGTCTGTTGCCAATGATATTCTTTACAGAGCTCTCCATTTAAGCTTATGTGCTGTTGAAAGTTCGGTAGGTTATGCTTTCCGCAACCAAGGCATTTTATATCTGTTTTTAAAACATATGTATTTTCATCACCACTTATGTGCCTTGTTTGCACTTTAAGTGAAGTCAGTTAAAACAGAGATGTATTGTAGTAAAGAAATCGTTAAACCAATCTCTCTTATTAAATCAGTTTGTTTATGTTTAATGTTTTTTTTTTTAAAGAAACCTATTTTGCAAAAATACAGTAAGAATAGTAATATTGTGAAATATTATTACAATTTAGTTGATCTATTTTAAAATGTAATTGATTATTATTATAATTTATATTGCCATTATTCCATTTTTCAGTATTAAATAACAAAATAAAAAATATATATTATATGATGATTTGCTGCTTAGAATTCTGTGTAAACCATGATCATTTTTTACAAGATTATTTAAAGAATATAAAGTTTTTTATTTATTTATTTATTTAAATTTGTATTTATTTTTTATTTATTTAAAATTTAGTCAATTCAATGAATCTATTCAGAATTAAAGTATTTTATATATATATATATAAACAAGCTTTAAACGGTAGTAGACATGTAAATACATTTTGTTAGCTACTCTAAAAGTTACTAAAAATAAAGAATATTTTTCTATCGCAAAAATAATGAGGACCATAATTAGGTTGGCAGCAAGAGATTACAGATAAATTCACATAAAATACAACTAATAAACTAGAAACATATTAATTTATATAACAAAGTCAAAAACAGTGACAAACGACAAGATTAAACTAAATATTTTGCTGCACAAAAGACTAAAATGCCGCACAGGGACTTTTGCGGAGACATCTAAATGAATCACATTTTTAATAGGTTTATTTATATAAAGCGTCCAAACAAACCAATTAATTACAACGAATCGGACTTCCCAAGGTTTGAGTTCTTGTCAATTTGTCATGTCTGGTTAGAACGCAGTGTTACAAAAGATTAACATCCTTGTTTATTCTAGAATAAAGTACTTATCAACCAATCAGTGGCCTCAAACTTTTAAGGAAGTTTTAGGGTGAGAGCCAGGAACGATGTTATGGTTCCCTGAATTAGGGCAAGGGTTTGGTTAAGGATAGCGCTACGGTATTGGCTGATTGGATTGGGTTCCAGGATGTTGATGGAGGTACGTATATTGTTTGGTTAACTCAGTTAGAAGAAAATAGAATCATGCCAAGGTTTCCCTGAAGAAGACAAACATTTCCAAAACCTAATCTGTCGCTAATTTGGTTTGATCTTTTTCTGTGCAAAATTTCAACTTTAAATTATCAGAATAATTCAGTAAAGTACGTGGTTTGTTTCAAGTCGTGTTAGTCTATATAAAGGAAATGATAACTCTGAGAGGGTGCAATATTTCGGTCATAGAGGTTAGCATTAAGTTTGTTTCTGTTGAGAAAACGTTTCCTTTGGGACCTGTTCATGAGAGGAGTGGAGCAAGGAAAGTACACAGTGATTTGTTTTCATTTGTTTGACTGAGATGACTACTAATTAGGTATCTCTTGCCATCTGAGGTCAGTTCTTACCAAGCTATGCTGAGAAATTCACTTTGTTATTGAAAGATCTACGCGGAAACTTTATGTTGGATGAACATCACTGGACTGGGAGAGGAGGGAAAGGCCAAAGCCGACACGAAGAAGTCCCTCTTGAGTAAACAGGAGCATTGGAATTAATCAAAGAGCCTTTTTTTCTTTACATACTTGTGAAATTGGCTGGAAAACTTTATTAATTCTAATCTGAGAGTTTACACGGAGGAAAGCACATTTCGAAAAGTGCAGAACATGCAGATTTCTGAGATTTGTTTCTTCTGTCTATCATCGTAGGAACACATATGCTGAATGCTGTTTTCCCACAGTCTGCTCATGTGTTTACTGCACATTTCTGTAATGCATTATTTTTGTTTAAATAGAATAAAAATGTTGCGTATCGAAACAGCAAAAGAATTGATGCCACTTAATTGACTTACTACTATTTCATTGTTAGGTTGGCACAATCTATATTGTTCTATTGATTTACTATGTAACTGTAATACAATTATTAAATACATTTTTTTTTTTTCGTTTAAACAAACAATTGTGACTGTACCATATTGCAGTTCATAGAGATCACATTCATCTTCCATGAGGTTGCCTTGACAAGATTAAAAATTCTCTCAAAATATGGCAAACCTGTGAGACTTGAATACAACACAGTTGATTTTTAGTTGGTTTGACATAGGGCTTTGCAATTAATCGAAAAGTAATTGAAATTGACATTCAGAACCTATAATCGATCAAATATGTCCAGGTCGATTATTTAGATTACCGCGTGTGGAGTCACGTGACCCGTCCGTTACGTTACACTGCGTTCGCACCAGATGCGACTTGCGCAAATAAATCACGCTATTCACGCATAGTTGGACGCTTGAACATTTTAAGTTTACTCGCTTCATTCGCACGTGAAATTCACTTCACAGCAAACACGAATTCACGTCATGTGAGGGGCTTTTGCCAGGCTCTTCCAGTCTCTGTACATCGCAAAGGATATGACTCCCTTGGCTACAGTGGGGTGAAGCAGGTTTAAACACCTTGTTAAAACTCTCCGCAGAAGATACACTGTGCCGCCGCGATCACATTTATCCTGCGCTGCCAGACATATACAAGATATAACCTGAAAAGTTTAACATGCTCGTGTTTCTTAGTAAGAAGTAAGAAGAGTAAAATTCATCTTCATATAGTGACATGACAAGATCACGAAGAACACCTCATGCAACCGTGTTTAGGAGAGTTCTATTTTCATTACAGCAATCTGTTGTTTACATTGATACATTGCAGATTAAAATATTTGTTTACAGAAGATGCAAGAAATGCACTGTTTAAAATATTATTCACAGGATAAACAAGAATTTTTTTATTTAGAAGTGATACTGCTTATTTTCTACTTTTAATAAGAAAAACATTAAAAATAATTATTTTTTTTATAAGAACAAAGTGACTGTTAGTTTTAGGCAATGTGTGCTTTAATTTCAGTTGTTCAACATTGATGTTTAATAAATAATCATAGATAGTAGATGCGTGTTTCCTTCAATTATTTTAAAATCAAGTAATGCACCCTTCGTTCAAAAATCTCTCACTTGTAATATGTGAGCATATTTACAGTACAAGATTTGTCAGTGACCTATGAGGGCAAAAAAAACAAAAAAAAATTGGTCATTAATCGTAATCGAGTTAAAATGTTCAATTAAATTTTGATTTTAGGCCAAATCGCCCAGCCCTAGTTTGACACATAGTATAGTTTATGATGGCCCAGTAGCACACAACACAATGAAATCACCGCTTGTATTTACTGTGTTATACTGCTCATTTTGTAGTGTTGTGGTTTGTTTCCATTGTGTTGAGCTAATTTCATTGCGTTTGTGCCTTATTTTGTTGTGTTCTGCACTATTGGGCCACCATACAGTATATAGTTGTTGCACCTAAATTTTTTATTTTTTTTTCTCTTTCGATTAAATACACATTAATATAGTCAACGGCATGGCTCCTTTAAAATTAAAAAAATTGTTGCAATGTACTTACCCTAATGTCCATCTAAGACCTGTAAGATTCTGCAGGACACAAAAGAAGAAATTAAGACTGTTTCAACTCTTTTTGGCCATGTGGAGAAAGGAACTTGGTGTCCAGAAAATAACATTGGTCCCCATTCTTTTTTATTGTATGCACAAATATACGTATTTGTCTTCCAGAAGAAATGACATGAAGCTGAGTAAACAATGACAGAATCTTCATTAATAGGCATTAAATTATCAGTCCAGATATTTATCCACTTCACCAGAACAGTCCGAGAAAAGATATTATGTGGTTGCTGCTCTGCAGTCTTGTTACACCATATACTGTAGACATGCAACGGGGCTTTAGATTCTCTTCATCACCGCTGGTCTGGTGGTTTGGGTTTGGAGATCTCTCCTGGGTCTGTGTTTATTCAGCTTTAAACCAAATAAACCCAGAGTAGCAGATCTTTACTGGGACACAGGATGCAGACCTCACCCCTCTCAACCCATACCCAGCTGGGTCAAAACCTTTTCTTTTCATCTCAGTGCCTTTTGTCCCTCTATCCAAAACAATTTCCTCATCCATTAGCATTGAAGGCCCTCGCTACGGTTTGCCAAAGTGGTTTTCCAGTTTAGGACGTTGATTTTACTGTTGTTTTAGAATGAAAAAACAAGAAGGACAGAAATCGTAAAGGTTAAATACCTAAAATAAGGTCTTGTGGTTAACACCCTTGTTGAAAAAAACCAACATACTGTATGCTGGTTAGGTATGTTTTAAAGCATGACAGCTGGTTTGAGCTTGGTTTAGTCGGTCTTTGAGCTGGTCCTCAGCAGAAGCCAGTTGCTTAGGGCCTGCTCCTGACCAGCTGTTTAAAGGATACTCGAATTTGAGGGTAACATCAGTTAGTTACCTACTTACCTAGTAGTTAACTACAACAGCGTACACCTCATGAACATGCCTCCATAGGTAGCTCACTTGTTTTTAGAACACAGAAGAGAAAAATGGGACCATTGAAGGGCATCTCTGTGAAAATAAGCAATGGCTTCTTAGTGCGAGATCTTCGGTTATGAATACTGAAAGGAATTCTTGGTCTAAAAACTGACATTATGCATATTTTCGGCTGAGGAGGATATTGTTTTAAGTCTAAAGATAATCTCAGGGTTTAGAAAGAAATTTCTTTTAGGCAAAAGCAAATTTCTTTGAGAGATGAATGGTTTTTAGCTATGGTAGGATTCTTTCCTGTCTTCTGGGTCTTCTTCTCAACTTTATCCATCATGATTGCATTCATTCCTTTCCACTCTTTTCCCATCAGGGGGGGGGGGGGGGGGGGGGGGGGGGGGGGGGGGGGGGGGGGGGGGGGGGGG
>JAUMHG010000060.1:7797089-7812473 GCA_032359395.1 Enteromius anoplus | reverse complement strand
CCACCCCCCCCCCCCCCCCCCCCCCCCTCTCTCTCTCTCTCTCTTCGCGGGCAGTTATTGTGCAGGAGACTCATATTGAAGTTTCACAGCCTCTTTGCTGCGTATTGCAACAAGTGCTTAGAGAAGTGCTGCCATCTGAGCCAATACACGTGGAATACATAACGAGTGAAGGCTGAAGATGGTGGGACAATATTGTTTTAACTACAGCATTCAATCAGTCTGAGAATGTACTAATACAGTAGACTTGTTTAGATTCTCTCTCTCTCTCTCGCTCTGAGAAATGGCCTATTGTTTCTGGAGTGCTGGTTTTTCAACATACTAAATACAGTGAGTCTGTGGCGAGTGATTGCTGGCAGGAACATAAGCCCTGTGGCAAACAGGCTTGGTAAGTCTTTTTTATTATTATTTTAGATGTGAGAAGATGTAGTAAGAAATGTAAATGAGTAAAACAGTTCTTGTCAGCTATCTTTAGCTTGTTCGCTATTTTTAATAAACACGTGTGCTCTGCGCATGCGTGAGACGAGCTAGCTGTCTATATCAAAAGAGAAACTGGAACAAAGACATACTGTACGTTATAAACACAGATATGTCAAACGTTAACAAGGCAGCACGCGGTTATCATTTTGAATATCTGTAATGTTGATAACTTTCTTCATTCTTGACTTGGTGTCACGCAAAACCAATTCTGTCCAAATTTCATGCAAATCTTTTTTTGTCATTCATTAATTTTCGCTATGTGCTTGGTTTGTTGCGTTGTCCGATATGTAAATGAGACGTTGGATCTGTGTTCTTTAATTTGAATATAGTTAGTAAATCACTGTCATTAATTTCCACATCCATTGCCACTGTTTTGGAATTACGCTTTTGCACTAAATTGCTTTGTTTAGTAAAACTGGCCCTTTAATATCCTTTAAGATAGGGCATGAATTTATAAACTATTCACCCCCAAGCGTAGGCTCAGTATATTGTTTAAAAAGTGTGTAAACTGGTAATATAATCAGAATCTATCTATCCAAAAAGAAAGAGCTGGTTTATTTCTGTAATGCCTACTATACCTGATGATTTCCAATTAAAAAAAATAAATCACAATTACTTAACAGTTAAGTGATTAAATAGAAAATCTAAGGTTATTTAACAAGTATGCAATTGGAGCAACGTACTCTCCCATGAGAGTTGTTCTCAGTTGTGTTGATGGGAGAGTGTGAGGGCTTCAGACGCAATGCAGACTGGCACACTGGATGTGAATCTGTTCCAAATGGGCAAACTATCTTCAGGAAGACAAAGGCCCATTGAGTGTTGGCCGAGTGTCTTTGCCAAGAGTGGATTATGTCCATTTTAGTGACATCACAAAATAAAGCAGCCTATTCCGCGAGCAAAGCTCCTCTGAATGGCGCTGTTATCAGCACTTCAATATGCAGTTTGGCTCAGACCGGGGGGTTTGAGGTTCCCTGAGGACTGCTGTTACGCCTTCTCCATTGCTGTATTTATTTTGTCAAAGAGGAAGTTGTTTACTGTTGTTTATAGCAACGTTTTTTTTGGCCTAATTGGCTGTCAGAAACTTGTAAAGGCCTTTGGCATTAATAGATGCCAGTTGGCTGCGTGTATCGTTAATAAAATCGCCCTCTTCTCAGATGGCTCTGAATGGGACTGATAATATTCATTGCTTGAATCCATTGGGAGTTGCTTGTCTGAGCTGTGGGTGGGATGGTGATGAAGTTCATGTCACATGGAGTTTTAGAAGCCAGTAGATTATCTCACCTCAGTGACTCCCAAAAGAAGTGCAGCCTCAGTGAAAGGATTGATGAGGTGAAGATCTTTTTTTTTTTTTTTTTTTTTAATTATTATTATTTATATATGAATGACAGCTGTGTGCCATGACTTTTTGGATTACAGTTCTTCAAAAACATCTGTTATGTATGGTGTCGGTGCACAAATCTTAATCATCTCTTTATACTGACTTTTTTTAACTTTTTAAATATTTTTTTTATATGGATTATTTATATATTTATAAATTTATATGCTAAAGTATTTAGTATTATACAAACATTGTTATATAATATGATATTATACTATATTATTATTATATTATTAGTTTCTTTTGAGTTTTTTGAGTTACAGCATATTCTGTATTAAATCAGATTATTAATATAATGCATCGAGATTTTGCTTCAGTTGGCTCTCCTAACTTCTAACAGCAGAGCTGTTGTCAGCAGCATTCCCTCCATGCAGCACAAGCATTTCACCTCCTCGTTGGCTTACCACATCAACACCCTGTTTTCTAATGTTCCCTGATATCACAAAGCAGAAAACTTTTTTTGCTGCCTGCTCAATTTACTTAGAACATGTTATCACTTAAACTTAATTTCATTATAGGTGCTATCCATTCAATCTGGTAAAACAGAAGTTAATCCATTTGCATCGGGGCTACGTGAATAATGTCTGTTGGCATAAATGTAGCGCTTCTGAAACTGGGCAGGGGATTTCCAGTTCCCAGCAGGCTTTGCTTGGGACTGGATGGGGAAAGTAAATGTTGAATTAGGTGTTATTTTTGTGTGTTTGCTATGTCGGGATTTAGACTTTCTGTTATTACTATTGTGGCGAAGAATGGAGCTTGTGCTTGGGTTGATGACTGGCTCTAATGTACTTGATGATAATGCTTTTGCTGTACTCAAAGCGCAATCATTTGCGCAGCGTCATTCATTATATGGTAAAAAGTACGCTTCGTCATGCAAATCTGCTTTGTTTCTTGCTCATTTATGCCTTGTTTAGTTCAGTGTGTGTTGTGTTTTTTTACAATGTAACTTTCCACTTTTGGCTTATTCTGTGCAGAAATGAAAATGTTGAATATTTTATTAACATCATAAACTGTAATACCATAAATTTACAAATCCTCATCTCTCCGATGGATCTAATGCAACACACCATGCAAGCTTTTGAAAACGAAGCAACTAATTATTTTCCAGGTACCCTTATGGCGCTTTTCCACTGCATAGTACGGCACGGCACGTTTCAGTACAGCTCACTTTTGGGGGATTTTCCACTGGGAACAGTACCTGGTACCTGATCCTTTTTTTAGAACCACCTCAGCCGAGGTTCCAAGCGAGCCGAAGCGTTACCAAAACGTGACGTGTAAACTCTGCTGGTCACTGATTATCCAGAGAAAATTGTCATTACTGCGTCACTGAACTTGCGACACGAGACACAACAGACCCGCTAGATTTAAATCAGCACAGCCAGCGAAGGATCGGACGGAGCGGATCCAGTGAGAGTTTAATGGGGCAATTAATTTTCTACGGCAGTAGAGGCGGCGCAACTATAAAGACACGTGAATAATCCTGCCCACTGTAAAGCGATACTAAACTGCATTAGAAACGCAAACCGAGCGGAACTGAGCCGTGCCATGCCGCGTCGTAGCATGCAGTGGAAAAGCACCATTAGTAATTTTAAAGTGGTATACTGTTTCCAAGCAGAATGATTAAAATGGAACATCCCTCCAATCATGTTTATTTCTGCCAGCTCTTACCATTTTATTTCCAAAATCTGCAATGAGGTGATTTAAGGACAAGCCGTCTGGGACTGAGACTACATACAAATGTTAATAGACTGCAATCTCTTCAAAAAGAGACATTTCCAACTCGAAAGACATTTGCATTCGGACATACTCTTGGAATGCAACTAATATACGGTTATTACTGTCTTGTCCCTCTGCAATCCGTATGATCCTTCGTTTCCTCATTTGTGACAGATTTATTTTGAATCTTGCTTGATTTGCTGCATAGTTGTAAATCCAGCCTGGGAACTGGAAAGGCAGTTAGTCATGTGTGCCCCTGTGTCCTCACAGGCCTTTCAGCAGCACTGGCTGAAGGACTCTGTAGTATCGATGGTCCCCTTGCTGTGTGTCAGTATGGGCTCATGGCCAATCCCAGAGCTTTGTCTTTAGTTGACAAGCAGCACGGCTCATGCTTATTTATTAACAATTAGATGCTCCGAAATAAGTTCTCTTCTGTGGGCCTTATGTTTGGCCGACCAGGCGTCGAAGTTCACCAAGAATTGCAAGGATGTGGAAAAAGAGGGTTTTAATTAGTCTGGTGTAAAAATGTTAAATAAAAAAAGTATTTTGTAGTGTTCACCACCAATTAATTTTCTGCTCTTTAGTTGCATTTAATATGTTCAGGAACATCGTTTAGTGTTGTTTAGGCTCTTTTAATTCTTGCTTCTGGTATTGATTGAGGAATCCATTCCTCATAGTTTTTGTAAAAACTAAAAAAAAAAAAAGAGTAACATGAAATTAATTTTGTTCTGACAAAACAATATGAAGAATTACAAGTTGTCCTAACTAGCCGTGACGGCGACACACAAAATTTCTAGTTTAGAAACGTTTTCTATTTCCGCGACATCATAGCAGGAACAACAACATACAAACTATATGACTGGAGATAATCTAACGATAACAATAACGATAAATCGTTGAATCTATCTCATCGTAGTTCTCGCTGAAATAGATTCTGAGCTTAGTTTTACCAGCAGATGGCACTGCAAGCTTTAGAAACAGCTTGCTTTAGTTTTTGAACTCGAAATAATCATTCATAAAGTTCAAAAAGGTTGATGTGAATTCCAAAAGTGTTTACAGCGGGTTGAGTTTACATTAATCTTGCATCATAAAAGCATAAAAGTCGAGGTGCAAAGTACATTTCACAACTTTGTGAGCATTTGAGCGTGCAGTTAAAATATAGTCTAGATCGCCTTATAGTCTAGGCAATATGCATTCACACATATGGCTTTATTCGAATGCTTCAGTGTGACATCATTTGACACAAAGTTGCTAACAGTACATGCATACAATACATGTGTTTTTTTAGACTTCTCATCATTATAAGCAAACAACAAGAGACTAATGAATGATCAGCTACAGTATCTACTGCAGTGAAAGATGCTACGAGAAGTTAACCCCTCTTGATTAAAAGGTTGGGAACGATTCTCAAGTGGTGGAATTCATCATTTTTTTTAACACAATTCCAAGTCCTACCATTAAATGTTCTGAAAAACGATGCAGGAACTTTGTCTTTCTTGCAATGTCGTCAATCCGACTAGTTTCTTTGTCTGCAGATCTTATCTCCTTCACACTATTCCATCTCTGGAAACCTGCTTGCTTTTTTGACAGGTGAAAGTGCTCGCCGATTGAGCAAGAGCAGGGGACTAAATTAAATTGTGGCTACTGCACATGCTCAGCAGCGTATGTCCATTCGCAAGAAGCCACGGTCGTCAAACATGTGTCTTTGTTTATTCCTCTGCGGATTCCCAATGGAAACGGGGACCCTCCCATGGCCTGGGCTGCAGATGTACCCCGTTTATGACCGTGTTTGATCCCAGAGTCCCATCTTAAAGGATCTGCATTCTTGCACAAAACCCCTGCCCAGATTAGAGTTACTGTCCTGTATTGTTCTGCGTAAAACAGAGACTGCTCATGTGATTTATGCCAGGGTTGCTTTTGATGAGGGGGGTGAGTTGCTTTAGCAGATACTGTAGACAGTGCAAAATATGTTTTTGATCAGCGGTTGACTTGTGAATCCCTTCAGAAGAATGAATGAATGCTCCAAATTGGACTTTTCCTGTCTTCCGTCGTGCAGATCTGTATCAGTGAGCAGGAGATGCCGGGTGAATCAGTGAATCCTGCAGGCGGAATGCATTATCTTGGGTCTCTATGAGAAGGGAGATGTTTGTGCTGACACAATGAGGGTCACATAGGAGGATGTCAGGTTGGATAGACTGTATTTTTCTCAAATACCTTGATCTATCGAAACAGTATTGTATGGTTAGCTTGTCAATATAATGGATTATCAGGATTTAAACACACTGTGGAGTGTATTTTCATAGTTTTTCAGATTGGAGATATACTTAGAACAACACGATGAGTTGTCATTCGACCTGGCACTTTTTTTTAGTACCTTTCAAGATATATTTGCAATCAAAAAATCATGCTTAGTGAAAATTTACATTTTTAAAAGAATCAATAAATTTTTTTTTTTCAGTACTAGCATAGGGTTTATTGCACATTTATTATGACAAGGTAATGTTTATTTTTACAATATTGATTTTTAATTACAAATGTGCAAAACTGTGACATTGCACAGCCATGTATGCAAATAAATGTGTAACAACCAATGTAATGTTATTCAGAGCAATGCTGGTTTCAGTGGATCTGTATGTACTATATGTAACTATTTTTTTTCTCTTGGATAAACTTATGTTCCATTATGACATCTTCTAGGAAAAGAGCGAATCGCTGTCCAAAAGAAAGTGTGGACCTGTATTTTGGTTCAGATCTGCAGCGTTTTGACAGTTACGTACTGGAAAACTGGAGCAAACTTTTGGATGATTCTCCAGTATCACCAGGTGTCTTAAATACATGACTCTCTCAGCTTGTGTGTATATTTATGTGCTCAAGTGTGTGTGTATAAAATCCCCATCTGTTTTCCGATACAAATCGTGGCATGTGTGTATCTCCATTTTAGCCAATTTCCTGATGTTGCGCTGGCTTATAACTCATTCCTTTAAACTCTAAGAGACCACCACACTGCAACTCACATCCAGTGACAGAAATCTGTCCGTCAAATCGGCTTTTTTTTTTTAACACGCCTGATCAAACGACAGAGAGAAAAAAACAGGTTGATGTTACTCTTAACAGCTCGTCGACCTAAACTCAGGGCCTCTCTACGATTAATCTCCATTGTGCGGCTGCGAGCACCTGCTTTTTTTGGGGACAGCGGCGCTTTACGAGACTCCAGCTATGAAAATAAGTGCATGCAGGAGTGGGCCATGCACCGCAGGGCTTTGAAATGCAATTAAGTACTTTCAGCATCTGTTACTGCAACAAGAGCGCTACAGCTTTTAAGGACGACTGAGGAGCTGCCAAAGGTTCTTACTGACTGGCCGCGCTCCAGACGTTTGATGCAGCACCCTGTGGATCTGTTGTTCTTGAATGACACTCTTAAACATACTCTCTAACTAAAGTCTATACCATGCGCATGTGCTTCCATATCCTGGTACATGTTTACGGGGGAAGGAAATCTAAAGTGGTTATGCGTGAGTATGTACTTGCTTTGCCTGCAGTTGGTTAATATGTTACGCTATTGGTTACAAATTTTGGAGGGCCTGGAGATCATAGGGCCCAGTTTGTGGTGAAAGTTGTATGGTAATATACTGTAGATAAGCGTTCAAAATAAGCTTTTTAAAGTTTTGCCTCATGCTGCATTTCTTTGATAAAAAATGCAATATTGCAAGTAATATTGTTAATTATTATTACAATTTAAAATAGCAGCATTCTACTTTAATATATTGTAAATCATAATTTATTTCTCTTATGTTAAAAACACATTTTCAACAGCCGTTATTCTTTAGTGTCATGTGAAATGTTTCTAAATTGATTTATTGGTCAGACACATTTATTTATTTGTTTGTTTATCAATAAGCTATGATACATGGTTATATCAGAATTGTTTGATGAATAGAATCTTCAAATGCAAAGATTTTTATTATAAATGTATTTGTGTCATTTTTGATCAGTTTTATGAATCCTCACTTAATAAATGTTCATTTCATTTTAACTAATTTATAACTTTTACTACATTGCAGCAATTAAATACATTTTTATTTGTTATAATATTTACTGAATTCAAAAATTAACTTTTTTTAAAATAATAATTTGTAACAAAGTCTCATTGGGTCTCATTCACTAAACATGTGTGCGCACAGATTTTTGCGTAAAATGTGTGTACGTACGTTTTCAGGAATAAATCATGATTCATCAAAACGTTTCATACTAAAATTTATTCTAAATGTACGAAAAAATCTTATACCACACGTATGCAATAATCATGTACGCCCGGGGCCTTCTAAGCAAGAACCCAAATTTTCATAAATTATGACCAATTTTCAGTCTTCAGAATTTAAAGATTCAGAAGACCCAGAAAATCGTGAGTTACAACATTTATTACACATTTATATACATGTTTGTGTCCACAAGCCATCCTTGACCTAGTAACAATCAAGATTACTGCCCTCTCCCCTCCCCTTTATAAGTCACTTGGGTAGAACTTTTACAATATAAGCGATCTATTAACGCACAAATAATAGGTGTCTCAGGTTTCCTGCAGAGACAATGGCAGCTTATAGTAAAGGGATTTTCACAGTCTGATGGGAACTTCGCAAAGATATGCTGGACGAGCACGACCCCAGGGTAAGATATCAGAATAGGGAAAGGTGATCTGCTCTGGCTTATTCAGCAGGGGTTTCATGTTCCACTGTCCTCGCTGGCATACAGAGGAGTGGAAGAGAAAGCTTTTGTACACGAGTGCAGTTGAGACAGCATGTATCAGCATGGTGCGTTTGTGTTGTAACTGCATCCTACAGCCGAGTCTGGTGCTCATAAAACAGACTCTCCAGATTTCAAAGCGAGAACTGGATTCAACACCAAATTCACAAGTGATCTTTTTTCAGCCTGTATTTAAAATATATGGGTGGATGACATCTTTGAGTTTGTTTTATGTATCTGAACAAGCTTTAAAAAAAACACTTTATTTTTGGGTCTCCTAACTAGTGGCTTATTAGTGTTGTGATCTATTTCCAAGAGACCAGGAGACGTTTGGATATCTTTGAAGTAGAATTTTCTCTTTATTCCGAAAACTCTTCAAATCGTCAGAGTCGTCTGAATCATTTGGCTCATCTCAGTCGTCTAACTAAGGCAGTGTTACATTGTAGTTCATATAGGTTTCAAGGGGAGGAGTACATAGAGGTGGAGACAATTGAAACAAAGAATGCAAATGAAGTATTCAGGTATAGCAAACTTCCCCCATTACACCAGTCCTGAGCCACTCAGCATAGCCAAACAAATACTGGAGCAACAACACCAAGAGCTAGTGATCAGTCTCAGCTGGCTTACAATAAGAGGACAGGAACTGGCAGGAACGTCTGGCTGCAAACTTGTTAACTGTTAACACTTTACTATTAAGCATATATTAATGGATTTTTCTACTTAACCTTACTCTACATCCCTAATCCTACCCACTACCTGAACATACTGTAACGACTACCTTACTTACTAGTTATAAGCTGAAAACTAGACATTTATTGAGGGAAAAGTCATAGTTAATAGAGAACAAGTGTCCCCTATTCTAAAGTGTTAGCATTTTGAATTGATTGATCAGAATTTCAATTGATTAAAACTAAATTTTCACAAACAGTGTGACAGACACGCCAGGTTCTACACTCACCCAATCACAGCGATCACAGTCATCAGATTTCTAAGCACCACAACCTTCTTAACAAATAGATGGCTCTCTAACCTGGTGCTTCGCGTTTTCCACTCGTTTTTAGGCGCTTCGTGAACGTACCCTTATGTTACATTTCATGCTAAAGTATCGTTAACGCCAATACAAACATTATTTTAGTGTGTTAGAGCAGAAAGATACAGCTCTTGTTAAACAGCTGGATGTTGGGTTGAACGTTACCTGAATGCCACAGGTGATCGTTTGTAATGTGTGTGTGTTTCTGGTTCTCGTCTGTTTGGGGGTGGGAGGAGCAGAAGCGGGTTCCCTGTCCCGTTGTTTGCGCTGCCTTGTTGAGCGTAGCACTGAAAACATTATATTTTATAGTTTATTCTCTTTATTTTTTTTTTCTGAATCATTCGGTTTGTATGCGTACCGAACTGAAAGCCTCGTACCGACCTGTTCGATACGATACGATGTATCGTTACACCCCTAGCAATTATATATAATTACTCAAATTAGTGTATCAGCATTTTTATTTTTATATCATTTTCGAAATTCTCTGACTAACTTAACTCGTTGTTTTGGGTGTGCAGAAGTAATCACATTGATTGGAACACCTCTGGTATTATTACTATTTATTGTTATTACTAATTGTTAACATATAGTACAGATTTAAATCAAATAGGTTTGATATTACCTTAGTATAGAGACCAATTCGCACTATTAACAAGTTGCTCATGAAATGCCTATTATTAGCATATTGGCTGTTTATTAGTTCTTATAAAGCACAAATCAATCTGACTTAACAACTACCTTATTAACTATTAATAAGATGCAAATTAGGAGTTTATTGAGGCAAAGGTCATAGTTAATGTTTGTAATAGCAAGAATTAGACCTTAAAGTGTGACCGCAAGTTTTATTGCTTCAGAACTGAATCTACAGTAAAAGAATGCTCTGTGTGTGTGTGGTAATTGGCAATGTTCATGACTGTGACTTAAATGACTTATAAAATGTTATTTTTTGGTTTGACATTTGTGATAGATCCTGAATTTTTGCTGATCGTCCACCCCCACCATATACCGAACATCAAAGTTTCTTCAAATTAGCCAGTTGTTTTATGAATCCCTGCACACTGTGAATATTTATTTATTTATTTTTTTTACAAATACTCAGATTTCACTTAGAATGCCAACACATGACTCCTAATTGCTTGCATTTTTCTTAATGTGGTTTCAAGTCTTTTTATCCACCCCGTTTTAAATGTTTTATGACTTGTTTCCAAATTCACGCTTTATTTAAATTCAGGCGTGGCGGCGTTTTGATCATGAATCCTTCACAAAGCCTTCTGTTCCCAGTCAAATTTTTCCCATAAAAAGAGAAAGCCTTTCTTTTCAGCCTCTGTTGCTGATGATTAATGGACTGAAGGATGGTTTTCTGCTTTGTTATTGACTTTCTCTTGATTTCTGACAGGAAGAAGTGTGAACTTCTCGGTAGGTGATGGCACACAGTTTGTGGAATCCATGTCCGTTTGGACTGTTTTCTGTCTCTGTGGCCCATGTTAGGCTAAAAATAATCAAGTACCAGACTTCCATCTGGCTCTCATGAAAGCTCAACGTTCATTAGAACAAACTACAAGTGGCAGAAACAAATTGATTAACTATGTTGAAGAGCTGACTACTTATTATTGGATGTACATCCACACACAAGTGGAGATTGAACGTCTTCTTTAAGATCTTCATTCACACACACAAACATCTACATCTACATCTACATCGCTGCCCCACCCAGTAAATCCTCTCCAGTTTTGGTTTCCTCTGTTTTTGAGTGATCTCATCATTACCTGCATTTTTGCCTAATGTTTCCCACCTGCCCATGTTTATCTGCGTTTTCTGACCTATCACCCACTCCATGTTTGGACCGACTGAGAGGATGAAAGCTGAGAAGCCTGTCAGGCCATAAAGCGGCATGTTACGAGCCCACACTCATGTTGGGAAGGTTTTCACTGTAATTACTCCTGTTTTCTCTCCATAAATAAAGAACAGAGCAAAAGAGGTGGAGGGAGAGAAAATAATGCAGGTGGTCTGAAGAGACTTGGACGTTTTGCGATGCAGCTGAAGTAGCGTCAGATCTTTTCCTTCATGTTTTTAAGGGAATCCAAAAGAAATGGATTATGGAAAAACAACAAAAAAAAGTGGGGTTGGGTGCTATGGATCATTTTATTTGATTGTATGGAGCTTGAGATGGACCTTAAATATGGGCAGAGCTTAAGCTGATAAAATAATTGGAGATTTGTCACCAGAAGATTACGTTTTTTAAGTTTTATTAAGTAGGTGAATTATGTGACAAATTGTGAATGGATCGATCAAACTGTTTCTTTACCCAGAGCAGTATTCACCGAAACGATCTGACTCTATTACAACTTGTTACCAAGCTTGAACAAGTTCTGACACTGAAAGTGAAAAGTTTCACCATGTATAAAGATTTTATTTATTTTTACATTTTCTCATTCAGACCCCACTGTATCGCTTCCCAGCAGCCCCTGCGGCAACTGAGAGGCAGCAAAATTACTGCTCGTGCTTTTATTGCTTGATAATTGTTATTATTATCATCAGACAGAGGCGTTCACACACCAGTTTCAGAGGAGACATGACCTTGTACCTCAGAAAGCACTGAAAAGGTGTAAAGTTGTAAACGCTGATTCATGGTTTCATCTCTTTAGCTTCTATACGGGCCGCTGAGGGGCAGCAGGTGCCATTGGTATGATAATATTAGAACCGCGATGCCTCAGGTCACCTGTAACCCACACACATTTTCACTCTTAAATGGTTCATTTACCCAAAAATGAAAACTTGCTGATGCTTATGTCTTTCCAAACCTGTATGACTGCTATATAACACAAAAAAATCATTTGGTATAATGGTTTGGTGCATACTTTGAGGGTAAAGGGGGTCTTAAACAACACTGGCCCTAATTTCATTGAATTAATAAAATATCAAAAATGAGTTTATCTTATGTTCCACAGTTATAGTTCTTTTTAGTGTTTAATGTAAGTTGGCCTAGCGGAGTATATCAATTTTGACTGGAATGAAAACAAGGCTACAGTGTGTTCTTGGTTTGTACTGCTGCAAAAAACAGGGCAGTCGTTTTAATGAAACATCTTTCCAAAAAAGTGTTTTTCTTAATTACATGTTATCATGCACTTACATTAACAGCAATATTTACTTCTGTTGCATAATTGTCACTGGTAATCTGCTTCAATCTGCTTTTTTCTGCATCTATACCACAATAAACACAGCCTGAAAATATTTTTTTTATTTTATTAAAATTCTGTTATATTATTTTGCATGTTTGCAAGATAAAAATGGCAAGAGTAGTATTTTTTTACTTTTAAAATTCATGTAAATGAATGATATTTAAGCAAAGTGATGAATACTGTTGAAAGTACTGTTATTTTATTTTATTTTATTTTAGTGTTCAAATACTTTTTAGGACGACTGTATACGCACCATAAATATTTACATCTCTTTCCTTGCTTTCTCTGTCTCCCACTCTTTCACTGGCTCCTTTGTCTCTTTTTCTCTCCGTCCACTATTAATATTTTTCATCCTGAACGTGATGAGACAGAGGACAGTACTGCGGGCACTTATCCCTGCCAGCTGGTATGGAACTAATCAGAGCTGAAATATTTCTCATTAAAGCAGGGCCTCCCTCTCCCTGTGCTGCGTGTGTGTCTGTATATGTAAGTGTGTGTGTGTCTGCAGATATGGCTGTATGACAGGCAGGAATAACTCTATGACAGGTTTATTGGAGAAAGTCTTTGTAGGGCTGAATTACAGTAGACTGTCTGACCTGACATATACTGTAGAGAGATCACGCAAACACAGTAGCAAACTTACTAAAACCGGTCTCACACACACATTCCAAGAGAAGGATTCATTGCATGATACAACAAGATCCATGTCGTGATTGTGGTTTTATGACTGTGGAGAGATCGAGTGTGTTTGTCACTGTGTGATCTTTGTGATCATCGCGTTCACGAGTCTCATCCAGAAACCGCAAAGAGGAACTGGAGATTAGCTGAATCAGCGCGTGTCTGATTGCCGATCGCTGGGCCGTGTGGCAGTAAGAGGGTCCGTGAGAAATGATCCCACGCTCACCCGCCTCTTCATTACCCTTCATCCTCCAGTGATCACAGAGCTCTGCTGCCAGTCTGCCAGGCTTAAAGCAGGGCGATTGAGGTCTGGGTGGGGGGTTGTGGAGGGAATTCTGGGTAACGTCAGAGAGACAGTGATTATGTTGGTGGTACATTGTGTGAGAGAATATAAAAGAAAAATAGGAAAGTACAAAGTTTGTTTTCCGAATAAATTGTTCTAATTAAGCATTTATTTTTATTAAATCAAAAACATGAAAATTGATCAGTCCGACCTGATTCCTAAATCAGTGACATATCGTTTGATTCTTAAATCATAGACTCTTATGAGCAAGTTCTTTTTAATGAATCAAAAACATTTACCCTGATTCTTCAAGTATAATTCGTATGAGTCAGTGTTTTTAATGATTCAAAAATATACAACATGACCAGTATAGCCTGATTCCTAAGTAAATGAATCTGAGTTGGTTCTCTTTAGTGAATCAGAAAACACTGAAAACGTTTCTGCAGCACCGTTATTACGTAACTTGCTTCACATTTCGTTGCAGTTTCGAAGTAAAATGTCCACTGAGAGGCGCTGTGACGCAAGTTCAATATGCGGCCCTGGCACATATTTGTTACGTTGACATAGGCACATATTGTTGTGTTTGTGTTAAATTGCTTCAGGTATAAATTGTGTTGGTTCATCATTCAAATATTCAAGTAGTGTCACTCAAAAGTTAACCAAACCCAATCCTAAATCTACCCAATAGTGTAAACAAGCTATTTTAATATTTTCCTTAATGCAGATTTGAGCTTAATGAGCTCTTCATCTTTAAGCTTATGCATACGCAGCTGATATGTGGCACTAACGTTCAAATATATATGCTTTTAAAATGAATCGTGTGAAAAGGAATAACATTTATGGGAGTTTTAACTGTCAGTAGTGTTCATTTCGATTTTCAACTACTGACTCATGAACAAATGACAATTCTTATTTATGTTTGTTTTTGTAATGTTCTCTCTTTATAGGAAATATTGAGTTGTGACATCCACCAGCGGAGTAAAACCTGGTCATGCTAATAAGCCAAACCATGACTCATTTAGTTAATTATGCAAATTGCTTTTTTGGGACAGATTCTCCCTGCTGCAAAATAAATAAATGCATGTAGAAAATATTGATGGGTAGCAGATTTTAAAACCACGCTTTAAAATGTATTTCCTATGATGCGGCAGAAACTAACAAGCTCTTGTACAGAAAGTAGCCTTGAAAATGCTAGTTTGTTGAAATCCATTTTGGTGAATCAGAGGTAGAGTTAGAGAGAAAAATGCTGACTCTTGAGAACACTGGGTTCTGAAGAAAGAGAATATGATTCATGAAAATAAAAAGAGAGAAAGTTAGGGCCAAATATGGAAACCCCTGAGTAAAGATTAGAGTCCTTTTCGGCCTCCTCTATTCCAGCAGGATCAGAGCAATACCCGAGAGGCAGAGAGAGGGAAGGATGTATGGAGGCTTTAGAAGAGATGGTTTTAAGGTTCTTGACAACAGGAGATGGAGGAGGCTTGAAGTCTGAGTTTGCTTGAACAGAATGTGCTTTTATTGTTGTTTGTGTTGATGATGAGAGTAATGTGAGGAAGAGAACAAATTACCACCAGATGCTGCTAAAGTCTGAAGATCATTCCTCACGTCTTTCAGCCTGTATGTCCACTCTTTTCTAGAGATTTTTTTATTTTGTTCTGTAAATACATTAAAACTTATTATACGTATACTTAATATTCACTGCTAAGGGCTTCATTTGGACAACTTTAAAGTGGATTTTCTCAATATTTAGATTCCAGACTTTCAAATAGTTGTATCACAGCCAAATATCCTATCCATTAAAATTAGGGCTGCACGATTTGGGAAAAATGTGCGATTGCGATACGATATATAAGTGGTTTGACTCAACTTGCTTGTTATCAAGGAAAATGCACACACAGATTACTAA
>JAUMHG010000060.1:7753516-7772653 GCA_032359395.1 Enteromius anoplus | reverse complement strand
GAAAGAAGGTCCTTCCTCCAGGGGATTTTCCAGGGAGGGGCTGCCGCGAGGAACGTGAGGCCTGGAAACCATGTCCGAGAGGGCCAATATGGCGCTACTAGCTGGACGCGTTCCTCGTCCTCCCTGAACTTGCACAGTGTCTGTGCAAGGAGGCTCACTGGGGCCAGCTCGGCGAGGGTCGGAGCAGGATCCTCTCTGGGTGCCACGGGGGGACGAGCCAACGGAGGAGCACTCGGGGGCAGGCTGGCCGGCTGAGGCAGGACGTGAGACATCGCCTCGGTCTGCTCCTGAACTGTGGAGAACTCCTAGGCTAAGTCCTCGACAGTGTCACCGAATAGGCTGGCCTGGAAGATGGGGGCGTCGAGAAAGCGTGCTCTCTCGGCGGCCGGCACCTGCGTCAGGCTCAGCCATTGAACTTAATGGCTGAATTAAACTCAATTAAACTCAATTAAACTTAAAGTAGTATGCCTGGTTGATTCAGTACCCCCTTGATTTACCAACTAGCTGTGACCGGTCACAGGAGGTACCACAAAAACAGGACACAAGTGCTTTGCACATTCGGCTGATTGCGTAATGATGAGCTCCGGCTGAATTTATTACATCCAGAAACTGCTCCTAATGGAAATTTAATGGGCACTGGTAATAAACCTGTCTCATTAGAAAACAGGGAGGTTAAATAAAAACCCAATCAGACAAGGAAGGAAGTCAGAACAAGTCAAAGCTTACAGGAAAAGTTCTTCATCATCAGTTTGCCCCAAAATCACAACCAGTCTGTCATGTCCGGTTGGGGGAGAGAACCCTCATTATTTCTCTGTGGAAACATTTGCAGAGTGTTTCTACTTTGTGGTTTAACAAAAGAAATATGCCTGACTTTAACAGCACTGAAAACTGCGCCAGACTTCGTTTTGCTGGATTAAGAAATGTGTTGAGTGCACTAAAGCTGTTGTGGCGAGCAAGACCTTGATAGAAGGCCTGTTGCCCTATGAAAATAAATGTAACACGTTGACAGACAGGTCCAATTTTTGGCTGACCCAGTTCTAGGGGAAATTTAAAATGTAAATGAAACAAATGAGGGGTGTAGAATAAAAGACCACGAGTTAGAAAGAGAAAACAGATCGTTGCCAAGTTCTGGCCACTGTGCATGAAATCTGGGATAGGGTGGCGGTAAGTAATGGTTAAGAATGTGGACAGAGTATAAAAATCTTAAGAAACAGACAGGGGATCCCCAAATATGCAGCTGGCCATGAAAGAAGGATTAAAGAGGGCTTTAGAAAGCCTTTACCTTCAGTGATCCACAATAATCACTTCACACCAGTGATCAGAATATACTTGCACCCTATCAGAGCTGTCAAACACTCCAGACATCAACCACATCTCAGAGCAGTGTCCTATTAGTTGACAACTCGTTTTTTGGCAGGGAATGTCACACTTTGTTTTTGAAGGTCTGTTATTCTCAACCGCTATTTGTCTTCTTGTTATTTGTCTCTTATGTGAATTTGTACCTCAGTCATTGACAAAAAAAAATTGTTTTCATGAATATATATCCTTAAAAGAAAAAGTCAAAAGCATTACTGTACATGTACTACAGTTTAAAAGTTTGGTCTTTAAAAGAAGTTATTTGACAAAAAGATATGTCACAGGAGGCCTCAGAAATAAATAAATCCCAGAATGCCATGTTACTGGCTACATGACATGTGCAAGGTTTTATTATGTCATTTTTATTCAATTCTAATCATACTATTTAGCCAATATTAATGTATGACAATGATCTGTTTTCATTTGTTTATGCTGTTTAATGCCAATCACCAGCATTTGTGGCATAATGTTGATTATAATAGACAATTATTTTGACTTATCCCTCCTTTTCTTTTTTTTCTTTTTTATCAAGGTCACTGTGAAGCATTTACAATGAAAGTAAATGGGACCAATATTGGACTATTTAAAAGCAGAAATATGAAACTTAGTATTAATAGTATATGATGTCTTATGTTGTTTTGGTATAGTAGATGTGGCCATACTACTGAAATAGTAAGTATTGACCCCATTAACTTCCATTGTAAGTGTTACTGTTACCCAATTTTTTGGGGGGGTAGAGAAGGAAAAGTACAAATTAATCTTGCAGTAACCAACATTATGGAGCTTGTGAAATGCTGCCTCCCAAAAGATGGAAAACAAGCAAACATGTTTTACATTTAATGACAACAGCACTGCAGAAGTTTGTATTCAAACATCTCTTTTAGATGCGATTGAGCTCGGTTTAGCTTCCATTAGCCCCAGCTTTAAGCTCATGTGCTCTCATTCAGAGCCGGTGTGCTTGGGAGATTTCTGGAATGTTCTGGTCCATGAAGCACGTGAAGAGCAGCTCATTATATATCTCACCTGTCTCTCAGCAGCTCTCTCACTGAAGTCCGTCTGCAGGGTCGATCTGGTCTTTACAAACAATCTGTGATGTGCTTCATTACAAAATGTGCTTGTGCTCTGCTCAGAGCAGCATCAGAGGTCTGCCTACTGATGGATTTTATGTCCCCATGAAACAATATATTATCAACTTTCATGCCCATGATTTTTAATGCACGGATGTACCCTAAAATGAACACTTATCAAGTACCAAATGCGAGCAAGAATAAATGTGAGCCCAAAATCCATGAACAGTTTTATCACAAATATCAAAACTTTTAGAAGTATATAATCTGATGCATCTTATATAATTCTTTGCATTAAATCCCCCCCCCCCCCCCCCCCATGTTTGTAATATTATTATTATTATCAATAATAGTTATAATTAAAATTGTAAAACATATTTGCATTTAAATATATTAATTTATATGTATTTATACATTTGTTTAAAATTATAATATATTTAAATATTAATATTAAAGTATTATTATTAATTGCTAATAGATATGCATCTTAGTACCATTAACAGCTTTTAAAATAAAGATTATAAGATTAATATATATTCATTTAAATTGGCGATTTTGATTATTATTTTACACATTTACATATTCTGTTAGAAATACAAATGCAATTTATTTTGATACATATAGATCTTTTTAATGTGTCATTAAATTAGTTTATGTCTCTTTACCCTTTGATTTTTGAAGTATAAGCCCTAAATCAAATGACTTGGTGGAAGTGACACTCTTTCTTGAAAGGAAAGCAAAATAAATGAATAAACCTTTTCCATGACTTAACCTGAAGACTTTGAAAAAGCCATCTATAAAAATTTTGTGAATCTTTTATGGTGTCTTTTTATTTTCTTTAGTGTAAAATATCTGTGCAAAAATATCATGTAACCAAATTTCCTGTACACCACGAGTAAGATATTTGTTCAGGTTCACTATGTCATATTGCGTGTGTTTTCCTGTTTAGACAGGTGTTTTCACCCTATATATATATCTATATATAGATATATATATAGGCCTGTATATTGATATTGATATTTTGACCTTTTTTCAGCAAACCTGCTCAGTCCAAAATCCTTTTAGAAAATAGAAAAAAAATGCATGTGGAATGTTGTCACTGACATGTTTTGAGTAATTAGCCTTGATTGATAAAAGATGAAGAGTCAGTGCAGCAGCCACACACACCAAACGGCTGCACCTGGGAATCTTGGCCTGCGTGTGGTGCATTCAT
Source organism: Enteromius anoplus (assembly GCA_032359395.1). NCBI lineage: Eukaryota > Metazoa > Chordata > Actinopteri > Cypriniformes > Cyprinidae > Enteromius > Enteromius anoplus. The sequence goes on along the minus strand of JAUMHG010000060.1, from coordinate 7,769,017 downwards.
AACTCCTCATTCTCCCATGTGGAGACGCAGTAGACAGAGTTCAGCCTGGTCACCGCTCTGCTCTCCTTCTGTCTCTCTCTCTCTTCCTCACTATGGGAATCTGGCAGCATTTGTCCTGCAGGCTCTGCTCCAGCTAAGAGGAATCGTTTCAGGTGCAATCCAGAGCTGTAAGCTGCTGAAGGTGCCAGGAAACAGTAAGGTTTAGCAGTGTTGCTAAATGGGTTTTAGTGTCACTGTTGGGTCAGGAGATATAAATGAACTTTTTCATCAAAGCCAGACCAAAATTAAATCCTTTTTTAGCTTTGGATGTACTGAGACAGTATGAGGAGAAGCATACAGGCCACTCGTAGAAAAATAGAGAAATTGCCACTCTTAATAAGTGTTGCATTTCGGTTAAAATCTTTTGGGCCATACTCAATTTAGTCATACACTTTTTATTTTTATTAGGGCTGTCAAAAGATTAATCGCGATTAATCACATCCAAAATAAACTTTTTTGTTTGCATAATATAGTGTGTACTGTGTATATTTGTTACTGTATGTATATATAAATACAAACACAAAAAACGTGTTATCTTTATATGCTATATATTTATATAATGAAAAAGAAAATGTATATTATGTATGCGTGTGTATTTATACATAATAAAAAAACACAGTACTCATATATGTTTGTCTTGGATGTGATTAATTGCATGACAACACAAGTTTTATATAGTGTTTATAACAATATTTGTTATTTATTATTATTTAATATACCAAATAGTAATAAAAAAAAAAAAACATAATATAAATATACAATATTATAGTTTAAATATATTAAAATCATACGCTTATCTGGAATATTCATCTTTGATGAAAATATTTTTTAAGGGATGAAGTTGCACCACCCTGAAATTTTTGAGCTTTTAAATGAATAATATTTAAGGCAGATAGATAGACAAAAATTGTCTATATTTTTCATTTAAATGTATATTTAATCATGTGGCAGATGCTTTTCTCCAAAACAATTTACAGTTGTGGAAAACAACAAGCGAGTCATCATAAGATGTTAAAAAAACACGAGAATGCTATTCAAGTTTTCTGTCGTTTAGATACTGTTGTTGTCAGATTTGATTGCTCGTTTGAAATTGTATAAAGGAAAAGCAATGGATGAGCATGTGGAGGCAGTTTGGACTCTGTATAAAAGCCTGTGTCCATGTATACACATGTAGTCACACTTTAGGTATGCTATTTATCAAACGACCTCATTGTGTGAGTATAGAGTCCAGTAGGGCTCATCTTTGCTTCAACGATTTGGAACGAAAAGTGTGTCAATCTCAGGTCAAGCAGCATATTGATCCTTCAAACCCCTTCAATCTATCAATCTATCCATCCAAAATAGCAAGCCAGGTATAGAGTGCAGGTATAAGTGCAGATTTGCCTGAACCATTCAACGGAGGAGCTAGAAATCTTTATTCAGCTTAACTACTGCTCTGAAAGTCACACTGACTTTCACCTCTTGTTTCTTGTGTCTTTGTCAGAGCTCTCGGTTTTATTGCTTTTTCACTAGTCTTTTCTGTCAAATGGAAGCTCAGTGATTTTAGTGGCCTCCTATGGAGTTCCCTGAGCTCTTGTTATGACCTGCTTTATGTGTCCTGCAACAAATGGAAGTCATGTTACGCTTGGGTGGATCAGCCTGCTCAGATGTTTTCCCCACTGCACTGCCACACAGGCTGAGATTTCAGGCTTCAAGAACAATATTTAAACTGCTCTGTGTGTGCTGTGAAGCTGTTTGTTATGACTCCTGCCTGTCCACAGAGTCTCTCAGCTTGAACACATGCTACCTTCCACTTTTCAGAAGTTCTGAGTTTTAAAGTTTGGAAATCATAATTATGATGTGCATTTTAAGTCATTTTGGATAAAATGGATGCATGTGTAATTTCATTGACCAAGAGAGATAGCAGTTCATGCTAGTGTAATGTAGAGCAAATATACTATGTATTTTATTATACCGGTCACCCCATAAAGTTAATTAAGTCATCATTGTTTTTTTATTAACAGCTCATAAAATGTAAAGAAACTAAGCTTTATTTTTAACATTTACCATTATAACTTAGAATCAGAACCGATGTGTCCTTCCATAAGTGACTGTTACTAATTCAGTCAAGTTTTAACATAAAGTGGTAAAAAAAGGAAGGATGATCAACAGTTAAGGTAGGATTGCTTGGTAATGCTTGTGTGCACCATCGCCATTTAGTTCCAGACCACTTATGTTGCACTTTAATGCAACTTGAAGGCATTAACCTCTAAATGTGGTTTTGTGTTGGTGTGTTTGTGTGAAGTCTCGAAGTGTAACAGTTCAGTTGTTTATTTGAGAACGGTTCACCTGTTACAGCTTATAACTTCCAGGGAGCTTGTAAATTAGTGTGTGTGTGTATGATACAATACCTCTTTGCAGCAGAGTTGTGATTCAGACAGCTCCAGATGGATCTCATTGACACTCTTCTCTTTGATCAGAGCGAAATCCTGCTCTTCACATATAGAGGACTGTATCTGTTTGTTCTCTTGATTGCTTTAAACTTTGGACACATATGTGAGGGTTCACTGGTGTGTGAAGCATTTTCTTTATGGTTCAGGCTCTGTCACGACACTTCCCTCCCCAGAAGACCTCCCCTGAGTTGTTAAGGAGAGCCAATGATGTTTTATGAAGACAATGGAAACACTGACCAAACTGCTGTATCACTGCTGTGCACGTGCAAAGACACGCACACATGCTCATGCGCAGCAGTGGAACAAGACCATTTTGCTTTATTGTTGCACATAAGTGAAAATCAATCATCTTCAAAGCGCACAGTTTTGCTTAAGGAAATTAAAGGGTTATTGCACCCCTAAATTAAAATTAATGTATTACCCCCATATTGTTCCAAAGTCGTAAAAAGCTTCATTCGTCCTCGGAAACACAATTTAAGATATTTTGGATGAGAACCATGAGGCTTGTGACTGTCCCATTGACTGCCAAGTAAAGGCCCTGAAAAGTATGAGAAATCGTCTTAATACTCCATCTTCCATCAGTGGTTCAACCGTAATGTTATCAAGCTACGAGAATACTTTTGTTTGGAAAGAAAGCAAAAATAATTTAAAGACTTTTCTCATCACCATCACTGGACGCAAAATTAATGCAATCTTCTGTGTCAGCTGCAACACAAGGGTATGTTTTTACTATGTGTCTTTACGCTTTGGTTTGAAGGGAAACAGCATATCTGTGTGATATGACTGACACAGAAGAGCATGCTGTACGTTTGTGTGCAGTGGATATTATTAAGTCTTTTTTTTTTTTCATTTAAAAACTATTCTTGTAGCCTGATGACATTATAGTTGATGGCAGATTGAGTATTCTGACAAAAAAAAAAGGAATCTAAATTCTGTTTTAGTTTCCTGTCTCCGGTGGTAACTTCCTCTGACTGAATTTTGAAGGCAGCGTATGTATGCTTCTCTTTGATATCCCACAATTCTGTGCTTTCCATTCCGTGATGGTTTTAAGAAATAAATATGGCATCTGAAAGTTGCATTTGGTGGCCAGTTAGTATGTAAATGTGTATTCCTGACCAACATTTTGCACGTTTAATGTTGTTTCTTGCGAGAAATCGGTGTTATAGTAATTAAATGTTCGTTTAGTTATCACAAAATTTCATTTTGTGAGGTGCTTTGTGCCAAACCAATGCCTGCAAGGTCATTGCTTCAGAAGACAGTGAGGCAACAAGTCAGCTGCATAGGCTTTCGGACGCAGACAATGTGTTTCATACTTTTTCTGGACTCTAACAGTGTTTATTACGTGGCAGTCAATGGGATGGTTTTCATCCAAAAATCTTAAATTGTGTTCTGAAGATGAACAAAGCTTTTATGGGTTTGGAACAACATGGGGGTAAGTGATTGATGACAATATTTTCATTTTGGGGTGGAATAACCAGTTAAATGCTAAAAGTCTAAATGTTCTTGAGCAAAAAAAAGTAATATCCAGTGGTGAGGTGGGCCAGAGGTTGAATTTATACTCCTGGGTTCAGATCCCAAGCTAACACACATGCATATAATGAAGTACAGATTTAATTCTAATTGTTTTGAGTTTTTTGTCTGCTTTTGTTTTGGGTTTTGAACACTGATATCCAAGCATTAACAAAAGACTTGAATGTTGAAGAGTTTTAGTAGAGGGGTTGTCAGACTTGTCAGGCTTGTCAAACTGCAGGGATGTATTTATATTTATATATTTCTCTTTCCTTGTCTCTTTCAGCTCTTGGACAAATCATGTTGTATGTGGATGGAATGAATGGGCTTATTGGACACAATGAAACTGTACAGTGGCTTTACACACTGGCCGGATCAAAGGTAAAATAAATTTCACTATGAAAATGATCAATGAGTGTGTGTATTTCACTTTGTGATATTTCCTAGTGATACATGACATATCGATAATATATTGGTTATGGGTTATTTTCACTGTTGTATGTTTGTTTTTACCAGTAAGGGTTGATACTAGGGCTGCAAGATTTGGGAAAATTGTCACATTGCAATTATTAAGGTCAAAAGTTCACAGCCATTGGTCGCTGCAGTGGTTGCGTCGACCAATGGCCGCAGCTCCTGTTGAAGCTCGCCTGAGGGGGCGGTGCCGGCTATATTAAGGGCAGTTTCGTGCCAGGACTTCAGGTTACTTCGACTGAAGTGACGGGTATGCACAGCGCTGTATAGAACGCAGTACTCATTCCCGTGTCTCAGGGAACCTGGGTTACGGAAGTAACCAGTACGTTCCCATTCGACACTTCACTCGTACTGCGTCTGATAAGACATTATGGGAACTCAGTCCAATTCTGTCGGGTTGCAAGTGAGGAACGATCAAGTGTGAGAGTGAGCCCAGGCAAAGCCGGGGCATACAGTCACATAAGCATGCAGAGCAAAAATGCCCCGCGTGTATGCATTCATATCGTTCTTTATGCTTAAAGGCGTATGGCCTGTGATAAGGGTCTGGGCACGTGAGCCCAAGGAGATTTACATATGTAAAGGATCATGACTGAGCTCGCTGTTGCTGTGCATGCAACGGGCAAAGACAGCGAGCTGCTGAATACACATATAAGGGCTTGTGAGCCCGGGCTCACTGTTTGAGTGTTCGTACGGTCAAACACAGCAAAAGCACTTTAAAGGCTTGAGAGCCTGAGCCCGCTGTTCGGGCGTGCAGCGGCCAAACATAACGGACTGACAATTTTAACCCTTTATGCAGAGAGGATTGCGGCATGAACATCCAGATTATAAAACCTGGCAAAGGTGGACGGCGAGGCCCAGCCGGCCGCCTCACAATCTGCGACAGGAAAATTCCACTACACCAAGGCCAGGACGAGGGAGTGGCTCTAGTCGAGTGACATTTTACTCCTATGGGGCAATTCTGGCCCAAAGAAATGTAAGCCAGTGAAATAGCGTCTACAACCCATTAGAAAGCCTTTGCTTTGAGACCGGTAGACCCTAGGAGCGGGTGCAGAAGCATATAAACAGCTGGTCTCTAGGCGGCTGATCGCTCAATGTAGGCTTTTAATGCCCTGACGGGGCAGGGAGGGGTAAAGTCACACCCCTTGTTCGGGGGAAGCGCTGACAGGGATATCACCTGAGCTCTGAATGGAGTGGAAGCACTTTCGGTACCTAACCGAGTCTTGGTTTCAGGATGACTTTTGAGTCATTAGGCCCGAATTCCAAGCATACAGGGCTGACAGACAGCGCTTGCTAATCCCCTATTCACTAAACTGATGCTAGAGCCAGCAGCAGAATAGTTTTCAGCGTCAGCACCTTCACTGTAGCCGTTTGCAGGGGTTCAAAGGCGCGCCTCTGAGGGCTTCTAGCATGGTGGGCAGGTCCCACGTGGGGATGGTGTATGGACAAAAGGGCCTGAGCCGTCTAGCTCCTCTTAGAAAATGGATAATAAGAATATCCTTTTCCACAGTCCGTCCTGCTATAAGGTCGTGTTGGGCTGCTATGGCCGCCACATAAACCTTAAGGTTGGATGGGGTGCGTCCCCTATCCAGCAGGTGTTGCATAAGGCTAGAATCAGAGATATCTGGCATGATGACGGATTTTCATTGCGCTCCACGCACCACCTCGAAAAACTGACCATTTCAAGCATAAGCATGTCTCGTAGACGGGGCTCTAGAATGGCCTGTGTTAAGGGGTTAGTTGTACATGAAGTACACATCTTTCAGGTCCAGTGAACATCCAGTCTGTCTGCTGTATCTGCGAGAGAATGGCTTTAACGTGAGCATTCTGAACTGCCATCTTATCAGGGCGCGATTCAGATGTCTCAGGCCGAGTATAGGTCTCAAACCGCCATCTCGCTTGAGGACTAAAAGTACTGGCTGCAAAAAAGCACATGAATGGCAGCAGCCGCCCTGCAGCTGAAGGGTGTAACCATCTCTTTATTATCCCCATAACCCTATTTGAAACCCCGGGAATGGCTTAATAGGCATTCTGCCAAGGGAAGGGTTTATTATATTGAGCGCTTTGTTGCTGTTTGGGGGCATATCGCTCGTGTGTATGCTTTTGAGGGGAACTGCTTTTGAGTTTGTGTTTGCGCTATCACAGTTCGCTGCATGGGTGCTTTACAGACCCAGCAAGTCCGGCGCTATCTAGGGCCGGGGTCCCTGCCTCTTCAGGAATGGGAAAGAAGCTTCCAGCCGACCTCGAGCAGTTTCTAGCGGCTCTGCATTGGCTGCTGGAGCTGAGGCGCATGAGTCAGTGAAACGTGAAAGACAGTGGTCCTTTTAATTGGCCTAAAGATAAAAAACCACTCAAGAAGAGGGGCACTGATGATCAGTTTGAGCGAAACCACAGGCAGATCAAAGCACTGACGCAGACAGAGGGAGGGGGAGGGGGCCGCGAGCGGTCTGTGATGGCGTCTTATTCGATTGGCTTATAGGATCTTGCAGCTCGACGACGAGGTGCACTAAACCCCATATGAGACACACTGAGGAGGCAGACTGTGTCTGCATAATTCAGTTAAACATACTCAATCTCAACTGTAACGTAGTACTCACCTGGGAGAGGAGAACGTGAAAGTCAGTGAGTATGCGCATCAGCGAGCATGCACGGTTAGATTGTGAAGCAGCCTGTCCGCTCGCACCTTTTTTCAGAGCGCTTATAAGAATCGTGCAGCTGGACACAAGGTGCACTAATCCTTACTTGAAACACACACTAAGGAGGCAGATTGTGTCTGCATAATTCAGTAAACATACTCAATCTCTACTATAAATGTCGTTCTCGTCGGGAGATGAGAGCGTGAGAGAGTCAGCTGAGCGTGCGCGGCTCGACTGTGAAACAGCCTATAAGGATTGCACAGCTTGTAATGAGGTGTACTAATCCTCACATGAAACACACTGAGGAGGCAGATTGTGTCTGTATATTCAGTCAAACATACTCAATGTCACTGCAATGTAGCTCTCGTCTGGGAGAGGAGAAGATGAGAGCGTGAAAGAGTCAATGAAACATACTCAATCTCAATTATAAATGTCGTTCTTCGTCCCCGAACTCTGTGAGAGACTTGGAAACAGGAGCGGGGTAACGATAAGTTTAGTCATACGTGCTTTAGAAGACTTTCTCTCTCGCCGGATGCCAGCAAGGGAACTATTCAGCTGCAAGGGCGTCTTCAAGCTGAGTAGAAATTTGGTCTTTAGACGTTGGATGGCGGCAGGGGAACCGTCCAGCTGCAGTGGCGTATTCAATGCCGTAGGGCTTGAGTCAGAGACAGCAAAGATGCACGTCGCTGAAGGAGAAGAAATCTGAAGTCCTGGCACGAAGCTGCCCTTAATATAGTCGGCTCAGGCGAGCTTCGACAGGAGCCGCGGCCATTGGTCGACGCAACACGGCGCTCAGCCGATTGGTTTATTGTAGTACCACTGCAGCGACCAATGGCCATGCAGTTTCACTGCGTGATTAAAAAAGGCTTCAGTTAGGAGGAAAAATGAGTTTTTCCCATAGCTTCTTATCAGACGCAGTACGAGTGAAGTGTCGATAGGGAAACATCATTGGCGCACACTGCTCCTGCTCCGAGTATGCGTCACTTCCGCGCTGCTTATACATGCAGTAAAACCGGCTTGTTTAACGCGCCACTTAATTCGCGCGAATCGCGCTGCAGGATGTCTAATTGCATCTTTGCATTGACGTAACATGTAAATCACTTGCGCTTAACGCTTTGTTCGCGTGTGGTGTGAACGCAAGAATGAATGTCTTGTAACGTCCACGAATGCATTTGTTTATTTAATATAATCGCAACATTTGCTGTAATGTAATAGCATAGGCTGACATTGCGATTTCGATATGATAAATCGTGCAGCACTAGTTGATACATATCAGCTGAAATTAAATATTTAATTGTAAAATCAGTGTTAAAACATTAAGAATGAATAACACCATTAAATGTCGTTTTGAAGCAAACCTCAAAATTAATATACATTTTCCACATAGATGATCATGTTGCAGTCCCTAAATTCTCTTGTAGAGTAAAGCAGCTGAAACAGTTTCATTAGTTTGTGGTGTTTCACTCTTAATTTATTTAGACAAATGCATCTTGTGCACCTTAATGCAATGTTAATATAATAGTTTTAAAACCTAGTCTTAAAGCAAATGTAAATATGAAACTCTTGTTTTTAATATCTAGATCTATTATTTTGTTAGGAGGTAATGAATTCAGTAAGGCCCGAAAGGTACTGTTTCTTGTATTTATGTCCTTTTTAGCCAATGTTTGCAAATGTTTTAAGTTAGGGGCAGCTTCCAGGTGTGCCAGCTTGAACAATACTCATAGGGTGGCGTAGATTTGCACGCAGTGTTCATGACTGACTGTTTTTCCCTGTATTTATGTTCTTTTAAGCCAGTGTTTGTGAAGCATGCTTTAACTCAGCAGGGCAGCTTCCAGGTGTGCCAGCACACAGAGTGTGGCGCGGTTTTGCACAGCACAATCAAATGTTTTGGAAATGTCTCAGTTCTGTCCAGCCCCCTAGTGACAATATGAGCTCATATGATGAGAACACATGGATGTGTGTGTGTGTTTTACAAAATGTCATATTATTGGGTATAAAGGCAAAATTTGTAATTTAATAATATATATAGAGATAAATAGTATTTATTTGTGTGTGTACATATGTGCAGTTCCGGTTGGTTGTCAAAACTGCTCTGAAGCTGCTGCTGGTTTTTGTGGAATACACAGAGACCAACGCACCCCTCCTCATCCAGGCTGTCAACACCGTGGACACCAAACAAGGTTATATACACACATTACAAAACAAACAAGCACGCACACATACACACACAAACTTACGAAAGGTGAAATTCTCTTGGAAAGCTGTCACAGTGTCTCTGGAAATCCATTTTTCAACTCTCAGTCTCTGTATTTGAGTCCAGGCTGAGGTCTGGATGTTACTGTGTGTGTGGGACTGAAATGATAGAGAGAAACTCTCTTCTCTGATGAGGTTTGGTTACCTGCAAGAGAGAAAGCAGCAATAGGAGATTACTATTCTTGACTCTTTTTAAGATTTTTTTTGCGTAATTGCTCAAATTATCGCCCCCTGCATTGGCAGTGAACAAAATTCGATAGCCTGCAGAGTAAATGAAGATTAAACGAATGGAAAACAAATGTTGATAGGACCAGAGCTACTAAGATAGGGCAGCTAGAATGAAAGTTTAATGCTGTTACATAAGAAGGGAGAACACTGTCTATGGTCTCCCAGTGAGAGACAGACAGGCTGGCAGATGAAGCAGAACGTCTCCTGCTATTAATCTACATAACAGACATTTTCTCCTCAAACTAATGCTGCTCATTTGTCTCTGAACCAGCCGTATTTCAAACGACTTTCTTCAAATACCAATAGAGGTTTATTTAACCACAGTTCCTTTGAATTCAGTGATTTTTTTTTTATACGTTTCTTTATTTCTTTTTTAAACACAGCTTTTGTCTGCCAAATTAAAACCATGTTTTGTGAACACAAAACAAAACGAATTTTTTACGTTTATTAATTTAGCAGACCCTTTTATCCAAAGCGCTTCATTATAAAGAGGCAAATAAACACACTGTAGGAAATGATCGTGATGCAAAGTTTCAGGCATTATTCAAAATAATTAATGAATAACAAAACAGGAAATCATATTATATGTAATTACTATGTCATCTTGGATCTTTGGTTTTAAAATGTCATATGGTGATATATACTTATAAATGATTGATGAATGATGTTGTATTTGTATATATTTGCATACATTTTACTTTAAAAAATCTATAGTATCTTATGTGTCATAGACCCTCATTGACCCTTCTATTTAAATGTATCCAGGTTGTAAGCCCTGGTCCAACGCCATGGAAATCTTGGATGAAAAAGATGGAATGGACACTGAGCTGTTGGTTTATGCCATGACCCTTATCAACAAGGTACCAGGATAGTATTATGCTTCACAAATGTCACTCTTTTTGCTCACTCTCAGTCACATGGTGTTGTATATAAAGTTACTTTAGTACATTTATTCTCCTGTATCTGTGGTATTCCTGCAGACATTAGCTGGTCTTCCTGACCAGGACACGTTCTATGATGTGGTTGACAGTCTGGAGGAGCAGGGCATGGAGGCGGTGGCTCAGAGACACATCAGCAGGAAGGGCACAGATTTGGACCTAGTTGAACAGTTCAATATCTATGAGGTTAGTGTGAAAAAAAATTATTAAGAATTTAATAAAATCTTAAAAACAATAGTTGCTGTTAGTCTAATAGTTGTGTTTATTTATAGTCAACCCTACGTCATGAAGACGGTGATGATGAGACTCAGCCTCCTCCATCCGGACACAAAAGTCGGCGTCGGGCCAGTGTGGGAGCCACACCAGAGAGACGAGGTTTGGAACGGCGCCGCAGCCGAAGACATTCACTCCAAAACGGGAAAGGCCACACCTCTGCTCCTTCTTCCCCCTGTCACAGCCACACGCCCAACATCCTGCCCTTCAATGGCCAGAGGATAGACGATATCAGCTTAAGGTGAGAAGACAGAAAAAGAGAAAGACTTGAATAATTTATGTTGTATCTATAGTACATGTATACTACATGTAAAAACAAGTAACAGAATAATTTAACCAAGGATATAATTTCAATTAATATACCTTATGTTGGATATGTAACATTTATTTATTTATTTACATAATTTATAATACATTTAATTTATTAAACATTGCTGAATAAAATGCCCATTAATATACCGTAAGAATGTTGGACGTGTAACTTATTTATTTATTAACATTTATTTATTTATTCATTCAAAATTGTTTGATCAAAATTTTTAACTTATTCAAATAACTTATTTTAAATAAATATGATACATAAGATTATAAGCATTTACTTGAGAAGCAAATTTGTGTGTGACTATTTTTTAAAGTAACAAATTAATACAAAAAAAATACAAAATTGTTATTTATTTAATTATTTAGACAGTTTACTATTTATACTATTTTAATTAAAATATCTACTTGGTAAAGTATTTACTAGACACATACATTTATCTTATATGTGTTCATTTTTTACTGGTCAGCTAAACAATATACAGATTATGAAAGTGGAAAACCAATGATATGACACTTTCAATTGTTGTCTTGCGACATCTATGAAAAAGCGAAAGGGAATTTCCTTACACTTTTTTTTTTACCCTCCCTGACCACATGTATTCATTTTCAGCCATAAAACACTGTGTGTAGTTCAGGATGTACTGACTTTTAAAGAACAGGAAGCAGTTTTATATTGGGTGTTCTATCACGTTACTTTTGACATGAGAGATTTCAAGTCCCAAAAGAAGATGGAGAATTTAATAATGCTTCAAGGGAGAGACAGAGAGCATTTGCAAGTGCACAGACATTCATATTAATCATATATACACGAGGGAGGCGGTGGGAACCTGTGAGTCTGAGAGGAAATAGGAAGTAGCTAAAATATATGGCGGTTCGAGCCATGCATGCTTCTCGGGCTGTAGCACGGCATGAGGTGCTCGATCTTGTCCTTATATATTTTGTTGTAAACTATAATAATACAACTTAATCCGTATCCTTTGAATGTTTCAAAGGACAAAGGTGAATGCATAGATATCCAAACTGGGAATCATGGTAGTATATCAGCCACTGAAAAAGCTTCATATGGTTTTTCTCTCATCCAGCGAGTCAGTAGTAAGAAGGGACACAGTAAGGTCACATAAGGCAGAGAGAGAGAGTACAGGCAGTTCAGCTGCTCTCTGTTAATGGAGTGTAGCGGAATCTGGATGTTTTCTGTGTCTCTGAGAGCATCTTTTAGAGGTGATATTGAAATACAATGTCCGGAAAATTTACTCACCACTGTGTTAAATTGACCATCACGTTTGAGTAATTAGTCCTAATCAAGAGTAGAGATGTAATCAGAAGTTCTTCGGTGTTTTAGCTTCATAAAATCATTGTAAGAAGATGAAAATGCAAGTATAAATATAAATAATATAAACACAAATATAATATAATATAACATAATAAAAGATTAAAGCATCAAAATGTATACAACTCAAAAATTTAAAATAATTTGTTTAATAAATATTTTATCATTTAATTATTTACTATATTACTGATGTTTAAAAGTTGAGATATATATAAAAAAAAAAATTAATTGTTTTGTTTTGTAGAAGACAAAAAGTGTATCAAAGTTTCCACAAAAGTATTAAGCAGCACATTGGTTTTCAACATTGTTATTAATAAGAAATAAGCACCAAATCAGCATAAAACAGTTCTTTCTGAAGGATAGTTTATGGTACGTATGTTATAAATTAAAATGATCATGAATATTAATAATCAATGAATATTACCTGCTTAAGTTGTCTTAAAGACTTTCACACATTTTTACTGGCAAGTGAAAACAACATTTCTTGAAATACTGATTCAAATTTAGTAGAATATCAAAAAGTTCTCTCTTTGATGTCTAGAATATGTTAGGATATTATAGTAACTGTCATGATATTCATTATCTCAACCATAATGCCAAATCATTTTCAACAAGCAAAATCTGTAAACTAACTACTAACAAAATTATTGCTATGAACTTTTGCCTGTCTGAAAGCCGCTCAGTACCTGTCAGATAGAGGCCAGAAAAGCAAGAATATGTCTGAGACCCAGCAATATACTCCTGTTACTATCTCTTTATATTTCACATCACCCTCCTCCGTTTGTTGAGCTGAACAGACTGCTTGTGCTTTCGATTATTGATGACAGGATCTGCTGTTAGTGATGGGATTCAGGGGTTATTTTTCTTTGAGTGGTTTGTTTGACAGATAGTTGACTTCATCTCAGTCAGTCATCTGATCCTGACGTCTGTTAGCTAACCCACCACAGGAAATTAGAAGGACCTTTGAAGTGCTGTGTTTTCCATATAAGTAATAAATACCAGTCTACTGGGAGATGGAGAGAGAGAGCGAGAACCTTGAGCAGTGAGGCACAGGACTTCTCCTCTTCCTCCTTAAGGTCTTAATCCTCTTCTGTGTTGACTTCTGTGGAAATCAGTGGGTCTCAACTGGTGGGTTGTGACCCGAAAATCAGCTATAGCTCTGTTTTGACAATGGGAATTGTGATAAATGCAATATTTCGATTCAGTAAAATTACATCATATTAAAAGGATTCATGCAAAAAATATATATATATTTGTCATGTTCTTTTTAGTGGCATATTGGCAGCTTTTTTATGTGTTCTTGATTCATTAAAAAGACTTATTATATTGATAACCTTACATATAAACTATATTTCATAAGCTTTAATCAAAATTAAAAAGCTTTAAACAAAAAATATTTCCCAGAGGTTACATCAAAACATACGTAAGCATCCATGTATTTTACTCAGGGTATTCCATATGTTCTGTGAGTTGTGTTGATAAACGAAAACATTTGAATGAATTTACATAACCAAATGAATTTTGTTTATCAATTAAAACTTGATATAAAATATTTATCCAACAAATTTTGAGGTGTAATATCCCATTTTCTGGCAACCACTGTATATAATATTTTTCACATACACCCATTGACTAAGAATTAATAATTGCTGCTTGTGAAATCTAGACAATCATCTTGGAATCATGATTCCAGAATTTCAGTAAAATAAATGCTATTTATGTTGTGTTACACACAGTAAGTATGTTACCTGACTGTAATGACAAGTGAAGGAAAGATGTTGTGGGAAAAACAGATAAAACATTCACATCAGCAATGGTTTGCTCCTTCTCCATGTTTATAGTTTACAGTCCAAAGTCATAAATGCCGTATTAAGACCATTTGTGTCCCAATTTTCATCTTGGACAGAGGTATGCATGTTCAGTCCTGCAGATGCCGTTCTCCTGCAGAGTCCTGCAAATGACACCCTGAGATATTCCTTCAAGTCCATAATTTAATTATGTTAATGGCGTTTCATGATTGTCAGGAAGAGGTCTCCCCCCAGTGTGCATCGAGGGCGCATATTGGCCACAAAGGGGGCACTTTTTTTGAGCACCCCTCTGAAAGCTAAAATGACAAATGGGACACTCTGCACTACAGTCTTATGTGCAAGACTGCTAGTGTGTGTAAAGTGCGCCATTTGGTACAGAGCCAATGTCTTAAGGATTACTAAGGCTATAGGCAGGTGAGGTTTGTTTTCAGGGTTGGAGCTAAACTCTGCAGGACAGTCACTCTCTAGGACAGACCTTGCCTATCCCTGGTCTAGGAAACTAATATTTATGATTTTTCTGATATCGCTTTGAAGGCGGCATCATACGCAGTGGTTTCCTGCATATTGTGTTGACGTGACATGAGGTTTGACCAAGTGACATAACATGACTTTTCCTAAAAGTTTTGTGGGTCGCTAATACCTGTGTACTTACATAGTAAATAGATGTACATAGTATGTAACAACAGGGTAAGTACACGTTGGTACACAATCCCTACAGCTGTAATATTTCTGTAACTACACACATGAAACAAACCTAAGAATGGTGTAAGTACAAATGTGTAACAGGACATTGGTAACAACACTTTTTTTACTTCTCGTGTAACAGGAATTCTATAACTATGTTTTGTAGCAGCAGTATGTATAGAGTAATTGGAGCAGGGTAATCATGGATAGGGTAGGTTTCGGTAAAGTATAAAGTGGGGTACTTACATGGTAACTCCTCAGGAACTGCTCACTTAATACAAAGTGTAACATTCTGGACACCAACCACAATTTACATGTAAAGCCTAAGTTGCTGGCCGTTGCTGTGTAACATCAGAATAATTACGCGGTAAATCCATAAGAATTGTCCACTTAATGTAAAATGTAACACTTTTTTTTTTTTTACAAAAAAGGGCTGTTACTCCTGTTACACATTTGTAATTTTATTACCAAAAAGTGTTGTTACCAGTGTCCTGTTAGCAGAGATGTTTAAAGTACTAGAGACCAAGACTTGAGTAAAAGTACAAGTGCTCTATCAAAAAAGTGACTTGAGTAGAAGTAGAAGTG
>JAUMHG010000060.1:7733240-7753416 GCA_032359395.1 Enteromius anoplus | reverse complement strand
GATTCGATTGATGTATTGCTCTTATCTGTACGATCAAAACTCAGTGTGTAATTTAAGTTCTTATTGGCGTCATCAGGTGAAGACGCCTCAAAACGCGTTTGGGGACCCCAATGCAGGCAGGCAGCGCTGTTGTCTTTGATCGTCTGATTCGCTCAATGATGAGCCAGCTTATTCAAACCTCTGACAGAGACATATACTGCTCTGGCAGTGATAATGTGGGTTTGGAATGATTCGTAACATTTTTATGATTGTAACGAGTAACGATACAGCACATAAAAAATCTATTGGAGTAAAAGTATTAAACTCATCAAAAATATGTACTAAAGTAAAAGTGGAAGTAGGAGAAAAAAACAATACTCAAGTAAAGTACCGATACTGCCTTTTAGTACTTAAGTACAGTAGTGAAGTAGTTCTACTTCGTTACTATACATCTCTGCCTGTTACACATTTGTACTTACACATACCATTCAGTCGGCTGTTACTTGTGTGTAGTTATACAAACTTTGGAGCCGTGGATATATGTACAATGTGCACTTGTGGTTTCATATTACATACACATCTAGTTACTATGTAAGTACACAAGTATTAGGAGAACTTAACAGAAAGCGGGAGCATTTTGTGTTGTGATTACCTGTGTCATATTGTTTGCCGTCAGAGCATGTGGTGAAGGTTCTTGTTCTTGTCCTTTCCTTTCATTTGTTCTTCCTCTCCTTTTTTGCTCATCCTTCCTTCCAACCCTCAATCCCTCCTTTTTGCCACAGAGAGGAGGAAGAGGAGGAAAAGGATGAGGAGCTTCAGAAAACAGAGCTCTCTAGACAGTCATCCGAAAGGTATTTCAGCAGAAAAGGATTTCAAGGGTGTAGAGTCTTAGAGCTAGAAACCAGATTGTAGATCCTTATCCATTTTCTGATGCTATCTCTTCCCTGACTTGACTAACATAAATGTCTCCCAACATATCATGGTTTTCACCATCATTTACTAGATCTTCTACTGTTATTCTGTTGTTCGTAGCTGGATGCCATCAACAGTAGATGAAGCTTCTAGCTTGTGTTTGCCTTTAAAGTGCATGGTCAGCTTCATTCCCAAAGCTGCTGATACAGACTATGAGGAAAATCTCTGGGACAGGTCTGGGAACAAGGTTATCCGCAAGGCCCCAGTGTCCTCCCCTCCTTTTACCCCAGATTTTGGCCCCTCGATATCACCTAGACTGTCTTCTTGGGCTTCGGTCAGGTCTTTGGGGGCCCTCCCGTCCCGGGGTTCCTCTGTCACCTCCTCAACCTCAACCTCCCCAAGCGAAGAACCCCTGTCCCCAGTCCTTCCTCTGCTATCTTCCACACTTCTTCTTACTTGCCCAGTGGATTTGGACGAGGTGTCTGTGGGCACTCCGCAGGCTCGAGACCCAGATAAGCACTGCAGGTAGTGCAGATAGATGCAGTAAATTCTCGCCACTCACAGAATAAGTTCCATGCATGTGTAGATGGACTCTGTTCCAAATCTACCTTGAAGGCAATGATTCTATCTATAGCGTTTCAAGTCAGGTTCTATATCTTGAAAAAAAGCCACCTATGTAGATGGTTACATTTGGAATAGAGCCATTCAAAGCTGCATGCCATATTCAGAGAATGACTTTCACTCCCACATACTGCAAGTCAAGCTATGAGATCCCTGAGAGATGAACTTAGGAAACCCGTGTCTGTTTTTACTGATTCAAGTTTCACAAACACTATGAGCACAGTATTTGTGGAACTTTTATCCTCTAATAGGAAGGAAGTGTGGCATGGGATTCGCTTGATCTCTGGATCTCCTGTGAATGGCGAGGGTTTGTTGTTTTGCTTGTTCCATCAAGCCCACCTCTGAAAAGAATCAGATCCTCACCCTAGTGAATCATCACCCTATCCCTTTGTATTCACTTCAAAGAGGACACTGTAAAACGTCTGGTATCTTCCAAAAGTTGCACCCCCATAAAAAGTGCTACGCTCACCATGTCTTAACTTATGGTCATGTGCAATATGTGACTTATTCTGTCTTATATATCAAATCCTTAGACCAATAAAAGAAGAAATGGATACCAATATGATCAGAGCCTGATAAATCATTATACTCTGTGGGCTTTATGTTGCTTCTTTTATATTTGATGAAATGCAAAAAGGCAGATCGTTTTAAAAACTAAAGACCCCTTTTTGCATTTGAACCAGCCACTGTAGTGCAAGACACTCCCTAAAGGATGCTAACTTTAACTGACATTTACAGCTCATCTGCCTTTCATTGGTGCATTGTACCACTACAGAGCCAAGAGAAGCCTGTAAATTAAGTCACATGTAAAGAGGCAATTGTATTTCACCCTGAACAGTGCCTGTAGGGTCCACATTTCATGAAAATAAAGCTGAAAATGCTTTGCGATGTCATGTGCATGTTTGCCTGACATTAAGACTGCGGCAGCTTGAGGAACCCATCTGGATTATAAAGTGGATCAAAGACAGTTCTTTTTTTGGTCCTCTGGCTCTATGCATATGTGGACTCTTTAATATTTAATAACCTAATTACACAGCAGTCTTATGCTATCGGCACAGTAGCTATTAAAGTCAACATGACATCAAAATATCCTTTTCTGGGAAAGCTGGGCAACTATTGATGACACTGACTTACCTCCCATGGACTAGCAATGGCAAGCAAAGGGTTTGATTGGTTAGCATGGTCAAGTTTGCCCATGCTGGTAGGTGTTGTAACTACACCAAAAAGTACCTTTCTCCTTTGATGAACTTTTTAAACTAGCCTTGTATTTTGTCTTTTTTTACAAGCTGAAATTGCTTATCTATTGAAAAGGTGAAAATTGCATTGATTTTGCCCTTCTGCTGTCCTTGCTGGCTATTTAACCAGGTCTTTAATATTTAAATTAATAAACATACACTGCTTTGATTCACTTTTTGTCTGTCTTGTCACTGTACTTGTCTCTCGACTGCGCTTGTTTTCTTTTTCTGTCCCAGCTGTTAGTTAGACTAATCCTTCTGTAGTTTATGTGTCGATTACTAACTTCTTTTCATGTTCTGTCTCTTCTGTGCAGTCTGACAGATGTTAGATACTCAAACAAATCATGCAGTTCATGTGGCAGGTAAGGGAACACATTGCAAAACAAAGCACGTTTGTGAGCTTTGGTTTAAGGTTTAAAAGGAAGAGGTCATGTGGGTTCAAGACTTGCCAGTGTCTTTTACTAAATACTCATCTTTTCTTTTCATGTTTTGGAGTCTATATAAAGCTTGTTTGAAATGTTTTAAAGCTTTAAAAGCACATTGGTGTGCCATATTTAACCAATTTTATATATTGATATATTTTTGAATATTTGTAATCAATTACAAAAACTAATTGAATTTAATTTAATTCATACAATTCACAACGCTTTAAATGCATTGGCTTTTTATGTTTTTAGGTTCTGGAACAATTTCGAACAGTGACTGTTACATTGGTGATAAGCTAGGATTCATTCCCAGCTCTGAGTTCTTACTCTGATAATATGTGGAATGAATCACAACAGACTCAAACACTAAGACAAGTCTAGGGAGCAAATGACAGCGTGTCACTGACCTCTTTTAATGAAGATGTGGGATTGCACAGAGAAACAAGCCCCCGCATGTCTTGAATCATATCTTCCAATACAAGGTCATATCGCGTACATCTGCAGTCAGTGATCTGAGCTATCAAGCTGCTTTATTTGGGGAGAAGAGTTTATTTTGTCACTCACTCATGTGAAAGCATGATTTAGCAGAGCACCTGTGTGCGTGTGTCCTTGGCTTTTTGGGCAGTCGAATGAGGCTTCACATTGACCGATAGTGTCCGTTGTGGTCCTGATGGAGGAAATACATGACATCTCTTGGCTGTGTGTAGCTGATGATAGTGTGATAAATGAAGTGAATGGAAAATACGGCCAAATAATTATGTTGGATAAAACAAGACTTTTGCTTTATGCTGTCAAGAGGAAACTTCTGGACACGGAATCCTATACATAAAATCAGTTATATATGGCTGAACCTTGAGTTAAATTCTCTTTTTTCCTTTCTTTAGCAATAGTCACGCAGGTACATATCCTGGCAGGTCATCTGGGGTGTCCAGTGCCCCCTCAACACCCTACAACCGCTTCGGCCCCTCAGGAGCTTCACCTGCAGAAAATAAGCTTGACAGGTGAGGCACTGTTCCCCTTTGATGTGCATATGGCTCTGTTCTGCACGGGAATCTTAGAATGTTACTGTTCTGAGGCTAAAAGGGTCATGATTCTGAAAATAACATCAGAGAATATTAAAATATATTTCAAGTAGTAGTACGACGTTGCTAAAAACAACATTGTTTTGTGTATTTGGTGTAATGCAAAGTGTTTATGCAGTTTAAGGTTCAGAAAGCACTGGCTTTCTGAAATGGGTCGATTTTCACTAAGCTTATCATTCTAAAAAAAAAGGTGTGCTCTGATTGACCAGCTATCGAGTACATTCAATGTGATATATTGATGATACAAAAACAATAAAAGCCATTTCAAATGAGGCATTTGTTGCATTCAATGGGGACATAATTTTCTGATTAAAAAGACTTAGTACTGTCCTTTTAAGCATTGAATTGCATAAACATAACACCATGTCTGCATTTTTTGATCAGAGAAACAATAAACGAGAAGCACTAGGCTACTCTATTCTGCTTGTGTTTAAATATAGTAAGTAGCAGATTCTGTAAGTAATAAAACACACTTCAAAAGCACAAAACTGTCCATGCAAAGTTGGAATTGCCCCACTTTAAAAAAACAGCCTTTGTGCAGAGCCAGCATACCATAGTTTAAATGTGTGGCCCACACTTTAATGTTTGGATTGAACTGTTCTGTAGCAGTGTTGAAAATACTGCTTAACCACTGATTTCTAGTTGTGCCCTCTTTTTGAAGCCCAAACAAAGTTGTTTCACTTTCACAATGAAACACAGCGTCTCCAGAACATGGCGCCGGCAGTAACACTACATCGAGTGTAATCGCTCCGCCTTCTTTCTTTGCTTAACCCCTTAACTGTCACCCCCATTTTCGGGAAAACACATGAAAAAGTACTATACAAGCTTAAAAAGATGTAATTCAGGACATATATTAAAAAAAAATGTAGGTGTCCCGTATTCGGAACGGTGACAGTTAAGGGGTTAAACATTTGTCCAGTGTTAAATAAACCCATACTGTGACGTAGAAAAGTGGGGGTGTGTTTAAACAAGGTGTTTTAGTCTTAACTATTACAAAGAATATCTCTTTGGCTTTGACACTTTAGTCTTTGAAACTTTAGGGATCTTATCTATGCACTCTCAGCTTGTAACACCCCAAAGAGAAAGGAAAACTTGAAATTGCATCATACGACCCCTTGAAACGGTGTCCTCTACTATGACTGGATAATTGTTCCTCAGGTCAAGCTTACTGCTGAATGAATTAAGTATGCTACAACAAAGTATTTAACACTTTAGATGCCCAAGAATGTAATTGTTGCTATATTGAGGTACTGTTGTTCTCAAATTCTGTTCCTCTTTGGTTTCTCTCGTTCTCCAGGCCTTCTCTGGGTGGATTGTTGACTTCTTCCTACAGGCAACATCAGGAGTCTTTGAATGCTGAACGTGAGCGGAGGCGCCTGGAGAGAGAGGAAAGACTTCAGCGCATTGAACGAGAGGAGAGAAACCGTTTCAAGTTCGTGGCCTTTTTCAGCATTCATTTTGATGCATTGTGTGTTTTCACCCAGGACTACATTATTTAATGAATATGAAAAGTATATCAATGATTCCAGCGTAATCTAGTATCTCTCATGTTGGAGATGGCCATGAGAAACATTTTGTCTAGAAAAGCAGCGGAGGCTTACATCCAAATTTTATCAAAGATCTGGGAGTTTTCCGGACTGGACAAGTTATTGCTTTCTTATTATGGTCATTCAAAGGAAAACTGCATTCATATGAGACAGTGAGCAATCATTCTGGGCTGCAGAAAGACAAATGCTAGTTCCTTTTGTATGCTTGCCAATCCTACCATGTACCAAGTCTTTCAGTCAGCCTCTACTGTTGCGTAATACCAAATTAATGCAGTATACCATCTTGGACGGTTCCTACTTTATTAACATTATTTGAAAGGACGGTTTCTCCAAAAATAGAAATTCTGTCAGTCATAACTCACCTTCATTTTGTTCCAAACCCGTAACACCTTTGTTCATCTTCGGAACCAAAATTAAGGTATTTTTAATGAAATACGAAAGCCTTCTGACCCTGCATAGACAGAAAGGGAACTTCCATGTTCAAAGCCCAGAAAGGTAGTAAGAACAATGTCAAAATAGTCCATGCAAAGATATTTCTTCTCCTCTGTGCCATACTTCAATGCAGAATGTTGAGAGTACCACATGGTATACACGTGCATTCCTCTGCTTCAAAACAAGAATTTTCATTTTTGGATGAACTATCCCTTTAAACCCATGAACTCTGAATGTTTTTGGTAGACATATAAAAGGCTTTTTTCACCTTTTCATGTTTGCTTATGATGCTTTTCTTTATTGCAGTCGCGATTATGTGGAAAAGAGAGAAGAGGTCAAACAAGCTCGAGAAGAAAGGTACATTTCAAAAACTCACAGGAAGTCACAATTAAATGACATGTTTCTAATTTAGCAACAAAATGTTATATTAACTTTCTTATGCTCAAATTGTGCTAAGACCAGCCAATAGTCATAAGGGCGTTAAAGCTATGCATGCGCATTGTGTAGCCTCAGGTTTCTATGGGATTGAGCTTCTTGTTCAGTGTTTCTGATGCACTCTTTTCTAATGGTTGCTCATTTATTTATTGTTCACTTTGATCCACCGTCAGAATGAGATACTATTGTCATAATGGTTGCTATTTGCTTCCGATTTTTCTGACATGCTTTCTGACCATGTCTCCACTTTTCCACTTTATGTTGCAATTATTCTGAATATTGTATATATACAATGCATTTTTACATCAGTAGTCCTATATTATATACAGTAGATAAAGTGTCTAATACCTATATGTACACACACACACACACACACACACATTACTTTTACTTACTGCACAACTCTTTATACATTGTATTGATAAAAAAAAAAAAAAAAAAACAGCACATCAATCAGTAGGAATAGACAAGTATAAAATAGGGACTCTGTATAAGCAGATCAGATTCCCTACTTTGTAATGTAAGTAACTTAGTATTGTACTGTTGTTCCAGTGTCTCTCTTGTTGCTATGTATTGTATTAAAATAATTCCTCTTGTATCTGATACTGTGATGATAGACAGAACATTTAATGATAAATCAACATTATGTTTCCTATAGTATCACAGAGGATTTCAGCCATATTGGATAAATTACTGCAGTCCAACGCAATTATGTCATAAAGCCTTGTGCCGTGTTTAATATCAATTAACAGCACAACGGTAGTAATACACCTTGAAAACATTTATTGTACCGAGCAGCAGATGGGAAGCATGTGGGCACGCGCTGCAGGTGAAATATGGGCGTTAGGGCCCCTTTATTCCTGCTGTAGATTAAGACCTTTAAAGACGGCAAGACAAGGTGTGTAATTGACTTTAGACATGGGCTTTTTCCATTTACAGTAAATGTTAAAAACATGCATCCTGGCAAGTGGAACGGCTCAATGTCTTTTCTTTTATTCAAGATCTTATCAAAAGTTACAGTCTTCCAAACTTTTTTTTCCCTTCAGTTTAAGGTAAACCTTACAGTATAGTATAATGATGTTATGGAATTAAAGGCTAAGCCAACTTCAGGTGATAGAAAGGAAATGTTATATGGTTATGAAACATCTGGTTCTTGTTTTTAGTAAATGTTGTATACTAGAACTGACGCGTATTTTTTGGGGTTGATAAGACGGGAGGGGAGCAGACAGCATCTGTTTTGACACCTGTTAAGGGAGAGTTATAGGTAACATAGTGGGAGGATTTGGTTTGGAAGACTTTGGAAGTGAAGATTGTTTATGCACAAAATTGGAATCCATATTGTCTTGCAAGCTGATTGCTCTGAAATTGTCTCAAGTACAGCTCCCCTGAAACAAATATCAATCATTAAAATCATTACAAAATCTGGTAGAAGACAAAAAAGCCATATACGTTTAATCTTGTGAGTATACATATCTTAATCACTACTATACATTTCGAAATTAATTATTAATTAATAAATATAATGAATACATATATTAAGTTTTAGGAGTAACAACATATGACATATTGCAACTTTTATTTATTTATTTAATAAATTGATTGGACAGTAATATTTTTTGTTAAAATTATATTATTTTTGTAATTATTTTTATAAAGTTTTTTTTTATGATATCAGAACAGTTATACTTTATACTTTTTTCTTTCTTTTTTTAATTTCTTTTTTTTTATTGTAAAAATTTAAAACATAATCATCATAGAACAAGTGGTTGTACTTTATTTTACAGTATGTGTACTTGTACTTACAGTGTACTTACCCAAGAAACTACTGGTAATATAAGGTAACTATATGGGGTAGGGGTATGTTTAGAGGTAGGTTCAGGGTTAGTTTTTACCTATTTATTTTTATTACTACAGTAAGTACATATTATGTACATGAGGAACCGGACTGTAAAATAAAGTGATACCTGATTTTATACTCATTTTATAAGTAAAAAGATAAGTATTA
The DNA here is from genome assembly GCA_032359395.1 of Enteromius anoplus. Taxonomy (NCBI): domain Eukaryota; kingdom Metazoa; phylum Chordata; class Actinopteri; order Cypriniformes; family Cyprinidae; genus Enteromius; species Enteromius anoplus. The sequence goes on along the minus strand of JAUMHG010000060.1, from coordinate 7,744,743 downwards.
ATTAAAGATAAGTAAAACAATAAGTTTTCATGTCAGGCACGAAAATTAGCATTTCGTTATTGCCCTTATACATAAAGTTTGTAGTGACTTTCATCGTTTTATGTGTTGTGTGCAGATATAAGCAATTGGAGCGGCTGGCAGCAGAGGAAAATGAAAGGGAACGGCCGAGGACGGCACGGGGAAAAACAGAAATCACCCTAAGCCTGAGTTCACGATCCTCCAGCAGCTCCTTGTGTCGTTCTGCCACCCCTTTGACTGTAGAGGCTCAAGAGGATAAACGTTCTGTCCCAAATCCAGCACAAGGTGAGATTCATCTGTGTACAGTAATATGGTGTTGCGTTTCTGGAAAAATCTCTGGCCTTAATTTTTCCTCCAAAGTGTGGAATCAAGCTGTAACCACACAAATGGTTTGTAAAGAAAACAATGGTAAAGCCACTAGGGTAGTCAGCCATTAGGAAAAACTACATTTATTTGAGGTTTATTGACCTCAAATATTAACCACAATTTCAGAAATTGGGTCAGTGGTCAGTCAGCCTTTCATATATAGCCACATCTGAATCTGAGGGGCTGAACGACTGGAGCCTGGTCAATCACTCAGTCTCACTGAGGAGTTTCCGACTAGATTTAGACACACATATTCACATAAGAATCGCACACAATGTTTCGGTCTTCTAAGTTTTAGAGCGTTTTAAAGTGTTAGTTTAAATTTAAATGCTGATATTATTTACTCACTCTCCTGTCATTCTAAACTCATATGACTTTATAAAGGACAGATTTTAAATGTTTTGTTGAACTATACCATTAAAAAATATCTCTAAAAAACGAACCCTCCTACAGCAAAAATGTAATTTAATGAAATGCATGTGATATGAATGCCAATTAAAATGTTTTTTTTTTCACTTTAAAAAACTAAGAATTTTCCATAAATATTTGTGGCACTGTAACTGAGTGAAGTGGTTAAAAACTTTGGTTTATAACCAGTAGGTTAAAGATTTCAACCATACAGGATGTGAGCTGTAAGTACTGTAAGAGACTTAACCCTAAATTGCCCCATGAACAACAAAAAACAGTGTAGCGGTATGACGGGATATTTAGAATTACAGGGTGATATTTGATTATAGTACAAAAACAGAAAGAAAGAAGGACATCCATCAGCCTTGACATAATAATTGAATGAGTGGCTTGAGGTTGTCCGTTCAGTTATATCACATTCATGTGGTTTCTGAAGGCCAGACTATTCACTGGTCAGTGAATGAAAGCATGACCATGCCTTGTGTAAAAGGATAGCAGTGTGGATCTGACTGTGGTTTCAAAGGTCTGAGCTCCTCCCAGAGTGTAAATTGAAAATGTGGGACAAATCAACTGGGAAAGTAAGACTTCATTTAAATCTTTTTGTGTGCGTATCAACAGCACATACTTCATATATTTTCATAATTAAAGTGTAATATATTGTATACTATAATATTTTTCAATAACGACATTTACTGTTAACATCTCTCAGTCATTCAGCTTTCATGTTTCTCCTGTGTATTCATATAAAGTGTTTGATGGTAAGGTCGTGTGGAATTTTGTTTTGTTATTCCCCATGCTCCTGCAGGATCACATTTCCTGTATTTATTTGCTTTCTGAATGTGGAGGAGTAGATGTGGTAATGTTATGTGGGTTACCGTAATACAGACACAGGGAGAGGGGGACGTTTATGTGCAGACTGCATGTGAGGGCTGAGGGGTGCGTGCATTGTATGCATGCAAAGTTTCTGCACTGCATCTTTAATCAGATTTTGGTCATGTTTTCATGTTTTAAATACATCTGTCTGTCATCTTTAAAATAATATTAAATTATACGCGAAGCAAAACTGTGATTACTGAATCACTCACTTTAACCACACGCACTCACGCACACACATATCCAGATTACTGGAATGAAGATGGCACAGTCCAATAGGTCAAACTCAATCTGTTTCGTATATGTTACATGTGCAAAAGCAGTATTTCTAACATGTTGCAGTTGTGTTGGCAGTACCAAATCTCAGCACCTGCAACTTAATCAAGCATATCAAGCATCAAGCACACGGTAAAAAAAAATCTGTTAAATTTATGGTATTTTTGTTTTAAGGTTTTATGTTAAATTTACTGTTAAATACCGTAATTTCTAATAATGAACTGTAATACCTGATATAATATTAATATACCAACCTATTAAAGTTGTTAAAATCTTTTTTGTACCTTTGAAATACACTGATACCTACCAAATGCAGGCGGTGATGGGAAAGTCACATGATCATCACAAGTAGCTTTTAAATATTAACATAGGGAAGGAGGAGCTCCGTGTCATTCACACAAACAGTAAACACCATCATGGTTAGAATTATTAAACTGAAATGTGCAATAAACATTCATTTAACAACATTACATGTAAGATACAACCCTAATAAACATAACTGATAAAAAAAATAAAATAAAATAAGAAGAAACATAGTTATTGCAAAGAAAAAACATCAAATTCAAACAAAATTTAAAATGCAATGCAGAGAATTCTAGGAATGTCAGTTTACAGTGTTTCCCTGTAAATTTTACAGGAATTTACCGTTACCATAGCATTTTCAACATTTTTTATTGTTAAAACCACGGTCATTTTTTACAAAGTATATATCCCTTTCAAACTTCCTGAAATTTGTTGTGGTCTTTATAACAAGGACATGGTCAGTTTAACTTGTAAGGCCTTTAACATTGTCATTGGATGGAAGGTTCTTCATCTCAAGTTTATTTCAAAATGGCCTTGTTTAATCATTAGCTCCATGGGGGGCTTCTTATCTGGAATGTGTACCAAGCCAATCTTTTTTCCTCCCCTCAGGAACTGAGTCTGAAACAAGCCGTCCCGTGCAGGCAGCAGTTGCGTGGCCTTCCTCAGAGCCTCCCTCGTCCTCAGTGTCTGCGCTGGTCTCGCCTTCCAAACCAGAGGACGAACAGAAACCTTTGGAACCATCAGACATCACACTCTCTCTGTCTCCAACAGACTCTGAGCCAGAGAGACCTGAGGCAGAGGAGAAAGCAGAGGAAGCTGAAGCTGATGAAGAACTGGTAGTGAGTGGAATGAAAGATGAAAAGAAAGAAGAAGCAGAAGGAAACTTTGAGGAAGAGACTAATGAAATGGGTACAGAGGAGTGTGTGAGAGAGCAGATTTTAGAGAGGGATGTAGAGGAGAGTGTCGTCCTAAGTGAGAAAGAGAGGCAGAATGAGGAACTGAATGAGAAAGATAACTGCTCTGCCTCCAGCATCTCATCAGCCAGCAGCACTCTGGAGAGAGAAGAACGTGAGGAGAAACACGTCAGTGACAGTGACTCCGGTGAGAACAACACATACTGATCAAATTCTGTGACAATCACCACTGGGTTCACTGTAAACATTTCCCTCTGCCAAGTATTTTTTCATCCACCATGAAACTATTCATTTTATTTATTGTTGAACTTTTGTGTGTTTTGGTCCCTCCAAAAACATTATAATGACTTTTTCTACTAAGAATTACCTAGAAATACACTAATAATCTACCGAGAGGAAGGTTAAGTGTGTTATGTATATGTTATATGTTGATATGTAGTTGCAAAGTTACTTTTATTTGGCAGAATGTCTAGAGTGGACTATCAAAATAAAGTGTAACAAATTGTCCTTGCGTAGATGCATCTACATCTAAAAGTGCACCTGTCACAAGGTGTAGACCACTAGTGACTTTATCCTCACGTTTTTTATTTTGCAAGGATTATTTCACGTACAGTATGTGGAAAATGATTGAGTTCTGGAAGAAAATCATCCTAAAAAGATTTAGAAGAGTCACAGATATTTTTATTATACACATGTCTTTTATTTGAAGCATGCACACTTGCATCAGCAAGAATCAGACAGACAGAGTTATTCAAATTTGATTTAAGTGATGTATTCTGTTGAAGTTCATAAATGTTACCAGCCAACTGGCGTTTTATCACATTAGTTTGCCAAGCATCAAAAGATATATTTGTTTTTAAACTAATAATAATAATGCAAACAACAGTTTCATAGTCAGAAATAAACATTTATGGCTAATTTTGTTGCCAGTTTAAGGTTATTTTTCTAGTTTATCCATCATTTGCAGATAAAATTCAACAAAATATAGTTTCCTAGTTTACCTGTCATTGGCAAATGTAAGCTAACTTTTTTTAGTAATCAAAATTCATTCCAATATTTCTTTTTTTTTCAGTAAATATGTCTAAAAATTGTACCTATTGTTAAAACTTGTTCTGAATTTGTATTCTTAGGCCAGTGGACAGACTGTATGAACACATCGGATGGGAACGATCAGTGCAACAAAGTTCTTCACAGCAAACGCTTCATGCTGGACATGCTTTATGCACAAAACAAGAAGGCAGAGGACGATGAGAAAGAAAAGGAGAATGAGAAAGAGTGTTCAGGTGAGGACTCTTCTGTGACCAGCCTTGTTTGTCGCATCTCCACTCTGGAGGTGCATCGGCAAGCTTGTGATGACAACATGAAGAAACTGGATGTGGAGCATCTGGAAAACCAGGGTAGCGTACGGGCTGTGGCTGAGAAATTTCGTGATTTGGTGAAAGGACTGGTATTGCCTCATGAGGTGGAGCATTCTGGGAAGGAAAAGCAGCAAGCACAGGAAAAACCTCTGCCGGCTCCTTCACCGACACCCCCTAAAAAGGAGTCAGACCACATATGGGACCAGCTGATGGCCACACCACGGGAGCTACGTATCAAAGAGCTGGACTTCACGGACTTGGGAGAGGAGGATGATCTAGACATTTTGGATGTTGGGAATGTGATCGGGTCAAGTGACCTCACGCCACCTCCTCCCCCACCTCCCTGCTTGCCCAGCCTTCCACCCCCGCCACCTTTATTTGGATGCCCTCCACCTCCCCCTATCCCTGGCGTGATGATGCCCCCTCCACCGCCTTTTTTGGCCTCAGTATCTCCCCCACATCTCGGATCTCCTCAGCTTAGTCAAGGAGAGCCCCTGCTTTTCCAGAAGAAGAAGAAGACAATCCGGCTGTTTTGGAATGAGATCAGACCTATGGACTGGCAGTACAGCAACCACAAGAGATGCAGGGAGTCACTGTGGTCCAAACTGGATCCGGTCAAACTGGACATAGCCAAGTTGGAAAACCTATTTGAGACGAAATCCAAGGAGCTCCCAGTTACAAAGGTACTGTTAAATGACCTCTTTTCAGTATCTCTTCCAAATTTTTCCAAATGCAGGTATGCTTTTTTGTTGTTTAAATCCTGAAAATTATTTGTTTACCTAATATTGCACAGTTTATTTTTGTATCAGTGTTGTCATAGTTAATGGTAGATCCAGAGTTATCCATAAGGATAGACAAGAGTAGGGTTGCACCAGCCATTTGGATGATATTATTTAAAATGGGATGAACCAGTTAATTATGGTCTTACTAGGCATATTAGAAACTTACAGGCTGGTGTGTTGAGTCAAGTTGTAGCTAACCACTGTAGCACATTGGACATACTAGCACTACAGTCACGGTAACTACTAGTTTATGGCTGATGTTTCAGACTTCATCGGTTTCTTTCTGGAGAGCCACTAAGAACTCATTTATTCACAGAATTGCCTTTCTCTAAAAATGAAAATGAGTTTAAATGTCAATATTTTCGTTCCGAGTTTAATGTACATTTTTGGATGCGTTACTGTATGCACTTCATTTATAGTTATTTTTTTATCCAATAAGAAAACATGCACATAAATTACGACATGGAAACACATTAAAGAAATAATTTCAAAACTAACAAAAAAACATTGTTGTGCATTGCAACAAGCAACCAAAGTGAAAAACAATGAATAAATGAATGACTGAATGAATGAATAAATAAAGGCAACCGTTATGAGTATAATCAACGTACTGAAAATCTGTTGTATCAGCTTGCTTACAGCAAGCATAATAATAATACTGTAATAAAGTTTTCTGAACTCTTTTTACATTTTTTTTTTTGTTAACCTGTGCATTCATAACACATTAAAGTGATGCAGAACTTACTTAGTTTATCTAACGTGTGTATCAGGTTGTTGAGAAAACGGGAAAGGTTATATAAAGTTACTTTTTGTACAACAAAATAAATTGTTTGCATACACTAATCACACAAATGGTGACTATACAACAAAATATGATCAAAAACACTGCATGAACTATTAACTCTAAAACAGCAAAATGTCACTACTATTGATAATAATTACTCAAACTGATCATTTGTGGTCAAACTATATATACACATTGCCTTCCAATAATATTGGCACCCTTGGCAACCTGAGCAAAGGTGACTGTGAAAATAAATCGGCCTTGTTTATCCTTTTGATCTTTCATTCAAAAATTTCACCAAATTCTGAAGGAAAACAATTGAAAATGGGGAGATAACAGTTCTGAGGTTTCTCCTGTAATGCCTGAAGAGTTTGGAGAACACATGATAAGAGAAAAGAGACCGTTCCTTCATCCAGAATCTCTCCAGACTCTTCAGAATACCAGCTCCATGATGGCGCTTCTCCTCTCTAGTTCACCTCACTCATTTTCTGCAGGGTTCAGGTCAAGGGACTGGGACGGCCATGGCTTCATTCTGTGCTCAGTGACTAATTCTGGTAATTTTTTTTATGTTTGTTTTGGATTATTGTCCCAGTGGAAAACCCAACAATGGCCCATTATAAGATTTCTAACATAGTTAGTGAATTATTGATTTGTTATCTGTTGGTATTTGATAGAATCCATGATGCCATGTGTCTAAACAAGATGTCCATGACCTCCAGCTGAAATATAGACCCACAACATCAAAAGCACAGCAGTATATTTCATTGTACACATTTTTTAGTTTCATCTAATCATAGAAGCCAGTCCCATTTGTAGATCCAGTCCTGTCTGACAACTGAACATGCTGGAGATTGTTTTTTGGATGAGCGAGGAGAATTGTTCTTAAACCCTCCTGAACAACATGTGCTGATGTAGGGGATGTTTGACTATTTTTTAAAGGTTTTCTGATCCTGAGACTCAAGTAATCAACTGATCCTTAAAGAGTCTTTAGCCACTCTAACTCTACTCCTCGGCGTGTATTAGGAGGACAGCTTTGTAACATTTTATGTTGATTGGAAATGCTTAATTATTTCCCTGTTGGTGGAAATGGAAATTTTCCCTGCTCTAGCTCTGTTCTTAAAGCCACTTCACTAATTGGTGAAGCTCAATTATCTTTTGCTGCACACCATAAATATATTATTTGTTTTTCATTGTGTTGATGATTAAGGAAATTTGGGCTTTGTTTTCCCTCCTATATATATATTCTGTGAAACAAAAAAAACATGGCTGGATAATTTCATGTCCATAATCTTCCCTGGAATGCTCAAAATAGTGAATATGAATGGGAATAAATTTCTTTAATAATAAAAAATAAAAAATAAAAGTATTGGGGGGAAAAAAAAACATTTATTTAATCACAAGAATTTCTCCCTATTTTCTTTTTTCCCCCCTACAATGCAGATTTATTTTCACAGCCACCTTTGTTCAGATTTACCAAGGGTGCCAGTATTAGTGGAGGGCACTGTATATATTATTCTACTTTGGTATTACCTGGCTTTTATCAGCACATGTGACTACAAGCTCTAGCTGCTAGGAGGTTACTTTGATCTTTTCTGGGCCTTTCTTCTGTGACACATGGTATGAATTCTGACACCTTCCGTCGCCCATATGCAGCCTGCATAGCGCTTTCTTATGACATGATTGCACATGTTTAAAAAAGAGCTGCAGAATGTAGGTCAGAATGTCAATAGGTTGGTTGATTGGCTATGATGGATTCCTTGTATTACCTAAAAGCTTAATCAAAGGTGCTTTCTGCGATCCATAAATCCTGCTGCCACTCAAAACAAAGTTAAGTCACAAGTCACTGCTTGGCTGAAACATTCTAAACCTAATCAATTCAGCCTGTTACAACGATCTTGACGTTTTTTGTGTGCTTTAAACTCAAACATGAACTGCACCGTCATTCAAGGTTGTACAACAAAGTTCATTTTATGCTTCCATGTAATTTTTCTTTCATGTACAGAGATAAATTCCTGACCTGAGACAATAAACTCTTGATGTTCATCATCACAGGTTTTCAGTGTTGGAGATGAATTAATGTTCTTAGATGGAGATCTATCATTTTATTTGGTTTGTTTGCTCTAAGATGGTGTCTCAGAAATGTGGCCTGCATGGGGTTTCCTCTCCTCTCTGCTCTGAGCAACCTTTTCCAGCTGTTTTTCATTTTTCACCCATTCTCCCTCCCTTTTTCCTCTGAGCCCCTCCTCTCCCCCTCTTTGGCAGCAGACGGAGTACCATCATGGCTCTGCTCCTCCCAAACTATTCTCCATCAAAGTCCCAAAATAGCCCTCAGGTGCTTGCGTGCCTTTTCGGCAAGTAAACATTAAACATATCCCGGTTTTGTGTTCATATCTCAGGAAGCCATTTTTGGGGTAATTATCCACATTAAAGAAATGCCTTTCCTATTCAGCTCAATGGCCAGCGTGAGAGTTAGAACAGACTGAAAGATCCGTATTTCCTTTTAGGTGTGGGAGAATAGATGTGTATCATGATGGCCGAAGCAGGCTTGTTGTGGGAACTAGAAACTTTTATTTGATTATTAGAAAGGCTGAAAACAGTGGTACTGCTTAATATTTTTGTGGAAACTGTGACATGTTTGTTTGATAAGATTGATGCAGTGTTGGGTATAACTAGTTACTAAGGGATTAGTTATGGTAATTTACAGTAATTATTTTTCCCTTGAAAAAGTAAATTAAGAGATTACTATGATTTTTATTTGTTAAAATTAAAATACAGTTATGTAATTGAACTTAATACTGTGTATAGATTGTAAAACATATTCGTTTTGATTGGACAAACATTTCCCTCCACAGAATATATAATTAAATAAAAAGATTTAGACCACTTAACTTAATGATTGTTATTGGGATGGATAGAGAATTTCAACCAACATTACAACAAATGTGTCTGAAGACAATCACCTATTGGACCTTTAATGTATTATTCAGCAATTAATAGTCAATTATTAAACCTAATGACTACTTTACTAAGTTAACAGTGACAAATGGACCCTAATCTAAAGTGTGACCAGAATAGCTTATTTAGTTACCTTTTATTCATTTAAAAAAGAATTAAAAGAACAGTTTTTTGACTATCATTAACTTCAAGGTTGATATAGGACTTAGAAAGTAATTGGTAATAAGTGATGAAGAGAGCAATTTGTTCAGTAGTCTTATTACATTGTTGTAAGTAACTTACTACATAATATTATCCTTCCAAACATCTGGTATTAAAAATCACAAAATCATAACATTTTTCTGTGATGCATTTTTGTTTGCCATTGTTAGAATACAAATGTACTGGGCAAATTCATAGACTATGGCCATTAGTTAAGTGTTGTTTGTTTTCTAATGCATTTTGTCTGATTGCAGTTCTATTTTGTCCAGTGAAGCCAACCAGAAAACCTTGATGTCTTGACCACTCAAAGCATAGTCACTCCTAATAACGTTTATGTATCTGATTTCAGAAAACGGCAGCAGATGGTAAGCGTCAGGAGATCATCGTTCTGGATTCCAAAAGAAGTAATGCCATCAACATTGGCCTGACGGTCCTGCCTCCTCCTCGCACCATCAAGACAGCCATCCTCAACTTTGACGAGTACGCCTTGAGCAAAGAGGGCATAGAGGTAATCCTGCACTGGTTTAAAATCACATTCCGTTTCGCAAATTATGCCAAATCAACCACAAGTAACGAAGCAAATTCGACATGATGAAGTTATTAAGAAAAGCTACAATAAAACGCAATACATACGTTTCAGTTATTAAGCTAGTACAATGCATGGATACACTTTAGTCCTGTGAATGCCAGACAGGTTACCATGCAGAAAACACATCTGTACTTAATACCAACCTTGTTTTGAATCCACGTGAGTCACTCATTCCTTGAACCCACTTTCGCTCTCTTTCTCTTTCTTTCTCTTGTTACATCAATCATTCAGGCATTTATGATCATCCCCAGACTGCTACATAAAAGCATATTTTAACCAAAATACACGGTTCTCTACAACTGTGTTTAACAAGACAGAGACACACAGACTGAAGTTGAATTGGCAAACAAAAAGCATCGAGTCAAATCTTCTGTTCAAAATAACTCAACCTCGTTGCCCTGCGTATACATTTACTTTGGATATCCGCAAAACCAATAGATTTTACCCTTAAAACTAATGTTTAGCAAGTTGGTTTGGCCGGCGATTGGAAATATTATGTGGATTTCCTGCATAAACTGAAGGATTTTTGGCAGCGGCCATATAATTCATCCCAAAGATTAAAGGTTAGAAAAATGCTTCATTAAACTGTTGCAGCCCATGATACAGATCTGAGGTAAATGTCTCAATATCTACATGTGAATAATGGAGCTCCCATTTTCTCATAAAATCTGTAATTTTTTATCTTTCGTCATGGGAAAAATGGATTAGAGTGTTTCTATCCAGCCTTTATGTCTCTACAGAGAGCGTTATATTCTCACAGACAACCGCAATTTATGTTTCTCAAGATTTTATCACAAATTTTGTTCTGGTCAGGAGAAATTACCTTTTTTATTCAATTATTCAATTGTGCAATGGCGGGATATGCCTGTAGCAGATGAAATAGCAATGAAATAGCCATCATTTCCCACATTTGTGAGTAATGCTGTGCCTTTCCAGGTGTTGTTATTCACATGACTAATAGAGCGAGTGCCTTTCTAGGGGCGAATCCCCATATACAACGGTTTTTGACAGTGATACTAACACTCCCTGCTGGGTCTCGTGCTCTTTCGTAGAAAATCCTGACAATGATTCCTACAGAGGAGGAGACGCAGAAGATTCAGGAGGCCCAGCTGGCGAACCCCGACACACCGCTGGGCAGTGCAGAGCAGTTCCTCCTCATTCTGTCCTCCATCAGTGAGCTGTCCGCCCGCTTGCAGCTTTGGGCCTTTAAGATGGACTATGACGCTTTAGAGAAGGTCAGCCTCATGTTCTGTTACCCCGCTTTAAACAAATGAAATGACATCATGGCGGTTTGGAGCCAATTGTTTTTGACATCTCCTTTACTATATTGTCAGCAGGGGCTTTAACTGTTGGATTGTGGCACAAAATTGGGGCGACAGGTCATTAAATCATATAAAACAAAAAGTTGGTAACACTTTAGAATAGGGAACGCTTATTCACCTTTAATTACAACATTTCCCTTAATAAATTCCTAATTTGCTGCTTATAAGTAGTTAGTAAGGTAGTTACTAAGGTTGTTAAATTAAGGTAGGATTATGGATGTAGAATAAGGTCAAAGAGATGCTTAATAACTTCTAATAAATGGCTAATATTTTAGTTATAAGCATGCTAATAAGCAACTAGTTAAGAGACCCTAGAATAAAGTGTTACCAAAAATGTATTTACATTTATGTATA
>JAUMHG010000060.1:7715559-7730938 GCA_032359395.1 Enteromius anoplus | reverse complement strand
GGTTTATAACATACTTATAGATCTCTCTTTATATATATATATATATATATATATATATATATATATATATATAAACCATGGATTCAGTGCAAGCAAGAACACCTGACCTTTTGCACACAAAAAAGTCACATGATCACAGTTACAAATGTGCTTTTTTGAGTCCAGAACATTATTTTGTCTTTATAAAATTATTTGTTTTAGTTATTTCACAAAAACATAAAACTTTCAGTTTATTTCCAGATTTAAATTTGAAATTTTTAAATCCCGTATTTGCAATATCATCTTAGACTTTTGGACCCCAGTGTACAAACAATGGCAGTGTTCCACGTGCAAAAGAAATCAAGCCTTCACAATTTCATGTGTTGTTGCTAAAAGTGAAGCACTGAAGTGAACGGACCAATCATGAGATGCCTTTGTTGATCAGCGGTTGTCCTGTCTCATTCAGGTTGACTTCGACCAGCTGCAGGAAAACCTATGTCAGATGGAGCGCCGATGCAAAGCATCCTGGGACCACCTGAAGGTCATCGCCAAACACGAAATAAAGCCAGCCCTTAAGCAGCGCATGTCAGACTTTCTTAAAGACTGTGCAGAGAGAATAATCATCCTCAAAATTGTTCATCGTCGCATCATAAACAGGTCAGACCTGATTTGTTTTTGAAGGACTATCTTTGCGAATGAAAAAGAATTCTTGAAATCTGATCTCAGACTGATATATATCTCAGTCTAATATCAGTTTTCAAGTATCATTTTTCATATTTCAGATGATCTAAATGTTGTTCAGATGATATTTTTGCTGTCTCTTGTACTGTGGTGTTGTAGAGATGTCCTAAGTTCAGGTCAATTGAAAGTCTGTGTTTGATCAACAGGTTTCACTCGTTCCTGCTGTTCCTGGGCCACCCGCCGTATGCGATTCGAGAGGTGAGCATCCACCGCTTCAGTAAGATTCTGAGTGAATTTGCACTTGAGTACCGCACCACCCGAGAGCGAGTGCTGCAGCAGAAACAGAAAAGAGCCAATCACCGCGAGAGGAACAAGACCCGCGGAAAAATGATAACAGAGGTGAGTGTGAAGGTTTGCAGCACAAGATTACCATACAAGAGATAGCTCACCCAAAAATGTCAGTTCTGTTATCGTTTACTCACCCTCATGTTGTTCCAAACCTGTATGAATTCATTTTTTTTTTCTCTTTTAAACACAAAATAAGATATTCTGAAGAAAAACCAAACAGATGGTAGCTAATGTGTTTTTGGGTGGTAATGTGTAATTTTTACGAAATATCTTCAGAATGATATGAGGTTGAGAAAATGATGACAAGTGTTTTTTTTTTTTTTAGATTAACCTTTAATATTAAGGGGAAAGTGATGACACTACAGTAAGTTTTAAACCATTAAACCATAAATCTAGATTGATGTTAATTTATAAAAGACATGTTTAACTTTAGGTTGTTCTCCCAGCGTGCGCACACCTCTCTCTGCGTCTGTTCTGTTCAGTTAAAATAGATATTATGTTGCTTCTAACTCTATTTTACATGCAAATATAGACAAAATCACAGCATAGCCATTGTCTATATCTTATGTGTACTTGGTTTCATCAGATAATGCTCGATTATAAATAAGGATTTTAATCCAGATTAACATCTTGTAAGGTAGAGCTAGTTCAGTAGGCCTTATAATGGCGCGCATTTCAGTCACTATTTCATATTCATTCAGTTTTTCTGATAACAGAAACCATTAAATATATCAGTGAAAACAGTTCTATTGAGAATTAGGGTGCATTGAATAACATTATGTGACCACAGAGAAGCAAAATAATATGACGTACTGACGTAATGAATATGCAAATTGACGTATGACGTCATCTAGCGACAGGTTAAATTGGATGTGTGAAATGTTTAATAATTTTTTGTTATTAAAATTGAAAAATTGAAGTTCATGTTAATTTGTATGCCATTGCTATGTTCAGTGTTCATGTAAACTGTTTAATAAACACTTCCGGCACTTTTTTCTCTTCATTAGTTTAGTTTTTCCTGTAAATGATTCAATAAATACCGTACCGTGAAGTTTTGATATCGTTACGTCCCTAATTATGAACAAATGTAAATAAACAATGAACAGTTTATTTATAAATTAACATTAATAAAAGTTTCAAATTGTAATTTTGAACATTATTAATTTCTATAGCAATAATTTTTTATCTTTTTTTCAGGACATGTTATATCAACATTATTAAGCTCCATTATACTTCTCCAAAATAAATATTTCTGCTAATAAAACCATTGATACAGCAGATGGCACCGATGATAAATAATAATAATAATAATAAATAAACATAAGATTAGAAGAAAAAAAGGGCATAAAATTACCATGCCTTTATTCTCATTTAACTAATATCTTATTTTTTTAGGTTTTAAAAGTTTAAGTCAAATATTTGATTTGAAAACTGTTATTTGTGCCATAATTATTGTACAGAAAAACACCTCCGCTCTCAGCTTGTTTTCTCTCTCATTTCCGGAACTATTTACAAAAAAGAGTGAACAAGCTGCTTATTTTCTGTGCTTCATCATTGCACCACAAGAGGGAGTTATTATTCTTTCTGATGTTTCCAGTGTCTCATTCACATTTGAGACCAGCAAGGTCCGATTCTTATTGTGTGTATGTTTCTCTTTCATTTCTCTTGCTCTGGCCCATAGTGCTCAGGACACCCACAAAACACACTCAGCACTTGCATTACAATAATAAAACATTGTAAACCAAGCGGGCTATTGTCAAGGGTTTTGCAGCTCTGGACTTGCCCTGGGTATTTGTTACTCCAGGAGGCCAATTTAATGCCTCTCGTGGGGGATGTCATAGCCAGGATAGCCCTTCATGGCATGTTATGCTTGGCAGGGGTCTTCCTCAGTCTAAGAGGGGTGTCTAATTCAATCTCTGTGTGAAAATCCAAACCTTTGGATGTCCCTGTAGGAGCGCTGAAAGCAGGCTCTGGCTCTGTAGAGGTAGAGCTGAGGTAAAGTTCGGTTACACATGTTGCTGGAAAACAATATAAGCCCATGTGGATTATGTAGAAACAAGATGTGTGTTTACATTTCTGAAACCTCGTTCTGAAAACACCTTGTAGCTGTGTGCTTGGTTTTTTGTTTTTTTTACCTTATGCAGTAATAAAACTAAGTCATATTTTTGCAGTGTGACATTGTTTATTGACAGTTAAGCAAATACCACTTCCCCCAACTTCTCATTATTATAATGCATTTTTGTTAATTAAATTTTTAAAGCCTCCCGTTAATAATTTTGTTTATTATTTTTAACAATTGTTTAAATAAGCAAAAGCATATAGGCCACATGATACCATGATGTGAACTTAATCTACCATTTTCTTACAACAGTTAAAAAATAAAAAAGGGCGGTCATATACACACATACATATACACACACACATACAACTTTTATTTTATGGTCATTAGAGTTGGTGACAAAATGTACCTATAAAGACAAAAAAACGCTTGATCGCTTTTTTTTTTAAATAATTTTTTATTTATTTAATTAATTACATTTGAGGTAATGTGTGACCTGGACAGAATTTTGGCAGTAAAAAAAAAGATAATCATAAAGTTAATAAAGAGTTAATGAAATTCAGGATAGTACATTTTGGAATTTTTTTCGAAATCTTGATTTCTGAAACCAAATACCAAAAAAGTTTTTCAACCCAACATTTCCTGTTCATCTTCTCCACTATGTGACTTCTTTAATTTCTTCTCTGTAGAGTGATGAGGAGGAGGATGATGAGGTATGCGTGTATCTGTGTGCTTTTCTAAACTTGTGCATGGATGGGTTTGAATGAATGCACTGACTTTTAATGTCTGGCATGTATTACCAAAGAATTTACAAGTTGTACTGAATTAGGGATTTAGACATTTCATTGCGTTTCTCCATGTGAATTCAGACAGAAGATAAGAGCATGTTAACCTATTATAAATGTAACATGATGTTGATCAAAGCTGATGCAGTGAAGCTATTTCAAGATCAACTCTAAATTAAAAGTCTGCTATTAATAATTCAAAACTAAGAGATGTAACATTGATTATGTGGAACTTTAAATATGGTGCTTGGACTTAAAATAATTGACTAATATGTGAATAATATACTAAACCGCTATGAATGAAGATGTTTTGGGGTGATGTGTATTTTTTTATTTTTGAGTCTGGTAAGATTGATTTTAACCATAAAGCACTGGTGTTTAGCTCTAGGGCTGTCAAAAAATTATTAAAATTTTGAATATTTGTCGAATTTAGAAAATTTCTCCATAACAAAACATGTCTCAGGATTTTATGGTGGTTTTTCTGCATGTCAAGTTTTAAAATTAAAAAAGTAGCCTTTGATTGGTACAACGGTGTTTTAGTGCCACAAAAAAAAAATAAATAAAAAAATCTAAAACTTCCAGATTAAAGTCGTAATATTACAAGAATAAAAGTCGAAACTATGAGAACAAAGTAGAAACTAAGAGGATTTTCTATTTCGACTTTATTCTCATAATATTTCAACTTTATTTTCGTCATATTTTGACTTTAATCTCATAATATTTCGACTTCATTCTTGTAATATTTCAACTTTATTCTCGTAATATTTTGACTTTAATCTCATAATATTTTGACTTTAATCTCATAATATTTCGACTTCATTCTTGTAATATTTCAACTTTATTTTCGTAATATTTTGACTTTAATCTCATAATATTTTGACTTCATTCTTGTAATATTTCAAAATTTTTCTAGTAATATTTTGACTTTAATCTCATAATATTTCGACTTTAAACTTATAGTATTTCGACTTTATTCTCTTAATATTTTGACTTTAATCTCATAATATTTTGACTTTATTCTCGTAATATTTTGACTTTAATCTCATAATATTTTGACTTTATTCTCGTAATATTTTGACTTTAATCTCATAATATTTCGACTTTATTCTCATAATATTTTGACTTTAATCTCATAATATTTCGACTTTATTCTCTTAATATTTTGACTTTATTCTCGTAATATTTTGACTTTAATCTCATAATATTTCGACTTTATTCTCGTAATATTTTGACTTTAATCTCATAATATTTTGACTTTAATCTCATAATATTTCGACTTTAAACTTATAATATTTTGACTTTATTCTCGTAATATTTAGACTTTATTCTCGTAATATTTTGACTTTAATCTCATAATATTCCGACTTTATTCTCGTAATATTTTGACTTTAATCTCATAATATTTAGACTTTATTCTCGTAGTTGCAACTTTATTCTTGTAATATTACGACATTAATCTCGTAGTTTTATATATATATATATATATAAATATATATATATTTTTTTGCCACTAAAATACCATCTTAGATTGGTATTCGTTCCTTGACAAAATTTTACATGTGCGCAGTGCTGTTTTTTTCCCATAATTGTTTTAGCAAATGTATTAATTACATTTTCTTTTATAAACATTATTTTAAACATTATGCATTTTATCCAAAAAAAAGAAGCGTTTTTATTATTCTTTGAAGAAACGTGTATTTTTAAATATAACAAAGTTATGCCTTTTAAATTCGAAAAATAATTTGAATTTATATCATATTTAAGTAAAAATTTCAAATTGACTTTTTCAGTCATTTCGACAGCCCTATTTAGCACAACCAAACAAAATAACTATAAAAAATTCAACTATTACTACTGAGTGTAATTTTTATCTATGATCAATTGCTTTGTTATTTATTTCCGTCCTCAGAGTGGGAAGTTTGCAGGAACTCCTCTGGAGGGTCAGGAGAGTCAGCCACAGGGTTTGGGTTACACGGAGGACGCAGCTGAACATGAGCAGATGACTGCAGTACTTCGTACCAGCCTGCAGGGCGGCGACACTCCGTCCTCTGTACTCCCTGGCCTCCGCACACGGACTCGAGCCACTCGAGGTATATTCATGTGTTCAGAGATACACATGATGCTGATTTGCAGGCGCTGTACGAGTCCTTAAAGGGCTGAAACCATTTCTCTCTTCTCATCTCATTTCCAGGCCATACGGCACTTTTGTCTGCTGCAAATGAAGACGCTTCCAATTGTACAAATGATACAGCGGATGAGATCATGGAACGCATTGTGAAATCAGCCACTCAGGGCCCCAGTCAACGCACACAGCCCCGTGAGAGGAGACGCTCCAGAGCCAACCGCAAATCCTGTGAGTCTTAATGCCTATGAAAGGTTACCCTCCAAAGGAACTCTAATAAAATAAAATAAATGTATCTGAATTAAATATATAAAAATGGAAAGTGTCACACAATCCTTCAGAAGTAATTCTGTTATTTGGTGCCTAAGAAACATTTCTTATTACTAACTATGTTGAAAACATTGTCTTCCTGCTTAATATTTTTGTTCAAACCATGACACTTTTGTCTGGATTCTTTGATAAATAGAACTTTTAAAAAGGACATGATTTATACACTGTAAAAAAAAAAATTGTTAACTAAAAATGCGGAATGTGCTGTATAGGTACTAATCAACAGCCAATGACGTAATACACTAAAAACATTCAAATGAAAAGATTTTTTAGTTTTCTCAACATGTTGTTTTTCGGTTTAACAAAAGTTGAGAAAACTCGAAAATCTCCTGAAGCTTGGTTGCCTTAAAATATGAAGGTTTCTTAAGTGATACTTTCTCCCTACACTTAGTTACCACTTCTTTTTCTCTAACAGTAAGAAGAACACTGAAGAACGGTCTTACACCAGAAGAGGCGCAGGCGCTGGGATTGGCCAGCAGTTCTGAGATGCAAGTGTGAGACAGCATCCGCTCAGGGTCTTGGCACACACATCTAAACCCAAATGAGCTGGAACAGGTCACTTAAGCTCAAGTTTGCTTTCATCTGGAGCTGGTGCATGTTTCTGGGTTTGTGTTTTCACGACGGTTATTGCTGTGGACTATTTGTATTCTCACAGGTGAAAGGGATTATAATCACTAACCCACTATAATTTACTTATTCTGGGACGTGTAGTCACTCCATTTACTAGCTTATGCATTTTGTCCCAAGGTGGTCTAAGAGTATCATTGAAACCACTCAGGTGCATGTTCACTTTTCCTGCGGACTATTAATGATATCCCAAACATCCATTTTAATGCATTTTTGAAAGAGAACAAGCACAGTTGCAGTGTAACTTCCTGATGCACAACATTTATAGACGCTCGCACACACACACAGCTTGCAGAATGCTGATTGTCCAGTTCTCCAGTACAGAGACGAATGTCTGTCTCTTACCGCTGTGGCCTTCAGAATGATCCCAAAGAACTGTGTTTGAAGATGACTGGATGCCCTCTCACTATTTTTGTTTGTACTGGCTGTTTGTTTGAATTCAGGTTGCGTTGATAGTAGCACCATCAGCATTCATTTCTCATGTAAATCAGCAGTAATTCTTCTCTGGCTTACTGCTGTGGTAAATGTGTTTGTTTTACCTGCTTTTAAAAAAAAAGCAGGGCTTCTTGTGTTACATCTCCGATTACTTTCAGACAGCTTGATGTTGAGCAAGAGTTAAGGTTTTTTGATTTCTTCTGATGTCTTCTTGTGTGATCGCAACCTGTTTAACTTTGATACGGACGATCAAATGACTTTGCACGCAAATGCAAACTAACTAGAAAATCATCTTTTTTTTTTTTGTCCCTCTAGATGTGTCCTTTCCTCATAAATTCTCTCTCTGTAATAGTGCATTCATTTCGTAACTTGCAACATGCACAAGTAGGCAATCATCTATTTAAATGAAAAGACTTCTAGCCATATTTGGTTCAAATGAATGATGCGTTTTAAAAATGAGTGCCTTGAAAAAAAATTGTTTTTGTAAGAATTAGATTATTTGGTCAGGATTGGAAAGAAGAGGGAAAGATTTAAGGGCATTTTAAAGAATTTATAGTCGACGCAAAAAGTACAATTCTGTTATTTCCTCTCGCTACAAAACCGATCTGGATATAAATAGGATATTTTGATCAAGATGCAAGTGAAAAGTTAACCATATAGGGATGATTGTTTGACTTTAAATTATAGCCCAAATTCATAGTGATATGGACTACTTATTTCCTAACAATTGGGCAAAATCCACAGATGTATGGAAAAGAGCTGCACAAAGCTTCTTTAAAATTTGGAACATTTTTACAGACCCACAACATTCGATATTGGTTAAATTACCAAATGTAACAAAGATGTAGAGATTGAAAAGTCAAAGCAATGTTTGCAATTTTATTTCTCACTGTGATAAATTTGATCAATCAGCTTTTTTTTTTGGACAGATTTACCAGAGAGACACATGTCCACTGTCAATAATAGTTGTACCATTCAGCACCTTATCATGTGTAGCATGCAATTTCGAAAGGAATTGGAAAATTGAGTATTATAGACTTTTTTTTCACCCTTTTCCCTCAGATTTTTACTCTGAGTATTATGTGGATAAGAGATTAGATGCGTGTAAAGTAGAACCTGTATGTAGAGGCAAAACATGAGATGCTGTACAATTGTGTAAATGTCACTTCAACGTTTTTATTTTTTGTTGTGTTCATGTTTTGGTTTGTATTTTGTATAGAATAGTGTATTATAGGTCAAAAGCAGTGTTATTCTGTGAAAATTCTAATTTAAGAGAAAATAAGCCATGCATGGTTCAAACAATAACAACGTCAGCAGGCGGTGTCTTGATTTTGTGGCTAAATGGATAGAGCCTGTGACGTCTCCATACCCTGTGAACGTAGATTTTGTTTCATGTGTTTATGCAGCACAGACTTGAAACATTGTGATGCACCTATCAGCCCTGCTCAAATGGCCTTTGATATTATTGCACTCGCATACAGAGTTTCACCCATAGCTTCAAGTGCCATAAAAAGTTGGTTTTAAATAAAAGATCGAGAATGTGAAAATCTGACTTCTAAATTCCAAACGGAAAAATGCATTTACTGTACTTTGCAATAAAAAGCTTTTACAGCAACACCCAGAACACAGAGTTGGATTTTCTTGTTTTGGTACGAATGTAATTGTTTTCAGATGAAAACATGATTCTGTTGAATCAAAAAAGTCTGTTTGCGGTGAAATAAACAGTCTAAATAACGTCACGTTGTAAAATGTAAAGACACAGCCTGGGAGATTATTATTAGAAGTCGCAATATCTGTAAAGTCATGATTAAAAATATGGAAATTTCTTGAAACTTCCATTGCGAAATACAAAGTCACAACTTGGAGACGAATCATATTTGTCAAGTATTAAGTAACACTGATATGTAATGTTTCTTGTAATTGCAATTTTACAAGTTTCAAGCATGACAAGCAGTTTGATATGGAACAAATACAAACACTAACTCACATTGTGGTTCGCAATGACAAGACAAAAAAGCCGTAACTGAAAACTATAGACACGTTTGAGGAAATTAAGACGCAGTACCATTTGTAAGGTATATGTAACACTGCAACATGACGTTGCAATTGAGACACGTCCCTTTTTACACGGGTGCTTTTTTGTTTAAAAACAGCATTTTAAAATAAAAATGATTCTCAAACACAGGCGTTTTCACTGTATGCTGAAACACAAAGTTAGAATATTTAACTTTTCAAAGTTTTAAACTTAAAAGGTGCTGTATTTATGATTGGGTACTTATTGCAGTTTAAATTCAAAACATTGGAGATGGGTTTTTTTCATCTGGCCCCTCCTACTTAGACTTGACGCATACGCAGGTTGCCAGATTGAAGACACCAACTGAAACAAGCACGATGATGATGGAATACATTGTGTTTTCCCAACTGGCAACTCCGGGTTCCGAAACACGGGTGAGTAAACTGGCAGTAGGCGGCTTTCACAAACCATAACAATGTCCTTCATTCTGGGCCGGAACGCACATTTTCTTAGGAGAATAATTGACTGTAGCATTGTTTTTCAGATAAACACGCATGTTAACTTAAGAAACATGCTATGGTATTTTCAAAATCCTACATACAGCACCTTTAAAGGGAAGTCTTTCGCATTTTTAAGGGTTGTAAACATCGTAGTGTAAACAACAAGTGTAACCATAGAAGACGTTTTAATGCATTTTAAAAGAAAATGGTCTAGTCTAAACACGGCCCAAAAACAAATTTAAATGTGCAATTGCGAGCTAAAGCCCCGTAGTGACATTACAAGAAAAAACAAATCGACTGAAAAGCATAGCACATGCAATTTATATGAACTCTGTGAGTTGTTAGACATATCACCACCTTTATTTAGGGTCATGTACAGCAGATGGTTCTTTTGCAGTGTCACAGAACTCCTCTAAAACGAGCTGTGACAACATCGAAACTGATGGAATCTCATTACAATCATAATTGTATGACAATTTTAGTGCAACAACAGACATGTAACATGCCTAATGCAGTAAAGATGTTGGTTGTACAAGACCATACAAAAACAACCTTGTGTTTGTTTGTTTGTTTGTTTGTTTGTTAGATATATCTATGGCAAACGTGAGCTTGCATTTGTCCCCATAACTTTTTCAGCAAGGACAGAAAGATGCCATGGAAAAGCAAAAAAAAAAAAGAAGGAAAGAAAAGAAAATTCTCAATGGTAGGTCAAAACGAAAAACAAAAAGCAAATAAGCTCAGGTCACGGAAAGGAAATAAAAGACAAAATCCAAAGTCTAGGATTCATGGTGAAATCCAGTGCAAACTATGTCTTTACTGCAAGTTGTATGCCAACTACAAACTAAAGAAAGTGATAAAAGCAAGAGAATATATATTGATTCCTAGCCTGTCTATGTCTACACAATAGCTACACAATGTCCCTGAACAATAGGGTCTGCACAGTACTAGAAGAAATTAATTGTAGAAATTTCAAGTTGGAAGGTTTCCAAATACAAACAGCAAGTCCACACCAATGAACTTTCATACTGCTCAGATTTAGCATCTCTAGAAAGCTGAAGACAGCTGTCCTTTTCCTTTTTGCAGTTTTACACGTGCACTTTTTAGGGTTGTAATATCAAACGTCGATTCCGAAGCACCAAAAGTAATAATAAAAAAAAGAAAGAAAAGAAAAATCTGACACTGGTCAAAAAAAAAAAAAAAAAAAAAAAAGGAATTAAATTTTTTTGTGTGTAGTGCAGTTTACTTAAGGAATTATAACACTTACACAGTTACTCGATATGTGATAAGAGAAGAGCGTATTATTAACTGACAGTTAACTAGTAAAACCAATGCAGGTTTAAGACAATTTCAGCCTAGGACACTTCAGGCAGCAAAACAAAACGGAAAAAAAAGAAAATCAGCCTGCTTCGTACAATGTCTGCTGATGACATGAACAGAAATTCATCTTTTTGTGTGTCCTTTCTTCTGTCAAACATTAAATAAAAAAATAAAAAAAAAACATATCAAGCATATGTCAGTTAGGCACTCATGACGTGATAATAAAATGAGTGCGTGAGATAATAAAGAGTGCTTGCATTTCCCTCACGTCTATCTCTAGATTTAGGTTTACCATTGCACAATATCACGTAAATTGCTTTTTTTGGAGATTAAACATCTAAGTCTTTTCTGTTTTGCATCATTTCAAGCTTCATTGCATATAAATTTCTTTGCCAGATTTCTCTCACTAGCAAAGTAAATGTCAATTTAAACCTATTAATACCGAATAAATCTATCTACCCACTTGACCAGTCCTTACAGGTCGGGGCAAAATAAATTAGCCGTACAGGAAGAAAGCACCCAAACTTAAGAGATGGTGAAGCACACTTACTTACGATTAAAGCTTATCATCCACAGTGTTTTAAAAGCCTCAAATGGTTCTATCAAAATGTAAACCCCACTTATCTAAACCAGTAAGGTAACTGGAGCATTCATACTTAAAAACATTAAGTTTTAAACTTGTTATATATTTTATATTTTATATATATATATATATATATAGATATATACACACATACATACACTATATATATATATATATATATATATATATATATATAAAGAATTAGCTTACTGTTGAAATGTAGCACCAACAATTTTTCATGGCAAGTTTTGGGTCTCTAGACTCTATGGTGCACTTAAGAGATAGTCAAGAGAAAAAGAAAATATCTGAACGTAAAAAAAAAAAAAAAAAAATACCCCCAGACCAGAGGCCGACCAATCGTTGTAATTCCCCTGGGAAGAAAAAGTGCAGTCACAGTTATCTCCAGGACCTAGGGTAGAAAAACCCTGTCTCCCATTCTTCCTCTGATGCAACTAGTGGGGCGACTCCAGCATCTCCATTAGGAAAGTGTCAATGGGGGTGTCTCCAATCAGTTTAAAGAAGAAAAGGTGCTCCAGACACTTAAGGCCAATGGAACGCAATGCAGGAAGTCGGAGGAGGAGCTTGGCAAACCTGTGAATAAGCAAGCAAGCTTTTTTTGGGGGACTCTGTACACTTAAAGCCAAGTGTGGCGATTATGCCACTCAATCACAAAAGAGGTCATTTATTGGATTTAAAGGTACAACGCATATTTAATTCTGAGGGTAGGACAGACAAAACTTAAGAGATCCACCCCAGTACAGAACACTCACCTCCCCTGCTGATCTGGGTATTTTTGTTTGCAATAGGACTCCAGGGACGCATACACTTTCTCTCTGAGAAGCTCCACCTCACTGCTGCTAGTCAGACCTTTGGCATCTAGGAAATATTGGAAATATTCAGCACAAACATTCTCCAAAGGTTTGTATAATATGTGTTCTGTCAAGGTGCCTGTGGGGCCGTTTACAAGCCCAGTGAGTTTTAAGTAATGGGCCAGTACTTACTAGCAGTCTAAAATGTTTTTGATCTATACTGACACTGTTAATGGCATTTACGTCACATTTTTTAGTTATTAAAGGTACAATTCCACAAAATCTTACTACGTGTATTTTGAAGAATTTTGTAGGAGACTCCTTGTATGGGCACAGACACACAAAAGTTGTAACTTTGTTTTACAAATAAGATAAGACAAAATTATTTTTATGGAGATAAGGATGCAGTACTATTCTTTATGTAACAGGAGAGTGTGTGAACTGTGTGCTATGCCCCCTTTAACCTTTTTTGTACATACAATGAATGATGGTTGCGCCCAAAACAACATTGGACCTTACTAACTTTCAGTGTATGGACAAAAAAAAAAACATGGATACATTATTAAAAAAAAAAAAAAATTAAAGTTGGTAAACAGTAAATGAACTACCCCTTGAACAAATTATAAGCCTAAACAAATGCTCACCTGGGTTAAACAGAACTATGGCACGCAGACAGCCCAGTTCAGTTTTGTCCATTTGCATATCACGCATCTTACAGACCAGCTCAGTCAACACCCTAAAGAGGTTTAAAAGAAATGTGACTAATAATCATAAACTACCCCAAAAACAACATTTCAGGGTGGGTTTCCATCCCAAAAAACACAGGTATGAAGGTAAACAGAAAAGAAGCAGGCATTACCTGTCAAATAAGGCTCCCACCTCTGCACTGTGTTCACTTTCACTGTAAAGACATTACAAACATGTTAAGACTCTTAAAGACCTACATTATGAAACAGTGGTAAAGCCAGAGTTCATTGTGACCTGTCAAAAAAGGCCTCCACGCCCAAATTGTGAGTGCTGTCTCTGGGCACGTGTAGACCCGTGGCCAACAGAATCTCATCCTTCACGCTGATGGAGCGATGAGAGAAGGCAGCTATCAAGAGTTCATTCCATCCTGTATTACAAAAAGCACAATCAACTAATAAAAGGAGTTTCATGTACATTAAGGCCACATGTACGCTATTGCGTTTTCGTTTGAAAAAATTCGTTTTCGTTTTAGAAATTATCTCGGTTTACACTACACAACCTAAAATGCATGTCACGTGACCATTCATGCAGGTACAAGTGTAGATGTGTATATATATAGATTTCTTATTATTTAGATCACTGATGTGTGTTTGGAGCGACTGAATGAAGAACCAACTAACACATATCTATGGGTACAATGATGTTATAGTTTACACTGCAGCCTGCGTTAAAAATGCCCGATTAGTGTAAACGATATCCGCAGCAAAGGTTACGGGTTATAAAAAGAAAACGCACTAGTGTAAACGGGGGCCTTATACATCCTGGTTCCAAAATAAAACAATATAAAAGAAACCATGACTACATGAGTGTGAGAATGTCAGATGCTCGTACCGGCCCTGAGCAAAATGACTTGGTCATCCAGGGGCAGCTCAGAGAAGTGAGGGATTCTCTTGGCCCACTCCACCAGAGTGAACAGCTGTTTGTCTGCAGCCTGGCAGATGTTAGTGACTGGATCATTTGGCTGGAGAACAGAGAAGTCACAGAGTCAGTGATGGAGAGAGTGATGGAGGCACTTCTGGACAATAAAAGAGAATCTGAGAGCTGATAAACGCCTGAGTGTTTTATTCTTGGTCAGTCTGTCTAAGGGGATATTCAGCTCCAAACACTGAGTATTCAAAATATCCTAATCTCTAAACCAGCTCTTGGAATACCAGCAATTAAATAGCTTTAAATAAGAGCTGTTTTTCACCCAGCAGGAAACTGACTTTGCCTGGCAACAGTCAACAACAATAAATGCTTGGCATAACTTCGCTAATTAATTGCTTACAACCTTTTAACCAACTTTCAATTACAAGGCAATTTCTGACAATGAGCATGTTTACATGAATGAACACCAATATTTTGATAACTCTTAAATACTAGCTTGTTGAAATAACCTACTGTACCAGATGCAAACCAGTAATCTTGTAAAAAAAAAAAGCAGGTTACTCTCTGGTAGTGCCATCAAAATGTAATCATTTGAGCAGATGGCTCAGAGTATTGCATTTGTTATATGAGTGGTGATGTTAAATTAAGCAATAAAACCCCCAGAGTATTCCAAAACGCTCTGGGGAAACAGGAAACTTGTATGAACTCATGCTGTTTCTGTGGATTCAGCATTTTGGCTGTTCCAGTTAGGCTGCACAAGAAAAAAAAAGAAAAAAAAGAGTCGGCGTGTACAATATATTTCCTTTCCCCCACCCTGAAACGCTTTTTCTGTTTGGATGCACTTTTTGGAATCACTTAAAACGAACAATAAAACAAAAATGACACTTGTGTTCAGCTGTATTTTAATATCATTTTCAAGCTCAACAGTAAGGACTGCATGATAGCCTGGAGCCAATGTCAAAGAGACTCTGGAAAGCTAAGGAATTTGAATGAATCAAGTTCTCTTTCGCATCTTTGTGTGCTTAAATGGACAATTACACTTGGTCAATTTGAACATTTAAAGGTGCCATAGAATGGAAAACTGAATTTATCTTGGCAGTGTTGAATAATAACAGTTCAGTACATGGACATAACATACTGTGAGTCTCAAACACCATCGTTTCCTACTTCTTATAT
>JAUMHG010000060.1:7695336-7709312 GCA_032359395.1 Enteromius anoplus | reverse complement strand
TAGGGTTGTAAATGAACCTGTAAAACCGTTTCTTGGCATTTTTCCCCTTACCTAAGCTACATACCTTCTATGTACATATCAGAGAACTATTTAAAATATTCACTCAATGCATTCTATGGCACCTTTAAGCAATTTTAAAGTATTCAAGCCAACGAAGAGACACAATTAACTCCATTCATTGTGTTCCGTGTCAGTTTCATCTTAAATCAATATATTTTATCGCCTTTATTATTTATGGGGTGAAATGTGTGATAAGTGCTATAACTGCACCATATACCTTAAAGGAGTCATGAACTCAGAAGTCAAAATTGCCTTGATGTTTTCACATATTCGTAGAGCTGCACGATTCTGGATAAAACTAGAATCACGTGTTTTGTTTTGTTTTTGCTTAGAATAAAGATAACGATTCTCTCATGATTCTGGATAACTTTTTTTAGTTTAAATATTTACCCCTGAAAAATACGTTTTTCAATACAAAAAACCTTTTGTATTAAGGAAGTCTGCCAAACCGCAGCTTTTGAATTGTTCTACTCTATGATGCAATAGTGTGAATAGGTGAATGAATTTTATTTGTATAAAGATCGGAAGATTGCTGTGCCGATAAGGAATCCAACAGTAATGTTGCAACACAAGTGTGAGTAACTGTTTCCATTACATGATCACTACTGATTTGTCTCTTATAGATCAATTAACATGTATTGAGTTTTTTTATCTAAAGCAGTATCCATATAGAAACGTAGACTGTCAAACATACCCAACTATTAGCCAATCAGACAGATAATAGGCTATTCCTCATAAATTGTTTTTTGATGTAAAAAGCCAGATAACATTTTAAGCAGGGGTTAAAGTTTAAAAAAATCCTGAGCCTGAACTTTTTTGGGGGGGACTTTTTTATTTGAAGGACTTCAAATACCCCCAACACTTACTGGTGTTGGGGGTTCAAATAGGTTAAATGAATAATAAGCCAAGCACAGGTTCTGATAAAAAACTGTATTGAGATTTGTCTAAAGACATATGAATACAAATTTGAATGGTTTCTAGTAATAAATACAAAGGGGTAGTGATAATTTTTTTCTTTTTGTTTTCCTGGACCACCACTGTCTCCATGGCCCGCCCTCGCAGAGATGTCACATGTCAAATCAAGTCACTTTTATTTCTATAGCGTGTTTAACAATACAGATTGTAGCAAAGCACTGAACATTATTTAATAGGAGAACAGAGTGATGTTAATGTATGATGACGAGAATTAAACTATTAACTATTACATGTCGCCCGCTTCTCTTCTTCAGCAGTTTGTGTCTTGGCCACAAATGATAATGTTTGTATTAGCGTTGACGATACTTTAGCATTAAATGTAACTTACTCTCTTAAGAGTACGTTCACATGAAGCGTCTAAAAACGCTTTGAAATTGGTGGAAGCCTTGCGTTTTCCAAGCGCTTGGGCGCGCACGCTTCTGTAGCGTCTGCTGTTACTAGGCAGCCATAAGGCGCTGTCAGTTACAGAATCATTTCTGCTTTGGATTTTAAACTGCGCGGCTTTGTTGAAAATAAAGAGCTTCCGCGCGCAAACCGCACTGCATGTGAACGCTCCCTTAGCCTTTAGTGACACATACACCACGAAATTAAATTGTGTAAATCTCCCCTGTCGTCTCCCCTCACGCGGATTGTCCCGCAGGAAGAAAAGGCGTCCCGGGTGTCAGTGGATGGTGTGCACGGTCTACGAACGCGGGACGCTCAGCTTTCACGATTTGAAATGACTCAAATCCACTTTATATTAAGTTTCAATAAATCAATAAATACCATCCAAAACTGACTTTTCCAAGCACCTTCTTACCGCTGCTGGCATACAGTAGCTTCCTCGAGCAAATCGTGCAGAAACAAGCTCCGGGCTCTCTCAGTTTCTTGCACCAACTGCCAAAAGGCTCGCCATTTCTACTTTCTTCAATCCACGCCCAGCGCCATTTATTTTCGAGTCCTTTATCATAAACTTGCGCTCATTTTTTTTCTCCGACCACGCTAACATGACATTGACGTATGGTTGTCAATCATACCGTGTTGGAAGGACCCGCCCTTCTCTGCTTCCGATAGGCTTGTAACGTTAGTTAAAGCTGCGTTCCTCTCATATGATTGGTAGTTAAATAAATTGGCTCGAAAATATTAAACCGTATGCGCAGGCTCTAAATTTATTTGATTTTTTTTTCTTCGTGGCCGCACGCCGGAGATCCGGCACGGTGCCGGAATACTTTAAGCCCTGTTTAAGTGGACCTCACAGAACTGCACAAAATGAAAAACAATTGCTTTTTTTGACCCCTTTAAATCTAGCTTGAACTTGCCATTGGCTTGCAACTGTTTCTTCACAGAAGCTTTGCATTCAAATAACTGAATATGAATGTAAATGTCTATGTCTAGTTATATTATTTGCTGTGTAGACTTTAAACAGCAAGGATAATATGCAGCCAAGGGTGGTGTGTAAATATACTCACTGAACCAGTGGAATCAGAGTGCAAGTCTGATCTGTGCTCTACAGCTGTCTCCGCCTCCAGTATCTTCTCCACAGGCATCTCCTCATTGGCTGAACTGCTGCATTCATAGTCCCCATCCCGTTCCTTACTCTTTTGACGCTCTTCCTGAACAGCTGGGGGGAGAACAAATGAGGGAAAACTCAGAAATGTCAAGGAATCAATGTGGACATCTGCAGAGTACTACTAGGTTGCCTAGTGGTACAAGATCTTGTCTGGAAACCAAAAGAAAAATCACTGAGCAAGACACTTCTCTGCAAATTATAGATATCATAGATATATAACAATATTGTAACTTAATGATATTGTAGCAATATTGTGCATGGACATTATTCTATTAAAATTATGTGTCTTCCTGTGTTATCTATTTAAAATCCCTAACGGCTGACTATTGAAAAACAGTTAGCAATTACATGTCAAAAAATGCACATAAACCTTTAACCCACAGCAACAGTTCTCAGCTCTTCAGATAATAATTCATAAGGCCTTGAATGCAAATATTCAAGCGCAAAAAATGTCAAGCACAATAATAATCATAACCCTAGTTTTTGTCCTGCTTCTTGTTCCCCGCCCACATGCTGTCCATCAGCTGTCATGAGCTGTGGACTCATGTGCTATTTGTTCTTACACTGTTTAACAAAACCCAATCAATCCACCGCTGTCACTGTAACTCTAGATGATCTTTGTGCTCCTCTAAGCATGTGCTCTGACACCACCTTTTCACACAAAAACAATGCAGAATTTCCATCACATAATGCTGATCTACCCTTAAACCCATTCAAACCCCAGTTGCATTATATAATGCTGCTACAATGCACCTCCACCTACAGTACTAAGCCTATATTTTACTGAACCCAGAGCTTATGTATTACTTCATACTAATGTGATGTATCTTTAGTGGAAGGCTGACAGGTACTCACCCTCTCTTTTCATTCCCATGGCCAGGCACTTCTGATAGCGGCAGTACTGGCAGCGATTGCGCTGTCGTTTATCGACCAGACACTCCTTGTTGTCCCTGCAGGTATAGCTCAGGTCCTTCCTGACTGTGCGCTTGAAGAAACCCTTACAGCCTTCGCAGCTGTACACGCCATAATGCTTCCCTGTACACACAAATCATGTCCACTTTACCGATGAGCTGCAAAGAAATGTCATTTTTCAAACCATTCACTGTAAACAACATCCCCTGTGTGATGAGGCTACTAGGGTCAAATCTAAACAATCACAATAAACAAATTGCTACAACTCTATGAAAAAGGTCAGTGTAGTGTAACTAGTGTTTTTTTTCACTTTGAATGCATCTGACTGTAAAGATTTTAATTATTATTACAAATATTCAGCAATGTATCAAGCAAGATTCTTTAGTACAGTTTTTTCAAGAAATGTCAGGCTTTTTTTTTTCTTTATTATGATGTCAGGACCATTTCAATTCAGAAATTTTAAATCCTCTGCCCCATAAATATATCTACATTCATTTTGTTTTAGAAAATTAAAAACATGTTTTTTGCAGATGAGTTGGATTCATAATGTACTTACTAAATGAGTGAATTATTGTTTAATTAAATAATTAATCAATAAAATAACTAGATCCAGACAATAATGAGAGTTATGTCATTGACTCTTAAATATCCACATAAAGTAGTGATGCACCACACTTTCAACCAAGACACCATCATCTGCTCTTTATACTAGATATACCTTGAAATAAACATGAATTTTCATCATTGTGTGTGTTGAAAGAAACTTGTCCCAGGTCATTTTTTCAATCAGTGTTTCAGCAGAAAGATTTTAATAAAACATGCATGTGCCTAAGAAAAGCTCAAATAAAACCAAAAATAGCTCTACAGGAGCACTTGTTAAATAGCAACCACTATACTCTCACTCTATGTACGTAATCTGCTAGTGATCTCAATACTATTTATCACACATTTGGAATACATTCGGTTTTATAACTGAATAACCGACATTTATGGTTCCTGATATATATCCAAACCAAATTTCTCTGTGACTGAAAATGATGCTAGAATCAATTTACATTTAATTAAAATCATTAGCTACTCTCACATTTCATTTTAAAATCAAAACGGTCTTGAAATGAAAGGTTGGGTACAAAAAAGTTTTTTTTTAACTGGGTGCATCACTAATAAACATTGTGAAAGCTCTATGTTCTCGTACACACCCGAGGAACGGTCCCCACAAATGGCGCACATGCGTTTCTGGGACAGCATTGGCCCAGAGCCACTGACAGACTTCAAGCCAAAAGGGGGTTTCACATCATCAGAGCTGCTGACAGCATGTAACCCAGACACAGACATTGAGGAATTTATCTGCATGAGATAAATAGACAAGGAGTGATGAGAAAACCATAGTCATCATCACAGTAAAAGACTATCAACACAGCCCTTTTATCATGTATAAGTCCAAACGTATTTCAACATGGGGCTCACCTGAGAGTTGCTGATGGGTCCATAGCCGACGGATGGCGTGCCGGGAACCCCGGGAGAGCCGATGGACGAGCTGACGGCTGACAGTGGCGAATCTATGGAGCTGACAGGGCTACTGACGGCAGAAGTGGAGGGCGGTATGGAGTTCATAGATGCACACTAGACTGGCCAATAGAGTAGACTGGTGATCGCTGATAATCTACTGAAAGAGAGTGGACACAAAGAGGGTTTTAGGCACGATACATGGAGTGCGATAAAAGATTTCAGTAATATTCCTGGATATGTAATTAAAGTCCCAAGATAGTCATTTCAGTGAAGTATGGAAAAGAAAGCAAAGCTGGTGCCATACTCGCAATATCCTCCTATTCAAAAATGTGTTTCCTCTTTGAGTATCTCAGAAATTATGGAAAAAATATTGCGATGTGTACATTAGGAAAGAAAGCGAGGCGTTTTGTCTGCTGTTTACAAGCTCTATTAATCTTGATACAGATTAGGCCGATGTCTAAGGCTGTGTATCAAAAACTAAGAAATTGCCTACCTAGACAGCATATTAGGGAATCATGAGAGTGTTCGAACGTTTTAATAACAGTCTATTATGACCTACGATGCAGTCTAGATAGGTATCTCACTAGGTTCGAAACTCCGAACACGCCCATATCGCCCAACATGCTGCCTAGGTAGGGAGCTCACTAGGTTTCGGGACGCAGACCAAATCTGTTCCATATAATCACCCCCACCAAAACTGACACTATCAGCGCTAATGTTTGCCAACTCCATATTAAATTTATAATATACAATATTAGGTACGTGCATCTTAACACGATAACGAGCGTTGTTTTAATGCTCCTGACAACGTTTAGATTCTTTATTATGTAGCACGCAGCCCAGCTAACATGCTAATGGAGGCTAACTAACTGTTTATGGTTAAAAGAAAATCATTTGGACCAACCATTTCAACCGTAATGCCCTCTTTAAAACGCACAAGCTGTTCTATTTAAGTATAATTATTATTTCGCGCAGCATACAAATACTTGTATGCTAAACTCAAGTGGCGAGACTAAATAACACGGCCAGCCCGTATTAGCTTAGCTTAGCCTAGCTCGTCCAAGTGTTTGTTTGTTTTTCCGACATTTTTACAGAAATTAGCAGAGTTTACATGAGCATATCGACTTCAGTCTCACCATCAAACGCCGAATCCTCCGACAGCAACGATTCGCGTCCTTTAAATCATCGTTTCATCTATATTTTACAGTTTACGCCATAAATGTTTGCGTCCAGACAAATACCTTGTTAGTCAAGCCTCCTAGTGGACACTAAGAGTCAGTTCACATAAGAAATATATGCAAGCAAATAAATAAATAAACAAATAATTAAATAAATATACACGCTTAAAGTACTACATGTTCTTTTGGTTATTAAGATGTGTAATTTGGTCTGCAAGCTTTGGAATAATCACATCCTTATTATTTAAGAATAAACACATTTTTATTCATTATTATTAAAGAGTAAACAGCCTAAAGCTTGTTGTGTTTTTTTCTTTAATTATTGTCTAATTAATGCATGATCGAAAGACACCTTTTATGTCTGTCATGAAGTTAAAGGAGAAAAATCACAAAATCAAGACATTGTCGTATAAGCCTGTAGTAAAGGCATAAGAAAATTGCATTTAAAATGCAGTAATAATGTTCAGCCAATAAAATGTAATTTTAGGAATGTCACATGACATCCCTTTCAACCAGTAAAATCAAGATCTATTTGCCATATGCGTCTCCTTTTTGTCAACAAGACAGGAAAGGGAGACACAGCTCACATACTTTCAAGGCACCATATGAGCTCATTTTAGACATAGGCTACATATAAATCGTTTACCTATAAATTATGGTTTCTCATAGTAATGTAGCCTAGATAAAACCTCGCTTTCTCGCTTGTGCCACAATAATTGTTTTGGATTTCCAACATTAAACACGGCATTGAAAATGTTTAATGTTACTTTTAAAACACTTTTCTTGCAAATTTCTCATCAATTGCTCTTAAACTGCAGTAATGAGTATTTTTTTGTTTCTGAGATCATTTTGTTAAATCCTAGACAGTTAAACAGCGTCATCTGAGGTGACTTGGTGAATGTGCCACCTTTTCTTATTAAAAAATGTGAAATCTATTCAGACTGATAAGGACCCACACACACACATTCCTCAGGTGTGACACTGCATTCAGTCTGACCTGTAACGTCACCTGTTCACCCTCATTCCTACACAGAATGCATGTCCGCATGATCGTTTTTTTTTCAACTGTCATAGCAACTGCATAATTATCTTTAAAAATATGCACTCAGCATTCAAAACTAGCAGTAGCAGCAGCTTCATTCTAATCTAATGAAATATGTTGCGGAAGACTGTGGGAGTGTGACGACATCGTTTCTCAAGGATAAAGTAGACAACAGGATAAACAACATTCTTAAAACACAGACTGCTTTTAAAACGGTCAGACTATAATCGCACATAAAGGAGTA
This sequence comes from Enteromius anoplus, assembly GCA_032359395.1. Lineage (NCBI taxonomy): Eukaryota > Metazoa > Chordata > Actinopteri > Cypriniformes > Cyprinidae > Enteromius > Enteromius anoplus. The sequence continues at coordinate 7,701,843 of JAUMHG010000060.1, read as the reverse complement.
CGAACGTTTTAAGCTGATGTAAGTATTATATTTCCAAATTCCAGATTGAAATATCCTGTCAAATGTAGAAGTGTTATGCCTTAATTGGGACAATAGTTTTCTTGAGTTAAGTCCTGTGTCATTACATGCCATGTCAACATATGATTTCGATTTGATGGTGTCAGATTGTGTTTTAAAGGAGTAAAATAAGGCTGTATGGACCATGTGTTACTCACACACTGAGCTAGGTGTTGCTCCTGAAATTACAACATCATGGTTTTCTTTCTCCTCGTTGTCTTTGGTAAGTGTTTTAAGTAGTTATTCATTCTTTCTGCTGGAATGTGAGTTTTCACTAATACCTTTCCGTATGTAACCTGGATGTTTTCAAATGTTAGTCATGCATGGCATACCTTGGATTACAGTCAATGTGCTGGTAGTTTTCTTTGGAAAGGCATTAGTATTTTTTTTTTTTTTCTCCAGGACTTTTGTCCTTTTCTTCAAGCCAAGTATCTCACCGGTATCACTTCATAAATATCAGAAAGAACTGGACTGATGCTCAGAGATTCTGCCGTGAGAAGTACACAGACCTGGCGACTGTGAATAATGCAGAAGAGATGAACATCTTGCTCAGAAACATAACTGATGTTTCGTATGATGTGTATATTGGTTTTTATAGAGGTGAAGTGTTCAGATGGCACTGGACCCTGTCAGACAGTGTGTACAATGAAAAGACATACCAAAACTGGAAAAATCAACCAGATACAAGTAACAGCGAGGGCTGTGCTGCAATGGAAAATAATGGGAAATGGTTTAGTGATAGCTGTGATACACAAAAGGAATTTGTCTGCTTTAATGGTAAGATCGTTTATTGTACTGTTGTCTGTTCATTTTATTGTCACAATACATACTGTAGTATAAATTATTAACCTTCACTTAATATAAGATACAATAGCGCTCCAGTCTCATAAACTTATTTTAGTGACAATAAGAATCTGTTTTCTTGTCATTTGTCAGTTACAGCCACTAAAACGTATATCCTGATTCAGCAAAACAAATCCTGGAGGGAGGCCCAAGTATTTTGCAGAACTTTTCACACAGATCTAGCGAATGTCAGAACCTCTTCAGAAAATGAAGATGTCAAGAAAACTCAACAAACAGGTAAAAAACCCGATGTATGGATCGGACTATTTAAAGACCCTTGGTCGTGGTCGGATCAGAGCAACTCTTCTTTCCGTTTCTGGAATTCAAGTCAGTTAAGTAACAACAGAAGAGACCGGGACTGTGTTACAGTGATGGTGAACCAAACAGGGAAATGGAATGATGTTCAATGTAACACAACTCAGCCATTCATCTGTCACGGTGGTGCGTTCCTTTTTTTATGTTTGGCTTTAAAACTGCCCAAAGAAGAGAGAATAATTCAATGCATCTAATCTGACTCTTTTACAGATCTGAAATCTCAATCAACTACTAAACCAGGTATGTTGCCAACACCAACATTAAAGGGATAGTTTCATATATAGGGATGCACAGTTTGGGGATAAAATGTAACTGTATTAACTGAAATCTAACTGTTAAGTTTCTCTTAACAAAAACAACAACCAATTTTTAAGCACTTTTCATCACAAGTTTGGGAAGATGGCTGGCGCATGTGGCATTTCCGAACACACATTATAAGTGACCCACATTCACAGCTGTTACAGAGATTTAGTTTATGTGTAGTGACATGTAGGCTTGTGAACTGAGCCACTCTGAGAGACTAAAAACATGAGCTGTTTGTGTGTAAAAGAACACAGTGCCACGTTTCACTCTGAAACACAGCACATATGTATTTTATTTAATTATTTATTTACTGTACTAATACTGTTTGTATTCCTTTCTCCTGAAGAGAAGATATTTTGAAAAACGTTGGGAAACAGCACTGAACCCCATGCATTGACTGAAAAAAAATTATTAATCTTTTAAACTCCACAGAAGAAAGAATATCACAACCGTTTAGAATGACATAACTATGACAGAATGTTCACTTTTGGGTGGAGTATCAGTTAAATAAGCAGTCAGAATCATGTTATCCTCTAAACATTTTAACGCTCGAGAATGGTTACAGCAAAAGGATTGCCTATGCAGTTGTTAAAGTAAAATCTTCTCACTGATACAGCTACTCCAAGACCAGCAACAACTAATACTGAGGGGGAAAATACAAGCAATCAACCAACACAAATACTCACTACAGGTCCAGAGCAAGGTGAGACATAATGTCCACTCTGCATTCTTTTTAATGCCGTGTTTACTACAACAATTAGTTCCGGTCCTTGAATCTGATTGGTTGAGCAAAGACTTTTCAGTGTTTGTGTCATGTATTTGTGTGCATGTTCCAGACAGACTCTCATTAGTGGAGATTTTTTAGTTTTTAGTTTCTATATTTTCTGTAGGTAATGTCAGTAAACAGCAACACGTGGCCATCTTTATAAGTTAATCATTGACAGATTCTTTTAAAAAATGCAGATATAAATACTTAATTTTATCCCCTTGATAATTTAACTGTTGTATGACAATCTTCTGTGATACTGCTATAACAGCTTTACAGGAAAATAACATGTTTAGTTTTAATGTTGCGCGCAGAATGCAATCGAATTGATAATATTATGGTTCTAACCTTTTCCTTGTTGTCACCTTTACAATTCATAATCTATATTTTTGCCAAATCACCCAAAAGATAACCTGATTCTGGTCCGTGAGGAGCTGACGTGGACAGAAGCTGCGAGTTACTGCAGAAAGCACTACGTGGACCTGGTCTCCATTCACAGTGAGGAGCTTCAGAGCAGGACAGCGAGAAAAGCCATCCAGGCCTCTACTTCTCATGTATGGCTGGGTCTCCGTTACACCTGCACCTTCAACTTCTGGTTCTGGATAAAGAACAGAGAAGCAGGCTGCTACCAGAACTGGGCGTCTGGTCATGGGCCACATGGTTATGAGGCGTGTGGGCTGTCAGGAGCTATGGAGTCCACTGGAGGGCACCGTTGGGTCGGCAGACCAGAGACAGAAAGACTCAATTTCATCTGCCAAAAATGTACTAATTCATTTTAACCAAATGGAAAACTGTGAAAATGAAGTCCGAGAGAAACTGCTTGTCATGCACTTTTGTTTGATCTTATGCATTTTAAAGGATACTGTGAGTTTTGCATGTCATGCCATGTAAACATGATTTTCAACTAAATAAACTGTTGCATCAAAACACACTGATGTAACATTATTTCCCATCTGGTCTATGAATGTGTGTATTTTCTTATTATTATGCACCAACATTTATCTTGTGATCACAACGCTACCTTTGTTTGATGAATTTCCGCTGTAATGTTTCCAGTTGTGAAAAAAACTTGAGTTCATCCAAGTTCTGTGTTTGCTGCTGTTACTGAGCCTGACCGTAACACTGTACTCATACAAATAAAATGCAATATTTACTCAAGTAGTGTTTCACAACATGCTAATTGTCAGAGCTGCGGTTTAGACCTTCTCACAAAAGTATGTAAATGTTTCACAGGAACTAATTATTCAGAAGACTTTTTTTTCAACAATGAGGTGCTGTTGAAAACAGGAATAAAGAACTCTTTGTGTTTTGTGACCCTTTCCGCATTTTGTAGTCCTTTTCATTGGCCTATCTAGATCTGTTATTTTGAAGGGAAATTGTAATTTCAGTGAACGCTGTACCATCATGCTGTTCATACTCCTTGCTGCCTTAGGTAAGCTCTTTTTAAATTTCTTTTAATGCAGACTTTAATCATTTTCTTGACTGCTGAAACTACTTTTGCAATGTGGCTTTTACTCCCTTAATAGACAATGACATGCTTTTCTCTTCAAGGCATTAATTCATCCATTTTTAATCCAATGTTCTTCACAGGGCTTTTGTCCTTTTCTTCAAGCCAAAGATCTCACCGGTATCACTTCATAAATATCAGAAAGAACTGGACTGATGCTCAGAGATTCTGCCGTGAGAAGTACACAGACCTGGCGACTGTGAATAATGCAGAAGAGATGAACGTCTTGCTCAGAAACATAACTGATGTTTCGTATGATGTGTATATTGGACTTTATAGAGGTGAAGTGTTCAGATGGCACTGGATCCTGTCAGACATTTTCTACAATAAAGAGATATTCAAAAATAGGGGAAAAAACAAAGCAGTTCTAAAAAATGAGAGCTGTGCGGTAATGAAAAGCAACTGTGAATGGTTTAATGATGGATGTGACTCACAAAGACAATTTGTGTGCTTTAATGGTAAGATTTTATACTGCACTTAGAATTGAGTATTGTATTAATGTTTTATGACTTAATCTTTTCACTGGTTTTGTTTAATTTAACAGACATGATGAATGTAAATATGATTAACTGTTTTAAACTTTTCCTTGTTGTTTGTCTGTAGCAAAAGCCAAAGAAAAGTATGTCCTGATTGGGGAGAAAAAATCCTGGAAGGAGGCCCAAGAATATTGCAGAACCTTTCACACAGATTTAGCCAATTTTAGAACCTGCAAAAATAATAAGCATACTACAAATACTGCAACAATGACTGACGTATGGATTGGACTATTTAAAGATGCCTGGTCGTGGTCAGATCAGAGCAGCGTTTCATTTCGTTTCTGGAATTTCAGCCTGCAGAAACCCATCAATAGACAACACAACTGTACTGTAGTGATGGTGAACCAAACAGGGAGATGGAATGACATCCAATGTAACACCCCTCTGCCCTTCATCTGTCACGGTTGTGCGTTCATCACATTTTCTAATCTACACAGATTGTTACAGGCTACATTTAAATATATCACATAAAAACCAATTGCTCCTTAACTACACAGAAATTATAAATTTTGGTTTTGTAAAACAGGACTAGAGATAAGGCTCATTCAGTTTATTGCATCTGTGTAGGTAATATTTCTATATTCTGCCTCTTTTACAGATCTTAAACCAACCCCCACAACCAAACAGAATTCAAGTACATCTCTCAAATGTAATTTATCTCATTTTCATCCTCATAAATTTAAAATGTAACACAAGAAGGGATATAATAGCAATATCAACAGCTAGTTCAAAATACCACAATTTTATCTTGAATTATTTTAAATGCAATAGTTGGCCTGCATTGTTTATAATACTAGCAATTAAGTACATGTTCACTGTCTCCATAAGAATAATCGTACATTGTATTAATCCAAAATGTTCTCAGCTTTTCCTGGATCAGCAACAACACAGCACAAACTACTTCAAAACACAACCAAGGTGGGAAATAAAAGCAGTCAGACAACACAAACGCTCACTACAGGTGCAGAGCAAGGTGAGTGATTTGCTCATGGTGAAAACTTTTCTCATTTCAATTTATGTAGTAGTTGGCCTGCATTGTTTATAGAACTCATCATGATTACATTTCACTGTCCTCACCACAAACAATGGATAAATTGTTGCACTTTTTGTACAAAATTATTAGCCTGCTACGGTATATAATGTTCCATGTTGACAAATCTGCAGAATTTGTAACAGCCATGTAGTATATCACCGAAAAACATTTACATTTGAATGGTAAAGAGGGATGTACAAGAACAATGAATGCAACATTTTCCATGCTAATGTGACACTGGTTAACAGTCCTGAAACTCACATCCTTATAATTGAGCCCTCATTTAGTATAATGAACCTCTTTAGTTGCTTTATGTAATAAGCAGACACATTTTCCAAAAGTCTGTACAATAGGGCATAAAGGCAGCTCACAGGGAATATTCTCAGAGCTTTGGTTAACATTTGGTTACACTTCATTTGATGGTCCCCTTCAGATATTCTGTTGCAAATAACTGCCACCGCAGTAAATATCAACTAACGCTCATTAAAATGTTAGTAAACTGTTAGCTTTGTGGTAAGGTTAGTAGAATAAAATAAAGTGTTACCTAATGCTCTGGCAAAGTTTATAAAAAAACATTCTTTCAGTAATATTAATAAAATGTTTGTTGTGGGTTATCTGGTCTGCTATAACATTTTTTTGGGGGAAAAAGATAACCTCATTCTGGTCCGTGAGGAGCTGACGTGGACCGAAGCTGCGAGTTACTGCAGAAAGCACTACGTGGACCTGGTCTCCATTCACAGTGAGGAGCTTCAGAGCAGGACAGCGAGAAAAGCCATCCAGGCCTCTACTTCTCATGTATGGCTGGGTCTCCGTTACACCTGCACCTTCAACTTCTGGTTCTGGATAAAGAACAGAGAAGCAGGCTGCTACCAGAACTGGGCGTCTGGTCATGGGCCACATGGTTATGAGGCGTGTGGGCTGTCAGGAGCTATGGAGTCCACTGGAGGGCACCGTTGGGTCGGCAGACCAGAGACAGAAAGACTCAATTTCATCTGCCAAATCTGTACTAATGTGTTCTAACCACAAAAAGAGGAGAAACTAAATGACCAAGCATGCTTCTTAAACGGAAATATTCTGTTCTCACCAATGCGTAACTGAGGCAAGGATTAACAGATAGTGCACAAAGAAAACTCCAGAAAGCAGTCTT
>JAUMHG010000060.1:7669333-7685015 GCA_032359395.1 Enteromius anoplus | reverse complement strand
AATCCATTGTGGTGGTGTATAGAGCCAAAAATGTTAGAATTGTGTAGATGTCCCAATATTTATGGACCTGACTGTATTTTATGTAAACTATAACTTTTATTTTGGATGCGATTTATTGAAAAAATTCACAGTTAAGAAAGTCAGTCACAAAAACACTGTCAATGAGTTTAAACCACTAGTGAGTTTGAGGCAGTTTTAGGAATATGTTAATGAATATTAAGTATCATAAGAGTCATTTTGTCACAAATCGGACATCACACTGATTTCATTGTTGTTAATGATGTTAATATCCTACTTTAAGACCAGCCTTCCTGTTTTACTTTCTGTACTAGATACCTCCACCGTCCAATAGATCCAGATGCTCCCCCCATGATTCCCCAACCAAAACCCACCCACCCTTACCGGACGCTCGGCTGCGTCTTCAACCACAAGACGTTCCTGGCGAACTGTCAGCCGTCAGATGCTGTGGAGCTGTGTGTGTTTGACTTCACAGATGGCTCCCGCTGGAAGGCCATGAGCGAGGAGGCCGTGAGATCTGTATGTGCTCCCGGCTCCACCTCCTCGCTCCCCCCGACTCCTCCTCTCTGCTCCCCTTCTGTACTGCCTAATGAGGCCAGCAACCAACTGGAGCTGGAAATGCGCTACCTATTAGCAGAGCATAGAAAGGTAATACTGTATCCTCCCAAAGGCGTTTGCATTTCTGAATACAAAAAATACTCAAAAATAACAAAAACGAACCTGACATAGCATTAAATAAAAATATACTAATATTCCTCCTAGAAAAAAAGTATTATATTATTTCAGAAGACTTGGAATATTATGGATCACTTATAATGCTCTTTAATTCACTGTAATTTTTCCATATTTTGTATTATTTCACAGACAAAAAAGAGACTTAAGAGTGTTTGATGCAACATGAATGTTGGTCAAATGTTTAAAAATGCTAAATCTGAGTTTGCCACAGATACGCAACTCAGCAAGAAAATGTTTGACTGATGAACATACTTTTTAACATCCTTTTGTCTGTAGGATCTTGGTCTAGCAACGGTGTGGGATGATCACCTGTCATACCTGCTGTCAGCAGCACTGTCGGCGTATGAACTAGAGCGCTGTACAGGTGTGTCGTGTGGAAACGAGGAGTTTCAGGATGCCGTGAGAAGAGCGGTACCTGACGGACACACTTTTAAAGGCTTTCCTATTCATTTCTTGCACCGAAGTGCACGCAGAGCGTTCGCTACCTGTCTCAGGTACCTGCACAAACAAACAGAGCTACCTTTGTTGCCTTGATATGTCACTAAAAACAGCATTTTTTTAGTGGTCAAAAGTCACATTGCACCTTTAAAAAGGACAAATGTTTTCTTGTCTACTGACTTGTTTATGTATCTCTCAGGTCACCGTTCTGTGAAGAGATTGTGTGCTGCCGAGGGGATCATGTGCGCCTGGCAGTGAGGGTCTGTGTGTTTGCCTATCCAGAGTCGGCTTGTGCCGTGTGGATCATGTTTGCTTGCAAGTACAGATCTGTGCTGTGACAGAAAGCAGTATGATTCACAAGTCGTCTTTACAGCTCCTGGGTTTAGTGTATTACGAATTTTATGAACTACATGCTTGATATTTAAATCTATGCTGCTCATATATGTGCAGTACAATTCCAGTTGTGTTACATGTACAGTATTTGTGTGTCAGTTAAAATGGTATTTATGGATATATTTTTCTAAATAAATCATTTTTACATTTTTAACTTACCAATTTGTCGGATTCATTTACGATTCTTTGATGGCTAGAAATTTCAAAATAATATAATGTGTATTTTTTTTTTTTTTACATTTTAATTTAATTTAATTTAGCGACTTTGTAATGAAAGCATTATTTTATAATTATTTTTTTTCTTTTGATTTTTTTAAAAAATTTGCTTAATCCAAACATTTGTATTGTAAGTGTATAATGCCTTTTAAAAAAAATTAAGCAGCACATTTTTAATATTACATAATAAATTTCTTTAAAAATAATAGCTGAGCTTAAGCTTCTTATAGCACTGGGGTTTATCAGCTGAAAATATGTGTAAAACAAACCATAGTCTTTTCACCTTGTTAGTGACACAAATGCACTGCTTTTAAAGACACATTTCATTTATTTATTTTATTCCTAATTACAATTTACACTCACGTAAAGGATTATTAGGAACACTTGTTCAATTTCTAATGAATATCTAATCAACCAATCACATGGCAGTTGCGTCAGTGCATTTAGGGGTGTGGTCCTAGTCAAGACAATCTCCTGAACTCCAAACTGAATGTCAGAATGGGAAAGAAAGGTGATTTTGAGCGTGGCATGGTTGTTTGTGCCAGACGGGCCAGTCTGAGTATTTCACAATCTGCTCAGTGACTGGGATTTTCACGCACAACCATTTCTAGGGTTTACAAAGAATGGTGTGAAAAGGGAAAAACATCCAGTATGTGTCAGTCCTGTGTGTGAAAATGCCTTGTTGATGCTAGAGGTCAGAGGAGAATGAGCCGACTGATTCAAGCTGATAGAAGAGCAACTTTGAAATAACCACTGCTTACAACCGAGGTATGCAACAAAAGCATTTGTGAAGCCGCAACACGCACAACCATGAGGCGGATGGGCTATGACAGCAGAAGACCCCACTGGGTACCACTCATCTCCACTACAAAAAGGAAAAAGAGGCTACATTTGCACAAGCTCACCAAAATTGGACAGTTGAAGACTGGAAAAATGTTGCCTGGTCTGATGAGTCTCAATTGAGTCAGAATTGGGCGTAAACAGAATGAGAACATGAATCCATCATACCTGTGCAGGCTGGTGGTGGTGGTGGTGGAATGGTGTGGGGGATGTTTTCTTGGCACACTTTAGGCCCCTCCTTAGTGCCAATTGGGCATTGTTTAAATGCCACCTGAGCATTGTTTCTGACCCTGTCCATGTACCCATCCTCTGATGGCTACTTCCAGCAGGATAATGCACCATGTCACAAAGCTCGAATCTTTTCAAATTGGTTTCTTGAACATGACAATGTGTTCACTGTAGTCACCAGATCTCAACCCAATAGAGCATCTTTGGGATGTGGTGGAACGGGAGCTTCGTGCCCTGGATGTGCATCCAACAAATCTCCATCAACTGCACCTTGTTGAATCAATGCCATGCAGAATTAGGCAGTTCTGAAGGCAAAAGGGGGTCAAACACTGTATTAGTATGGTGTTCCTAATAATCCTTTAGGTGAGTGTGTGTATATATACATAGTTATACAATTTGTAAATATAAACAGGCAATTTAATGAACTCTAGTAAAAAAAACGAGAAAAAAACTAACAAGTGAATACAACAAATACTGGTATTTCTATGCAGTTTTTGGCCAGGAGATGGCAACATACTCTTACGAAAAAACAAAAACTGCACATTTGTAGACTTGATCCTATAGTTGAGCCAATATATCCTGATCATTCCTCGTTCTGCACGTTTATTAAAAACCAAAGCATAGATGAGCTTGGATTCTATTTAAGATGATCTGAAGATCGTGTTGCGGTATTAAGAGTCACTAGCAAATCTGGTCAAGTGTTCAGAGAACCTGCGCTAGGCCTCAAGTGCACATTATCAGTGAATTATTTATCTCTCCAAGGTTGCATCATTGTCTCTTCCTTAAGCTTGTAATTAACATGTACTAGTTGCCATGGCTGCCATCCAGTTCCACTTAGAATGGAAGCAAATTTGTGTTTTACGCTCAAACAAATATGCTTTTACTAACTGATCTTGTTTAAATCTTAAAAAGTGGTCTGATGAGTCAATACAGTGCTAGTTATTAGAATTCATTTATGATGATCAAGGTAATTTGAGGATGTAAAAGGAAAAATAATTATTATTTTGCACTGTGGAAGTAGGCTTTGTGTGTGTGTGTGTGTATGTGTGCGCGAGATTTCACATTCATTGGACAATTCAAAGACAATGCAACAGTTTGTTACAGTGTGTTTATGATTACGACAAAAAATTAAAACTGTATAGTGCTGTCAAACGATAGCTTCATATACATAATATATCTGTGTGTACTGTATAAATACACACACATACCGTATACATTTTTACATGTATGTATTTATATTCATATAATTTAGATTATATATAAAAATATTTCATATATAAACATAACATATTTTTCTTTATATATTATACATAATACATATAGTACACACACATGTACTATGTGAACAAAAACTTATTTTGGTTAATGGTGACAGCACTAAAAATAAAAAATAAAATATTACCAGTTTGCAACATGCTTGAGATTTTCAGTGGCTCTTTCAGTAGGTTACAAGCTTGCTCTGTCAGTAGGTGGCGACAGGTAGGTTCCTTTTGAGTGAGCTACTGAATTATTCACTCTTTCGATTAGTTCTCCACCGAACACTGATTGGGAGTAAACGGCATTATATTATAGGCTCGCAGCCGGATGGATAATTCTGCTTGACTTCATTGGAACGAATTTCCTTGTCAGAAAAGTAGCAGACAAAGTAAATACCAATCTAACGTTAAATCTAAGTTGCAAAACATTACCTTATTCAAAATGTTTAAGTGTAGCCTAGTGAATAAAATGATGGACAGATAAGACTAATTAACAGGCTATTACATAGTTTACACTTAAAATATATCAATTTAAATCAGTTACTTTAATAATAGCTTATATAAAATCATTTGGATCTAACATTCATGTAGGCTACCCTTTTACAAGAAAAGAAATGCTGCTTTATTTTTTCGATGTATACAGCTGAAGATGCAGTCTGATCTTATTAATTAATGTATATGTTCACACGATTTATAAATCAGTTTCAGTGAATTCTTAAAACAAAACGGACAGACTGTTGTTATGTTTACACGCGGTACAGTTGAATTTCCTTTCTGTCCACCAGGGGGAGACAAAACACAACTGGCAACCTTGATTATTTCATTGATATTTTAAACCTTTTATTACTTTGAGCGACTGCATGATCACGTTTCCACTTGAGGTACATGTACTGCTGAATTAAAAGTCTACATACCACCATAAGACCGTGCTATTAATTATCTGTTTGCTCGCACAAGGCTCTCCATCTCATAATGTGCAGTGTGACCCAATAAGATATAGCTTGAACAAGACACTGTGCATTCCAGCACACGAGCTAGTCTTAGTGTTTCAAAATACACTGAATTGCTTTGCTTATCTTTTGTTTACTTTTCTATTTTTGCTGTTTAATCCACTTGCACATCACAAATAACCTGTGAACTGTGTGGAAACAGTGACATCCAATTATACGTGTCGAGGACGAGGAGTGTGTATGGGATTGGGGGTTGGAGTTGTGGAAAGGGTGATTTAGGTTAATGAATATTTCCTTTTTTTGACTGAATCCCACCTACACTTCTAATCACATTTCCTGTCTGGGAGAGGAAGTGTTTGATGCAGCCAAACAAGTATTGTCTTCTCTGCATATGAAATGTCTTGAACTGCAGGTGCAATATTCTAATGGGTCTGTAGGGACAGAAACATCATCTCACCAGACCAGTGACAAAAACACACTTCGCTAACACTGACAAAAACGGCTGTTGATTAGCAGAGAAGTTTGATTTGATAATGTGTGTGTTTTTTTTAAGCCTGTGTTGTTAATTGAACGATTTTATCAATACAGTGCTGTATTGTGATGTCCACCTGACTCATATTGTTTTTTTTTTTTTTTTAACTATTTTTCCTTATTTTTAGTTTTAATATAACCACTCGAATGTCATTCCTTATGTGGATTTCATTGAAAATGTGTTTTTTTTTAATGCCCTCTCCATTTGATTCAAAGTGGTATCTTGAATAATATATAATATATTACAAACATTTCATTGATATTTTCATTAATTACTTAAACTCAGATCCACAGATCTGAACAATGTTCAAAAATGTCACAATGAAACACGAATATTTACAGCAGAGCAAAAAAAAAAAAAAAAAAAATGCCAGTTTGTAATTACGTAGCATGCATTTATCCAATTACGTACACTGTAAATTGCAAACGAGATACTTCAGAGTGAAAAAGCATAAAAGGTAAAATGGCTTCAATTATCTAATGCAAGAAAGACCTGCCACTTTTGTAGTGAAACAAATACCTGTGACACTTTTTTTCCTGTTAATGGAACAAAGGCAATTATAAAACAGACATGTGAAAACAATATTTAAAGATATTAAATGCTCAAATAAATTGAATTTCTGTGAACACCTGTTCCACAAAAACGGCGTAAGCAATTAAACCCCCCCAGTGCCCTGTTCCTCGTTAATGTTTTCTGATACCAGACAATGGAAAGTTACAGTTATTAAGGCATCAAGGGCATTATTCATGTTTATTTTATTTATTTTATTTTTTTATTATTTCTGTATTACAGATTGTGCACAAATAATTTTAGAAATTAAACATTTAAATATTTTTTATGGTAGGTTTATGAGGATGTAAGAATTGTACATAGCTTAAAAAAGGTTAAAAAAAAATAAATAAAGAATATACACAACAGTTTGGGACCAGTGAGACTTTTTAATCAACAGAAGTGACAATACATATTTAATAAATATATAATAGAAGGGAAAGAATAGATAAATTGGTTTTTTTGCATAGGCAATTTCTGTTCATTAAACAATTCTACAAACAAATATGCATATAGACAGCGATCAACTGTGATAATATATACAAATATGAGCACTACATATGATTTTTGAAAGGAAATCATATTAAAGGCTGCTGAAAATCCATCACAGATTTCCAAACTGTAGAAACATAAATGTCATATTTCACAGTATTACTGTTTTTACTGTGTTTTTTTAATTAAATAACAAATAAGACTCTCTCTCTCTATATATATATGTTAATGAATAATAATTTTTACAATCAAAGCAGGGCGAACTAAATCTCTGCTCCAAGGTATCTTTCACAGCACCCATGTTTTGTTGTAGCAAATATTCATGTCTATTTTTCACCTGTGCATATTTTTGTTTAAATGCATAAAGATTCTGTGATGTGTATGGGTGTGCAAAAAAAGAAATGATGTGACATAAAGAAAAAAAGGGAGTGTGGGGTACAGGAGAAACATGCTGCATTGCCCAGGGCAGTATGGGTAATAAAGTCATTAATTCAGCTGATTAAGTTGGCCTTTGGGTTAAAGAAAAATCATATCCGTCTCCTTCTCAGATGTAACTGGGGACGCACAGAAGAGGCGAAAATGCCAGCTAATTAGCAGACGAAAAGAGAGGGTATAAGCACGGAGGGAGGGAACGACGGATTGGGGGGACAGAGAGGTTCTTCTACTGAACTCTTAATGAGACATCTTTGGGGGTGAGGGGGTGACACGCTCATCAAACCATACACACACACATCTCAAAGACTGCGCTTCCTCAGAGCCGCACGATGCTAACTAATGATCCACAACCAGAGCGAGAGCGAGAGGGCTAAAATGTCAGTTGATGCACGGTTTTAATGAGCTTGTTGTGAAAGGAGAGCATGGCGAGGGAAAGAAAATTACAGCTAAAAACATCGACTGGACTGACCCATCATGCTTTGCTTGTAGACTCCAAATTGCCACGGGCTTTGCTTTATTTCCCCGTTTGATAGAGGCAACCTGTATCTCTGGAGAGGGCTTTGTGGAAGATTGCTTCATGCCATTTTCCTTCGGAGGACAAGGTCAGGGAGCTCTCCCTCGATGGCAAAGTCAGGGGACGGCGGATGACAACAGATAGGTCTTGTAGCCCTTCTGTATCAGCCGTGTCCTTCATCCTGCCTCCCCATCTTTTGTGAGCGCGTCCAGAGCTCTTGTTTTGAGTGACAGCAGCGCAGAGGTTTTACAGACGCGTCATGTTGACTGACAGGGTACGGAAACCTGGACCTGTCCATCAGCTGAATTCAGCGAGCCGAGATGGTGGTCACGTTCTGAAAAGACCACCGGGATAATAACAGATGCCAGAACGTGCTGCTTGCTCCACGCAGGCTTCCTTGTTGCTTTAATTTGAGCTGCTTGAAATTCAGTGGCAAAAACATTGGCAGAGTATTAAAATCTGACTCAGAATTCATTTAGATGAATTAGAAATGAAGTTAATATTATTAACTAGTAGTTAATAACACTGTAATTATAAGCTAAAACATTTTAGAACAGGAAACACTTATTCTAACTGCAACCCTTCTCTCAATACATTCTTAATTTGCTGCTTATTAATAGTTAGTTAGGTAGTTGTTAGGATAGTGGTAGGATTAGGGATGTAGAATAAGGCATTGTGCTCAATTACTAATAAATATGCAACTGTAAGAGATAGATTTATACATCTTATATAATAAGAGCTTTATATTAATAAAGAAACCTATAAAGGTATCATTTTCACAGTTAAACCCAATGATTTACCACACGTCGTTTGAGATCGCAGATTGCATTTAAAATTCAATTTCTATGAACTAATCCACAAATAATAAACAGTTGAAACTTAAATTAAACAATGAACCGTTTGCATTTAAAAGATCAACACAGTGAGAAAATATAACGGAAAAAAAGATCACTGAAATTTGAATGAATTCCATATTTAAAAGAATGGAACTCATTTATAAATGTCACTGCTTTTACAATGTTTAAATTAGACAGGCATTGTGTACATTAATCAAATATATAGATTTTATTATAATTATAGCATTTGCATTGGGCAGATGCTTCTTTCCAAAGCAACTAACACTGCATCCGTAGCGTTTTATTTGCACTCTCTGGGAATCAAACCCATCTTTTTGTTGCTATCATGCTCTCCCGTTTGAGCTATTTATATTTTATTTAATAAAAGATTTGTTAAAATTGTAATTATTATTATATTTCTGTTTAATTGATTCAGGCTTTTAGCCTATATTTAGGTTTTGCACAGATAGCTATGCAAGATGGATAACTCAGCTTTATTTTAGAGTAAACTAGGCCTGGTAATGCTGTTTGTTTTTAAATGTGAGGTTGGTAACATTTAAGTACGACATTATGCATAACTTGCAACAATCCCAATTAAGTAGCTCCAATCAAAGCATGCATGGCTTCAGCTTAAGAGCAACTGTCAAATTAAGAAGTGCATAACAAAATAATGGGCCACATAGCAAATTTCAAGAACACAGAAAAGTGAACTCTGACAGTGGAGTGGTACACTAATGTTTGATTCACACAAATAACAAGCTTTGAAACGAAACTAGACAGATTTGCGAATACCTAACAGCATTAATACTCTGCATTGAACTAGTTCAATACATTTTTATAATTAGGGGGTTGAAAAACTTTTTTATTTTTATTTTTACTTTTTATAATAATAAAGACTTGTCCCACATAAAAATGCAGACATATATTCAGAAATAGCATTGAACACAAACCTGTTCACGGTTAGATCTGCTTGATAATATTGTTATGTTACATTGACTGTAGTTCAGATCTGAGTGATGCAGGTATTTTTAATTTTCCAAATCAAGGAATGTTCCGTTTTATCAGGCTGTTCCGCACTTCATCAGCTCTCTGACGAGCAGCACTATTGATATGCCTCTCACAGGAGCGACTGTGACCTCGTGCAACTTCAATTACGCCTGCATTGTGCTCCATTGTGTACATCTCAGGAGGGAAGCAAGAGTGCCGTGTTCGCTTCAGGCACGAGTCAAGTCCTAATAGCCCACAGCATTTTCATACCCACAGAGCGTGTGTAACTTTGTGATTGTACTTTACAAAAAAAAAAAAAAAAGGCGGAAAGCTGGGGGAGTTAATCTAATTCGACATCAGACTTCTGCATTTATGTAATGCGGCTACAAACGAATTGAACATTAGTCATTTAGTGGCAGCAGAGTGATAATTCCATTTAAAGTTTAATAGTTATGGGATGGTGATCACACTTGGGCAAGGAAGTCATTTCAAAAGAATGAAAAATTCCATTAAAAGAATGTTATCTGTTGAATTAGCAATGAAGGCCGGGGTCTCTGCTGGTTTGTATTTTGAGTTGACTGACATTCTGCACACATTTCCAGCATTGCACTTCCCAGCAGATCGTCTAACTACTAAACCTGCATAAGAAAACACCACTAAATAATACAGTGCTCTGTTGTTCGCTTTATAGAGTTGCAGACTTGTGTTGCTACTTTAAAATAACTGAAATCTAAAACATGTATATTTAATGGATTCGGTTTCAGTTATTCAGGTGCTTTCAAAAATATTTATAGTCTGTTATTGTAATTTAATATGATTCAAGACATGTATTGTAATGTCTGCATGCTTTATGATATAGAAAAGACTGTTGCTTGATGACACACTCTGATAAACACATCTCACCCATCTTTAAGAGGGCCCTTGTGTCACGAATACGGACTTGAGAGATCTTCTCGGGAAACACAACCCCCTTTTGAGTTTCTGTGAGGTAAGCGTTGAAATTAAGAAGCGAAATATCTCTTTCTTGGGCTCAATCACTGCTGACTGCACAGAAAGCAAATTACAATCTAAACATCCATCATTTAGCAGTGACAGCATCAGGGCCAGGCCATAGAAAATGAAAAAAGACACTAACTTAAAACATTTTTTATGACAAAATGTAATCACATAATTGTAGTACATTAGCAGAGGGGTCATATGTGTACATGAAATGATTTTGTAGAACAGTTCTTGGATTTCACATTAGTTCAGCTCATCTATCTGAGAGAGCCTTCACTGTAAAAAGTGACATTATGTAACCTTATTTATTTATTCTCCTTTTGTGTTGTGCCAAAAAATCATGGACTACGGTTTGAAAAACATGACAATGAATAAACAGCTTTTGGACAGATGATTAAGTTAATTGAATTATTAAATGCAATTTTAATTATTTTATTTTATTATTTGTGACCTATTTAGACTTAATTTCTTTCTTAATTTCTTAAATTTTAATTTCATGGCGATTAAAAAAGAAAGTATTCATACTATTTTATTTACATGTGCCTACAAATTGCAAAATTGTTGAATAACATTTTGAATAAGAATGGTTTAAAATATAACATTTTATTTAATATCAATGTTACCTTTTAATTAACATACTAAAAATGTAATTTGATATTAATCTCACCTTTTAATAATAATAAAAATATTCCAAACATTTTATTTTATTTTTATTAGTATCTGAAGTACAGTTTTTATATATACTTTAAATATTTGAAGAACACTATTATGTGCACATTTAATACAGTTAGCATATAGTCCCCCCCCCCCCCCTCCCCCCCGAACAGATTTTCACACAGATTTTTATAACATATTTCTAATATAATATACTAGATAATGCTAAGTCACTTTCCATAGTTGACGTTCTTTCTCTTGTTCTCTCATTTTACAGTTCTATCCATCTCTCAGTCAAAGCGCGGTGCAGCGAGTGCTGGCATACAGCAGCCTCTTCCCTTCAATAATGAAAATATCACAGGAGACCCAGAGGGGGGGCTGCTGACCTTTATCGGGCCGGTGCATTATCGCCACGCTTGCTTGCTCTTTCGTAAAATGCCTGGCCACACTCTTCTCCCCGGGGCAATATGGCTGAGTGACTGCAGTGGATTGAGTGCTTGTAGATCCATACCCTGTGTAAATAATTTATCACCCTCAGACGCTGCTGAGGACGGGGAGAGGGGAAATAAGCAGCAGAGTCTGTAAATGAAGAAAGAGCTTATATTTGTGCACGGCAATGCACTCAATTACTGACTGACTTAAAAACGCTGGGAGAAAATGAAGTCGAGCTTGACGGAAACAAAGCAGGTTTTGCTGTTCTCCGGTCGGCTTGCTTGATGCTGTGGCAGAAGATTCAAAACACGTGTATGTTATAACCATTTTAGACAGGAAGGTAGGAAGATAACTGTCATTTCTGGTCATTGGGATGCATTATTTGTAATGTTTTGCATGTATTGTCAATTTGTCGTTGTAATGAATCAAAACTTGTGACACTGAAGAATAATTATTAGCCTAAATATAAAACTAATCAGTTCTGGTACTGGATGTTCATTGGCTGATTCAGTGCTCCATCTGTTCTAACATAGGTGATATAGAAACTGTGTATCATATAAACACCTGTTCACACTACAGTATAAGTCCCTGAAGATCACACATAAAGTAATGTTGTTTTATATAAAAAATAATATTTTAAAATAGAAATAAGTAAAATAGTATAATAATGTATAACAATATATATATCCTGCAATTTAACGCTCTTCTTTCTCTCTCTCTCTCTATCTATATACTCTCTATTCAAATACATGGTAAAAACTTTTGAAAATGCTACAGTAATAACCTGTTAAGTGGTTAAAGGTAAGTACCCCTATATATACAGTAAAAACTTTAATAGACATTACAGATAATTTTACAGTGAAATACAGTTTTTGGAAGTGAAAAAGAAGGAAAAAATATGTTTTTCTTTTCAGTTAAGTTTATTATGGTTGTATGTATAATGTTTATTGGATATTTCAGTTTAAACATCTCAATCTCAATCAATGATGGTGTTTAGTGTTTGTGTGAATGACACTGAGCACCTTCTATAGATGTTCATATTTAAAAGCTGCTTGTGATTGGCTTTGGTTCATCATGTGACTTTCTCATCACCACTGCATTTACTGGTTATCAGTGTATTTCAAAGGTACAAAACAGATTTCAGTACTTTAATAGGTTGGTATATTAACATTAATATATCCATTCATGAAATTACGGTATTCAACTGTAAATTGAAGTTAAAACCGTAAAACCTAAAATTTTGCTGCCTTATTTTTTACAGTAGAATTCCAGCATCTACCGTTTTTTGTGTGTGACTGTGTGTATAGTCTAAACCTATTGTGTGTGTTGTCTTAAAGGAGTCATACAAAGCCAATTTCCCACTAGCTTATATGATTCTTTAGGGTCTTAATGGAAAGTTTGTAATATAGTTTATTTAAAAAAGTTTTCTCAAAGATAATGTAAAAAATGCTTATTAACCTGTCAAAAGCAGCTCTTTAGAAATCACTCTGTTCTGTGTACTTCCCTTTAAATCTTCACGAGCTCCGCTGACCCCGCTTCATCTTTTTTTAGCCGTATTCATAGTGAAACTTGCTAATTAGCACATTATTAGGAAAGGCGACTTAAAAATATTCATTAAAATACATTATACTCACTGCTTCTGTAGGTGAGGCTGGATCATTTATGGGGCACCGGATGACCCCTTTAAAGTTTTTATATACAGTAGAGTTTTTATTTAAAATAATATTTATATTTACTCATCATTTGATAGATCCCTTTATTTTAGGCGATTTCAATTTAAAGTATAATTTTCTGAGCCCAAAAGTGGAATGAATTTGTTTAAAGAGTTGGCATGTTAATAAAAAATAAAAATGATAGTAGCAAAGTGCTAAAGGCGCTACGCGTCTAGCATCACCCTTTCGTTTTTACTAGCATGACCTCTCGTATAATAAATTTTGACAAGCTATTTAAAAATGTTCTCAGTTTAACATTTTGAGCCCATTAGTGTTTTGTGTATCTCTGAAGGAATGCCTACCCTGGCGTATGTTGATATTGGTTAATCTCTTTCTAAAGATGCTGGAGGGTTGGACCTTCACAGTGGGGTCCTTAGTAATAGAATCCCTGCCATCTGGAGCTGGTGAGTCTGATCCAGAGGGGTTCTGTGGAACAGAGGCCCAGGCCGTATTGAATATGAATAGCCTCTAACCTCCAGAACCACTCCAGAACCCCGCTGCGTTCTGCTCCGGTCCCTGAGGGTTACCTGGGCAGTGGGCCAGAGCCATTGTTTGATACTGACTTGTGAAAGGCAATGAAAGTAAACCGCTGTGATTTCTTTGTCAAAGATATGTGCTTAGATGTCATGTCAGAGGGGTTTGTGGTGTGTGTTCACAAATAATGTTAAGATTTTATCTAGGAAGATCCTTGAAAAAGTCAAAATCTTTTCTTTCTAATTGTAAATGACTTAATTAAACTTGGGGCATAAATTACATCAGTTCTATTTTATAATGCGTTTTTTTATCAGCTTTTTTTAATTAAAAAAATGCTTTGCACATAAATTTTCACATAGTATTCTCATAAATTATGGACAATTCTGTTAGAGGTCCATTTCATCATTGGTGAGGAAGCATCTCTTAAATGACAGAAAATTTTGTCAATGGCAGGGAAGAGTCGTCTTATAAATGATGAAAAATTTAGTCAGTAGTAGGGAAACGTTGTCTCATAAATGACTCAACATTTCGGTGGGGAAATGTCTCATAAATTACAGAAAAATTTGGCAGTGGCAGTGAAGAGTTTTCCCATAAAATTTTCTCATAAGTAACGAAAAATTATTTAACTGGCAATGAAGCATCTCATAAATTACAGAAAATTCCAAAGTCTTGTCTCATAAATGGCAGGAAAAAAGTGGCCTCTATCAGCATCTGATAAAAAACACAAAAAAAGCAATTGCAGAGAGAGTTAAGAGATTAGTTTTGGAACAATGTGAGGGTAATTAATATTTTTTTTCATTTTAGATGAACTGCTTGAATTATCTGCACAGACCTCAATAAAAACTTAAAACTGCATTTACACCTTTACCGTCAGCACCCTTTTCCAGCTTGAAGTCTTCAAACGAAGGTCTCTGCAGAGAGGAGATACACTGCTCTGCTCTTAGAGCACAAACCAGGAGAACCCAATTAGCAGTGATTTGTGGCAAAGGAGGAGATAGGGACGTGAACAAATGACGACGGGTGAGAGAAGAGACAGAGCAGTGATTAATGTGGAAGCTGTAAAGCACGGAAATGGGAAAGACAGGACAGAACAGTGGGACGCTGTCTGACAGGTACCACCTGACACACCTGCTACGAGAAGAAAGGAAGAGAACAAAAGGGAATTGGCTTCACTGATCCGCTGGGACTGTTTTTGTAAATAGGTTAAGAAAATGGAACATTTCCTTAACGAAGAGAAAAGCTAATGAACATACTAGTGGTAGACTGATGTCTAGCTAGTCTTTTTGTGGTTGCATTGGCCAGTAACTATAGCAGATCTGGCTGATTAACATGCTATTTGGCTTCAGTTTCAGTTCTAAAATACACAGGAAGTCTTATCAAAGAATACTGCACTTTTTTAATTTAATATTTGTCTGTTTATACTGACACGGACTTCACTCACTATTAATCACGTATTTAACTTCTATTTATACAGTGCTTTGTGTGAATAGCACCTGTCACTATTTCCAGTGTATATATATATATAGATGTTGAGCAAGAGAGAGAGAGAGTGTGTACATTTTTTATGGTACGAGTGTGTCATGCTGAAATACAATAAATTTGAATATATTAGTAAAGATTATCATAAACATTAATTCAGGCCTTGGCCAGATCACCCACATGACCGATGAACTACATTGGCACCCTGCATCAGGAGAGAATAACCTTCTATGTCATGCACTCACCTACCCACAAACTACCCACTGCTTAGGAAACTGCGGAAGTTCTTGTGGATTAACTGTTCAGATTCTATGGATTACCTGAGGATATTGTGACCGACCGGGGTCCTCAATTCACCTCGCGGGTCTGGCAAGCCTTCTTTTCCTCCCTCAACATTAATATCAGCCTAACTTCAGGCTACCATCCCCAGTCCAACGGCCAGGCTGAAAGACAAAATCAAGAACTCACCAAATACCTGCGAACCTATTGTCATGACAAACAAGGAGATTGGAG
>JAUMHG010000060.1:7635773-7650936 GCA_032359395.1 Enteromius anoplus | reverse complement strand
TATTTAGAATATTCCCCTCCACCAATGCAGAGACTGGAGCCGCCTGGCAGAATTCGCGTCTGTTGTACGCGCGAATGGAGAGAGTAACCTCAAAATGTTCACGCGTCTAACTACGCGCGAATCGCGCGATTTATTCGCGCAATTCGCGTCCGGTGTGAACGTACCATAACTACGCGCGAATAGCGCGATTTATTAGTTTTTCGTTATTCGTATTGTATAAACTCTTTTAAATGTTTAAAATAACTAAACATTAAAAGCTTAAACTCTAACAGGCCTTTCCATGTTCATAAAAATGCAGAAAACTCTAAAAGACTCAACACAAAGGCAAGCAATGGTTGGGTCAACAAGAGTCAATTATGTTCAGGGAACATTCACAGAACATGTCAAATTAAATTGGTTTGATCTCCTTGTATTAGCATTAATTTTAGTCATCGGTACAATTAACTTACTTTAACAAATAAGTTCAAATGAAAGGAAATGTGTGTCATAATTTTATTAAGTTAGATCAACAAACTATTTTTTTGAGTGTACCTCTTCAACCTCAAAAAGACCTCATGTACAAGGTCTCAACTCATCTTACCATTACTCAGTCTGTTTTTGCTGTTCAGGTGAGCAAGAAGCGATTAACCTTTGCCAATATTGTGAGGACTAATGGAATCATCTCAGGAGATGTTCTAAGCAGGGACGGATTATGGTCTGCACGGGCCCCTGGGCCTTGAGGTGAACCCTCTGACAACGTTCCACCAACATACGTTCCGTGTCCCGAGGAAAACCCTCTGACAACATTTAGTTAACATAACAGTTTCCTAGATCACCCATTTTTTTGTTAAGCCGCAGAATACTAGTACAACACCATCTTGACCTACCCACACAAGTTCTCCAAGAATTCTTTCATTGTGTGTAGCATTAACAATGGAGATGAGTCTCACAAGATGGGCATGAACAGGTTGGTAATATTTCTAGTCTACCACATGTCCCTCAGATCTCTGGTGAACGTGGGCTTGGTGCAGTCATGCAAGTTCCTTAACTAGACAAATAAATGTGCTATACAAAAAGGCCAACACGAGTTCTGCTTTATAAGGTGAATGCTTGTTTATATTAGTCAGGGTGTATTTTTAGGCTAACACAACTGAACAAGTTAAGTTATGCAGAAGCTCTTGAATATCACAGATAAATGTACTTGATCAGAGCTGGATCTGAATTTTGCTGGTAGATAGATCTCCAGTGCGTCCTAACATGTGAACAAAGCTTGGCTTTCCAGGAAGCAGTGGCAGAGTTCTTAGCACTTAACCTTGTGGTAAAAGATCAGTGCTTGTAACCAAACGATTGTCGTGGCCTTGTGTCTGTATACTGATAAATTAAAGATTCTATACATGATTGGGGATGTATGTATAGGCGTTTATGTGATTAGATGTCACTCACCATCACTACTCTGCTGGCGAACTAAGAGAACATCAGCTTTCTCTAAACTTAGCTCATCTGGTTGCTGGGCAACATATGCTCTGATGCACTGCATTTGTGAAAAGTCTGTAAAGGGGAAAAGAGAACATGTTAAATTATTAGCATTAGTATATTTACTTTGACACTGCATTAAAAAAGCAGGAAGTTTACATACCCTGAACTGCGCTGAAGTCAATCTCAGGATAAGGACGTGAGAGTGCTGATATCCAGCGCAATTTATTGCCTCTGAGAGATGATAGAAAATAAAAGTGGGGTGCGGATTAATTTTTCGCAATATTCTGCACAACCAGGTTATGCTGCGGAAATACTACAGCAGAGTAGTAGAGAGTAGAATCAGTTTCCAAATGAGTTACTTGTAATTAGATTAAATATAACGTTTTTAAATACTCATAATTAGTATACATATGCGTATTTATGGATTACATGATTACATATTACTTACACAATAGCAATAATTTATCCACAAGTTCCTCTTTTTCATCTTTTAAAAATTCACTTTATATACACTGAGAAAGTCGTCCAGGTTTGTGGACAGTCACACAGAGACCAGTGAATGTCCACAAACTCAAAATTGCATGAACTACTGATGAATACGTTCATTTTTATTTGAATTATCACTTACTTTTTTTGAATAGCAAACATTAAAATGAACAAAATCACCTCTTTTTTTTTAATCATTTGTTCCTCTTTTACCTAATATACTATATTTATATATGAAGTACCGCTGAGATCTGAAATTAAAATATTTTAATAATAAAGTATAGTATTTGCATGTTCATGGTTCGATGACATGGATTATAGTCACATGACATGCAGGTAAACAAATACTTTTTTTTTTCCTGTAAAATTTTATTTTGATTCATTTTAAAATTATTTGTTTGAATGTTAAATTTTTATGATTTAATTAATTATTAATTATTTTAACTGAACTCATAAACCCTCTGTGGTTCCTTCACAAACCCAGTAAAAATTGTTTTTATTATTTAATATCAATATTATGGAAGCTAGTCACTGAATAAAAAATAAGAAAGGTAATTGTGACTATTGTTTATCTTTTGCTAGTTTACATCTCACAATTCTGACTTTTTTTTCTCAGAACTGCATGATATAAACTCGCAATTGCAATTCTGAGAACACATTAGTCTTTGTCCCCTTGAAATTGAACTTTTTAACTCACTATTGCAAGTTTGTATCACACAATTCTGAAAAATAGATATTTTTTTATTTATTCAGCGGCGGGAACGTGCTTCCATCAAATATGGTACAATACGGTTCAAAAATAAAAATGAGGTGTCCCTCCAGGAGCAAGACTGCCCTACAGGGAAGAGGATTTCACAGGCATGCACATGAGGCAGCCATTACATGTTTACAAGACAGCAACAGCTTCTCTCTCATAACAAACACACACAATCACATACTTACTGGGTATCTGTCCGCAAGAGCAGGGCTTTTTGGGGCATGTGCAAACGGAACAGGTTTTTTTGTAAGGAGTGCAATTTGAACCTGCAGTTCTCCACTCGCAGCTCTGACACAGGTGCATGGTCGATCACTGTAAACCTACCCCCTCTGCAAACAGGAAGTTAAGCTTTAATTGCACCATTCAAAATAAGGAAAAGCCTGATTTCACCTATCAAAGACTAAGAATACTGAGGCGTGGATGTTAAAGGCAGGCCAACTTACTCTTTCCGCAAAGAGACCAGGAGATAGTCATTGAAAAGGTGCAGATAAACATTTCTCTCTTCTTCCCTGTCTTTCAGAGAAAAATCTCGCAGTTCAGTCGCAGGTCCCTCTCGTACAAGTCTGCGAGACTGACTGATCAACGGAAGCGTCTAAGACACACAAAATAAGCCATTATACATTTTGATTATTATTCAGACGGCATACAGTACAGATTAGGTGTCATGCTCACCCTGCACTCAAAGTCAACTTTGGCATTGAGTGTCACAAGTGACTCAATGTTGCTCATTTGAGAGATGCTTTCATTACTGTCCTGGATCATCTGTTAACAAGCAAGGAAACACGGCGGAGTGGTGAGAAAGAAAACTGATAAGAAATTCCAATGCATAGATGCAGGTGACATAACTACATTTTTCCTTCATTTTACCTTCTCGAGTAGTTTCATCGCCCTAATGGCCTGAGCTTCGTCCTTGGTTTTTGGTTCGGTTCTCTTTACTATGTTCTACCAACAAAGACAAGGAGGCATTTCAAATACAGCAGGCCATATTCTTTGTGACAGGAGATGGATAGCATCTAATATCATCATAATATAGCACAGATGAAGAAGACGCAGGAAGCATGTGCTTGTAGCTAAAATGAGTCATAGCATTTCCTGGAAGGTTTGAGAGTGTGTCATCAAAAACAAATGCGAGAAGCGAAAGGAAGACAGTACCTGCACGAGCAATTTGAGGCGTGTGATTCTTTGAAATGGCAGAATGAGGAAAGACCGCATAGGCAGTCGTTGACAAACCGGGTTGCGCTCCAACTTTTCCACAACTCTACGGAATTCGTGACTCTCGTCCCTATGAGAGATGGTTGGTGTAAAAAAAAAGAAATCATACGGATACACATTTCCCACTTCGTATCAGTGCAAACGAATACTCACATCAATCTTTGATACGTCTTGTCCTGATATGATTGGTTGGTGAGGTATGGCACATAAACATTTTTGAATCGTGGACAGTGTTTGATAATGATGTCACAGACGGTAAAGCACATCATGTCCTTCTCCACCGCTTCTTCCAGCTGAGATAGAAAGCTAAGAGAAAAGAAGCCTATGTTAGTGACAGAATTCAGATTCCTGACTCCAAGATGAATTAACACACATTTAGGGAGTCTGAAAGTCATGTCTCATTATATCAGCATAGACACACAGTATATGTAGAGATCCAAACATACTTATCAAAACTAACATGTATTTTATCTGATATGATTCTAACCTGTGACTGACGGCTCTAACATCATTTAGCCTGGAGAACAGCCAGTTTTTGTCTTGTGAAGACAGGATAACGTTGAGCTGTTTGGACATGACAAAGTTCTCCACCACGATGTCCAAACTGCGGCAGTATGACGCTTCAGAGGTCACGACCTCAAACCTCACCTGAAAAGAGACCCTTTCGTGATGCTGTGCTTACTAATAAAATATTTTGAAGATCTATTTTGTTGCAAAAGTGCCATGTACTATGAGAGCCTGTTTCGGTCTCAGTTCAAAACTAAAGATAACGGTGACATTATATATCAAAATTATTTTTCACAATTACAATCAGTTACAGTCGCAGTATTCCTTTGTATCACGAAATAAGGCTAAATCTCACAGTGAGGACTGTTACATGAGACTTTATATTTCTATCAGTTGTTGTATCACTGTCACTCGTTTTTTTTATTATCACAAAATGCAATTAAAATTTTGCATTTATGAATTTGTATCTCCTTATTGTGACTTTACATTTACTTTATTTGGTAACACTTTACAATACATGCATTAATTCATGCACATAATCACCAGTTATCGTATATCTCACGGAGAGAGAACATTTATTAGCAACTGCTGAACATTCTATAATTCATATATTAAGTAATCAATAAATTGTTATTAGTTAAATTTGTCTTAACGCATTAGTTCCCTAACAACATTTTATATTAACTAATAGTGTAAATTTCATGTGTTAATTACCATAATGGGTCAAAGCCATGCATTTCAGCTTCCAGTTGTGTGCTTTAATTAATAATTAGTTAATGAGTTGCAAAGATATCATTATGTTGTGACATCTCTTGTTGAGGCACATGACTAATTCATTCAAAATCCATAACCACAATGACATATTACTTAGAAAAAACGTATTAATAGTTCTGTGCCTCAACAAGTAAAGGCATTAACGTAATGATACCTTTGTAAATCAATAGTTAATGATTAATTAAAGCAGACAACCAGAAGTTGAAGTTGTTAGGTAATGAATACATTATGACACATTTAACAAATAACAATTAATTGATTGTGTTATACATGAATCTTATAGGATGTTTATTTGTTGCTGAGGTCGTAATTTTTAATAATATATTAACTCAGGATTATCTGTGCATTAGTTTAGCATGAATAATGTGTATTAGTGCGACTGTACTGTAAAGTGTTACCCTTAGTATTTCACAACTGTGGTATTATGTATTACAATGTGACTTGACAATTTATTGTTAAACCTTCTTACACAATTACCCAAATGTGTACAGTAAATACAGCCATGATGCAATAATGCATAATGGATACTTTAAAAAAACACTTAAACCAATCCTAAAAATGAACTTGAAATTGAACGTACTTCTGTTCTGTAAACAAGACCTTTTCTAACTTCACATTTTTACAATTACTTCCAGCCACCAGGATCCTTTTTAGTAAATATAGTACCATATGTCAGTTCCCCCCCATTTTATCATTATGAAATGTTCTGTTGCAAAGTGAGTTTGAGGTGTTTTTCTTTCAAATAAATGACACTTGTTTTTAAATGTTATTGTCTAGTACAATGACATGTATCATGTATTTTTACGTTTATGCCACTTTTAATGTATAGTAGGTGATACTGATCTAACAATTCTACCTCCTGCAGGCGTCTCTCATCTTCAGCAAGTTGCTCCAACTCTGGGCTGCTCCTCACTCCAGGGAGATCCTGCCACAGTGTGGGTGAAGAAGCAGAGATAGACAGGCGAGGGGACGGGGGTCTGTTTATGGACTGTTGAGGCACATTTAGACTTTTAAAGGAGTTGGTTTGGGTCAGATTCTGGGGGTGTAGGTGGATTTGAGGGAGGGGTGGGAGAGGTCTGCGTGATAGCCTAGGGGAATGATTTGGAGAGGAAGACGAACTTAGAGAATCGGAATGTGACAGAAGGATCTCTCTGTTCTGGACCACCTCACTGTACTCCTGATACAACTGAGAGTCTGCAAGAGAAAGAGAAATCATTGATATGGTTCTAGAGAGGTGCTTCGTAGATTTTACACCGGATACGAAAATTGTTTATCACACTAAACTGAACAAATGCCCTTGAAATCAGACAATGACGTTAACTAATATTAGCAGGAGGAACTAATGAAGCAAGAAATTATTAGTAAAAAAATAAAAATAAATAAATACTTGGCAGAAACCAAATATATTTAATCTTTTTAAAAAAAAAAATTCTAATATGGAAGTCAATGATGACCCAAAAAAGCCTGGTTACAAACTTTTTTTCAAAATATCTTCCTTTGTGTTTGGCAGAGCAAAATAAATTCATACAGGTTTGAAAGTAATAGTGAGTAAATGATGAATGATGAACTACTTCTTTAATGTAGTCTGGGTCATATTTTGTTTCAGAGTCATGGTTTGTGCATGGCATTCAGTGCTTGTATACACATTTTTACCAAAAAAACATCTGAATTGGCTTAAAACCCAACAGAAAAGTGTGTATAATCTATCTATTTTATGTTAATCGCATTTAGATTTGTTCGTTTTTTTCCTGTTGTCCACGACCCTTATCAGAACACAAAGAAAATCAACATAAATTATACAAGTATGTAAATAAATTTGTTAGATACAGCAAAAAAATAAAAAATTACAAAAAGTCGTAATGACAAGCACAGCAGGTCAGTGATTCAACAGAGAAAAAAAAAGATGTACCACCACGAACATCCACGAAAGCATTTTTAATACTAAGAGAGCATTTGCAGCTGTTTATCTGCAGTTCGGAGTGATGTGCAAGCACAAACCTGTCCTTTGCCTGGAGGACTAGCAAAGCATAGTCAGGATACAGGAATGAGAAACTTTTCTCTGTCCTCAACATCTAAACTGTATAAAGTAACCACCTAAATATTGAGAACCATGCATTTCTTATATATTACAGTCACTTACAATTTTCATATGTACACTATCATGTGTAAAATTAGGATTTGCATGTGTCTTTATAATGTATTAATGGATTTTAAAGATAAAGACTTTAAATAGAGATATTTATGTGTAGTCTGTTATGCAAAGTCCCTATAGTCTTTGTTTATAGCCATCATACAGATAAAAAAAAAAGATAAAGACAATACAGAGACTTACTAAAGAATTTTGAATTCCTATTTTTTGTCCTCCCAAGTTTCCTAAAAGAAAAAAGGAGAGAGAGAGAAACAGAAAAGCAACGGTCATTGCATACAAAAATAAAGTGCTGGCAGTGGTGATAGACTGCATTTAAAGTTATAAACATCACCAAGCCAAAACTAAAAAAGTTAAAAGTTCCTGTTATCAAGCTGACATTTCCATTTTTGGTTCTTTAAAGATATTATCAAAGTTATACCCCTTTAAAAATATCTCTATTGTCAATTAAACAATATTAGATGTCCTTAAAAAGGAATCCAGATATTAGCACATCATAAATGGGAATAACACAGCGTAAATTGAGCTGTCTAATATGTTAGTCTCTTTGAACCAGTGTGCGTGCAGTATTAAACAAACACAGTGGGCTTCAGTTACAGACAACACTGAAGAACTTTACCAATCATAGTAAGGCACAGTTAATGCATTTCTCCAAAATTATCTACCCACCTGCTAACAGCTTTTATTTTGGAGTTGTCATCTCATGTGAGTGTACATGATTTTAAGGATATACCAAAAGTACAATTAACTACCTTACATTTTAAGGAGGGACAAAATATAGGAGTTTATATATATGTTCTCCTACCTTAGATCCATTTCACTCCAGGTAACAGATAATTCGTCCTCTTCCTCGTCTTTACAAAAAACAAGGAGAAATCGTCACACATTACAATGCTGTTGTTTTGTTTTTCGCATTTTAAGCTTCCCTTAACCAAGATAAGATCAGAACTCAAGCAGTCTAAATTCCGTAACACTTCATCTCAAGCAAAACAGACGGGGATGATTCAACATAGCCTTACACAAACATGGGAAGCACCTCAAGCTTTCCAGTGAATTACTGAAAAGACAGAATAGATCGTAAGACCTCTGGGTATGCTCTGAAGGAAATGTGGCAATAAATAAAAATAACCCTAATGAACTGAGAAATATAAAGCGGGGGAAAAAACTGTGTACTGGGGAGGACGTGTTATGAATAAATGGGGATGGTTTAGTTTGTGAAACAAAGGAAATCTGGCAGCTCTAAATTCTCTTCCAAGAAATGCTGCTGTTTAAGGAGTCTTCAGCGGTCATGACTCCAACCCACACAAGAATCTTCAGGAGCCCTCTGGAGCTTCCAGGCTATTAAAATGTGTCCACCCCAAAAAATAAAATGCTGGGGGTATATATTATTAGTTATTGCTGCTGTACGAGAACCTGAAGGCTACTGTTTGTGTAGTTTCAGGTTTCTTTAAAGTCCTGAGAATGGGTCTCTTTAAAAGAAAATTCTATTGAAATATTTACTGTCCTATATTACTACAATAATGTTCTAGTAATATACACTCTAATAAGCAACTAGTCAAGAAACCATAAAATAAAGTGTTACCAAAATTTACATTTGGGGTAGAGCGAATAATTGCATGTTTGTAAACGTGTTTGATGGTATTCCTTAGCTGAGATTATAAATCAAATGAATAAAGGTTCTCACAGTCCCAACATGATTACCACAAGGTCACCAGTGAATAGTCTTAACTGCTTATTACTTTTTAAATGTTAGGAACACTCCATTACATGACAGGAAAATAAACAATTTTAACGCCCATATTGACACTCATTTCAAGGAAGATGACTCATGGATTTCTTTGTTATTTTCTTGCGTAAGCACATTTAGCCTCTCTTTGTGACATTTTGGCACTGCTATATTAAATTTGACAGAATAGGTTCAACAGGCATCTCAAGACACATTAAGATCTCTTCTCGCAGGAGTGGGAGCAAGCGGGTCACTGAATATCCAAATCAGCCTTCTTATGTTAGTCTTCCTCTCACCTGATATGTTGAATACTCTTGTCCTGCGGTCCCTTCCAACTCCCTCTTGTTCTTCCTCATCCTCTTCATCTTCTTTGGTTTTCTCTGCTGACTTTCGGAACCCTCGCCTCCTTGTGCGAACCTCATTGCCCAAACCTTGGAAACTACTAGAGCTTAGAACAACTTTCTCTTTACTCTCTTTCTTCTTAGATACTTCTTCTACCTTCCCCTCTGCCTCTCCTTCTGAGGGAGCCATGAGCTGGTTAGAACTAGGATCCAGCCAGCCACGGTTCTCATTTAACTCTCCCTCCACCCCTTCCTGCGGTTCTCCTCCTCCCTCTATTATTTCTTCCTCTTTTTTTGATTTGTCCATTTCTCCCTCTCTCTGTGTTTGTGTGTTGGTTTGTTTGTCTATGTGTGCCACACTACCTCTTGCATTTCCTGTGTCCGCCGAATTCAGACCCAGGATCTCTCTCACCACGTTCTTGGCCCATCTAAGGTGAGGAGCAGTAGAGGATCGCTTTCGTTCCTCAGATGTGCTCCACGTGTCATCAGAACCAGAATGCTCCACTGAGTCTCCGGTAGGTTCTTTTGCTTCTCTTGGTATTGGTTCTTCACTATGAGTCTCTTCACCCCCATGACCATTATCTTTGGGTGACCCTGAAGTTTCAGAAGGCTCTGGTTGGAAGAGTTGGGTGTCTTGTTCTGATTGCTCACCGGGAGGAATCATTTGGCTTTCCAGTGATGTTACATCCTCTGTTGTCTGATCAGTACTTGCTCCTT
This sequence comes from Enteromius anoplus, assembly GCA_032359395.1. NCBI lineage: Eukaryota > Metazoa > Chordata > Actinopteri > Cypriniformes > Cyprinidae > Enteromius > Enteromius anoplus. The sequence continues at coordinate 7,640,815 of JAUMHG010000060.1, read as the reverse complement.
CCTCTTTGTCCTCATTAGTAGAAAGACTGAGTTCACCCATTGCTTTTTCAATGTCCTGTTCACAGCTTTCAACCTTTTCTAATGCTTCATTTATGCTCACTTCATCTTGATTGTCCATGCTATGACCTGAATTCTGATCGGCTGCCTCTGTAACAGTAGGATGTACACATGAATTATCGTTGGTTTGTGACGTGGGATGGGTCTGACCAATTACACAAAAGACTCTTAGGGGTTCTCTTGGAGTTTCTTTTGCCCCATTTTCTCTGTCCTCTGTAGTTCCTGAGTGTCCAGAAACAGCTTCAGAAACTCCACCTTCCCAGAACTCTTTGCAGTCTTCAAAATCCTCTTCCTCTGCGTCATCCCCTCCACTGGAGACCGTTACAAATCCATCATCTGGTGACATCATTCTGTTCTTCTCTGCTTCCGAATCTCCCTCACTTCGTTCCTCATTCTCCAAGTCGTTTTCCTTTTTCTGTTCATCTCTGTCATTCTCTTCCAAGTTATCGTCCACTTTCTCTCTTTCCATCTGCCACTCTGATTCCATGGCTTCTTTATCATAATCCATGTCCCCTTTCATCTTCTTCTCCTCCTTTTCTTCGTTCACAGCCCTCATGAACTCCCCAGCCCTTTCAAGTTCTCTATACTTGTCCTCAAGACATTTGCTTGGTTTCTTTCTCTCAGTCTCTTCATCATTTCCTGTTGCCATGCTTTCTTTGTATCTTTGGTTGTACCTCTCTCTTGCTCTCTCCCTCTCTGTGTCCTCCTTTAAACAAGAGTCTTTTCTTTCACTTCGAGGTTCCAGCCACATTTTCCTTATCCTAGGTTTCTTTGCAACTTCTTCCTCAGCAGCAACGCTTTCACTCTTCTCTTCTTCCCTCGGTGCACTCCTTACTTCCTGCTCTTCCTCTGTTCTATCCTTCAGCCTTTCTTTATCAATCTCAGATGCATTTTCTCTATCTCTTTCCTCAAGGTTCTCTCTCACTATCCTCCTTTTTTTATTCTCAATATCACTTGCTAAAATCAGCTCTCCAGTATTCTCCATCTTACTTCTCCCATTGTCTTTGTACTCTTTCCTCCGCCTCTCCCTCTCTTCAATCTCTCTTCCAGAATACCTATCCCTCTCGCTTATCCTTTCTCCATCTCTATACTTTTGTCTTTCGGCTGTGTGTAAGTAAGCATCTCTGTCCTTACTTTTGTCTTTGGAGTCTCTCATTCTATCTCTTGGTTTATCTGTCTCTCTGAGTCGGTCCGAAATTTCTCCTTTTGTATCACGATAACCCGTATCTCTGTAATCTCTTTCTCTTATTGCCACATCTCGCCATCTTTCAGCTTCTCCCTCTCTGCGTCTCTCTCTCTCTCTAAATCTGTCTGCCTTTCGCTCTGCATCACTGTCTCCTTCACTCTTGTGGAGTTTCTGTCTACGTTTAGCATCATCTTCTCTCTCTCTTTCCTTACCCCCGTCTCCATCACTGTCTCCCTCGCTTTTTGTATCTCTTTTTCTAGATCTCTCTCCCTCTCTCATTCTCTGTCTATCAGTCCTCCTTTCCCTGTCTGAAAAGCTCTCTGTCTCTCTTTCCATGAGGCGAGGATAATATCTGGCTTCTCTGTCTCTTTGTCGATATCTTTCTCTGTCTCTCTCTCTTTCCCTCATGTTTGAAAGGTCACTGACCTCCGGATAACTTTCTCTCCTTCTGTCTCTCTTTCCTGAGTCAAACTCCTTGTCTCGTTCCCTCTGTCTATCTGACTCCTCCTTTACGTGCCTTCTCATTTCATTTCTTCTCAGCTCCTCCCTGTATCTTGCAATTTCTCTTTCACTCCGCATGTCCGTGTCTCTGTATCTCCTCCTTTCCTTTTCTCTTTCGTTTTCATACAGTATGTCCTTTGGTCTTCCCATGGGACGTTCTCTTTCATAGTCTGTAAGTGGTATCCTTCTGTCTTTCACTTTGTTTGGTTTAGCCATCCTTGGAAATGTGTCCCCTTTTCTCCTCTCATTGTCTAGATCTCCATACTCAGCCTGCTCTGACACTGATGATCTTCCATTTTCACGTCGATCTCCATTTCTCCGCCTATCTCTTTCTCTCCAGTCAATCTCTCCATCTCTTCTTCGGGTTGCTGGAAGTCTCTCTCTGTCTCTAATCCCATCGCACGTGTCTGGCTCCTTTTCTTTTTCTTGTGTTTTGTCCATCTTTCTGGGTCTCCAAGACTATTCTTCACCCAGGTCACCTTCGCCAATCAGCTCAAGGACTCAAGTCACAGTTTGCAGTTGATTGACAACCTGTCTAGTGCACCTTAAGAGGACTGGATCTGCACAGTGTCTTGGACGGCCCAATTAATTTGAATGGTTTCCATTGCAACACAGAGAACCTATAAGGGAAGTCAAAATTTCAAGTCAATAAATCAATCAACCACATAAAATTCATATTCCAAAGCATTCAAACATATTCTTGGAAATCTTTAAAGCTTGGATTATCTTGTTGAAACATGTCAGGTATATGCATTGGCAGCTATAACAGTTGCATATAACAATTTTATTTTTATTTTTTTGTGTTAAGTCAAATGTCTAACATTAATTATTTTAGCAGATGCTTATCTGAAGTGACTCGGATGGATTCAAAGTATGCATTTTATCAGATTTTTATTCCCAGACAACTGAAGCCATGACCTTGGTGTCTTGCACTATGCTCGACCAGATAAGTTACAGCAACGTAACAGAAATATTGTTCTTGTCATCTTAAAATCATTACATCTTAAAAAAACTACTCAACTAAAAAGAACCCACAATATAACATATACAGTTGATATACAGCATGTTTGTCAGTTCAGCAAAATAAAAAGTTCAGTAATTTACAGAATGCAGCTTAACCAACCACTGCCCTATGCTGTTCTTGTATCTTGTTTAGAGGCATTTCAAGTAATTCATGCCTAGAATGAGTTGAAGCACTATTAAGAGGGATTGAAGGAACAAGTTTTTGTCCTAGATGACTCATGTCAAGATGTAATGAATCATATGGTGCACAACAAATGAACATTAACATATTCTTAAGAAAACAACTGCGACGAATAGAATAAACCGGTTAGTATTCTTAAGCATGGCAATGCAGTATTTGCCCATGATGTGGACATAGTTGTTTATAAGAACTGTTTGGTTTACTAATGTTACAACAAAAAAGAAATAATGAAAAGTTTTGGGAATAATGCAGAGGACTCACCTGAGAAGTGCCTGGGGGGACGCTTCTCTGTCTCTTTCCAGTTTTTCCTTTGCTTTTTTGACAAAGTGAAGCTAGCTGGAATTGCACAACTCACAGACATTCCACATATCAGTGTTTGTCCATTGAAAGAACCAAAGTTGAGCGAGATAAATGCTCTAAAAAAAGCAATGCTTTAATTATCCGGCCTGCCTCTGTCCTACTAAATGTGTTCACATAAGCAAAAATAGTCTTTAACAAAAATAGTTTCTCACAGTGTTTCTCTCTCTCTTTCTCTCTGTTTGTCTGTTTCTCTCTCTCTCTCTCGTCCCCTCCTCCCGCCCTTCTCAAATTCCCAAACAAGTTTGAACAGATTGACACTTATCTTCCTCCCCTCTGTTTCGGTTTTCCTTATACTTTCCCCCTCCAGCACTGTCTTAAAGAAGAGTCCAAAAGTAACCGTCTGTTCAAACTCGCATGCAGCCTTTCTTCACTTCTCATGAACTCAACAGAGTCACGGTGAATGCGCTACAGCTTGTTCCAGTAATTCAGCCTTTCACTCACCTCACCCTCACTGGCACTGCATGCTTCTCTCGCAGAAACAGGAAGTGCACACACGTGAGCTGTGATTGGTGGGGTTGAAGATGCTGGGTGTGACTGTTTTCTCAGGTAAAGACATGAGAAAGGGTGAGAGCAAAGGGGGAGGGGCGAACATGTATGAGTGTGTCCATACACAGTAATGTCGTCTGCAGCTTATGTAACACAAAAGTTCTTGGAAAAAGCTGTAAAAGACAGTGGAGCACAGATGACACATTTGCACATTATGAAAGATACACTTGAAAACACACTGAACAATGATGCACGTTTTTAAACTGTATAAATCTACTCCTTTTAAACATTTTTTGTAAAGCCTTTCAAAGTTTAGTTTTGTGTGTTTTTAGTAAAACCTTTAGTTAAAAAAACAAATAAAATAAAAATTAAGTGCTGAGTAAGCAATACTGGATATAGATTTTGAAATATGAAGCATTTTCCTTGTAATCCAAAATACTTGAGTTTAATTGATCATTTTCTAAAGTGTCTATTGTTATAAATAGACAAGTTTCTTGTTCTCATTTTGAACCATCTGAACTTCACTCCAGAGTGTGATGTTATCTGATTGCAAACACGTATAACAATAATCTAAACAAAACTGACGCAATCAATGAAATTTCCTGGACAAAGGTTAAGAGAACGATCAATCAGCAAGCATTGATTCAGAAAGACTGCAGTAAACTAATCAGGTATTTCCAATGTAATAACAAAGACAGAGGATATACTGAAATACTAAAAGGAGAAAATAAGTACTAGCATTGGTTAGTTTACTAGTAGCACATCACAAAAAAAAAAAAAAAAATCTGAGCAAGAGAATGTATATAAAACATATAGGCCTACAGCAAAACGCATCTCACAAAACTAGTGCATTATTTTGTTATTAATACAAAGCTGATATAAAAAACTGACTAAATTTGTTGTTTTGCCTTTTTAAACAGTTTGTCGGTGAAAATAGGTGCTTAAACTAAAAAAAAACTGTTGATCATCCAATTTAGGATGTCAAAAAACATCATTTTAATCAAAACGTTCAGTCAAAGCTCTTGATTTTGCACATTTTTTAGCAATAAACATAAAATAATTGCAATGTTTAAAATAAAAATTTTATGTAGTTATTATCGTTACATTACCAAATATATCTAATAGTTATCACCAGTGTTGGGGGTAACGCATTACAAGTAACGCGAATTACATAATATTACTTTTTCCAAGTAACTAGTAAAGTAACGCATTACTTTTTAATTTTAGAGTAATATAACCGAGTTACTT
>JAUMHG010000060.1:7596243-7609768 GCA_032359395.1 Enteromius anoplus | reverse complement strand
TAATTTAATTTAATTTAATTTAATTTAATTTTATTTTATTTTATTTTATTTTATTTTATTTTATTTTATTTTATTTTTACATTTACATTTACATTTACATTTACATTTACATTTACATTTAATTAATCTGATTAATTCTACTTTAATAACACACCACAAAAATTTGGAAAATGCTCCCAAAAGATTTTGGTGTTAAATTAAAAAAATAGCTTCAGTAAGAAATATTTTATTTGATTCAACAGAACTTATTACATATGAATTGTTTAAGGCTGCATGAGATTCAAAAGTTTTAAATGGATATTGATGTTTAGTAATATGTAAATGTGAAAAAAATACTTCAAATTATTAAAAAATATATACAAATAAAACTTAAACTAAAAAATTAAAAAATAAACCAAATCTCTCTTTTATTTAGTGCATCTTGTTTATCACTAATCATCTTTATGAAATGTCAAATAACCAGAGTGGGGCGGGTAGATTAAATGTCCCAATTAAATTATCCCCTATACACACATATATGCATAAATATAATGTTTGCTTGTTTGTTTCAGGCTCACACCCTGTTCTCTCTGCTGGGTCTCAGTCATGCGTATGTAACTAGTATTGGTAAACTGGTTGGGGTGGTCGCACTAAAAGAGGTAAAGGTTGTCTGTGTCGACATTTGTTTTTGCATAATTCCTAATATACGCTCGAGTGTTAGATGAATTAATTCTGCTCCTCTCTCTTTTCGTTCCCAGCTCCAGAAAGCAATCGAGGGTTCGACCCGTAGCGGAGTGCGACTGCGTCCTCCTTTGGCCAGTTTCAGAGACGCAAGACGCAAGGCCAAAAAGCTTTCTCATTCCCCTTCCGTCCCATCCTCTCCCACACGGGACAGAGAGCTGTGGAGCGAGGGAGTGAAAAGAGAAACTATAGACGAGTCCGCTGATAGTTGTATCCAGACTGCAGACAAAGAGTGCAATACAGGCACATGTAACAGCAGCAGAAGTACCCTCAACACCTCTCAGGAACAACTGCCTTCCCCTTCTTCTTCCACAGTCCCTCTCTCCTCTCTTCATTCTGTGCCTGAAGGAGAGGTAGATGCTGATAGAGAGAGTGATGAGGAGCCTTTATAGGTCTATTGTTTGTGATTTTCTCAAATTCAGCCCTCCAGGGGGAGGCAAACCATATTATGGTGGTGCCTTTGAGCCCAGCACGAGCCTCTGCACCTTCAGACTTGTTGATTTTCTACTCTCCGGACAGGACTCTTTCTTTCTAGAATATTTTTTCTTTTTTTCTTTGTCTATACATTTGTATATATGGACAGTCCGTCTGACACATCTCACTGAATGTCTTCTCCTTTCTTTGCTTCTCCTGGATTGTCTGTTGTACCTAATATTTGTAGAAATGTTTGTAAAAATGAAAGATTTGTTACCTTAACAAGCTATTTGTATTTGATCTGACCCTTGTCTTGGTGTAACGTAATGTAGCCAGGTTAGTTTAGTCATACAAAGTAATATTTTTTACATTTAGGTTGCCTGATAATTTTTTTTTATTGTATAGATGTGAAATGTTAAACAATATTTCAGGTTCATTACAAGTTTGATCTCAGTCCAGTATGAATGTTAGCTATAATTAAAATTATTAAACAATTGTTTTGATAATTTACATAAAGATTCATATATATATACATTTTTTTTAAAAGTCAAATTAAAGGGTTAGTTCAGCCCAGAATGAAAATTCTATCATGAATTACTCACCCTCGTGTCGTTTCAAACCCATGAGACCTTCATTCATCTTCAGAACACAAATTAAGATATTTTTGATGATATCAGAGAGCCATCTGTCCCTCTGTAGACAGCAACACAACTGAAATGATCTCAGATCCAGAAACATTGGTACATTGGTAAAACAATCCATGTGACATCAGTGGCTAAACTTTATTTTTGCAATGCTATGAGAATACTTTTTTAAGTGCAAAGAAAACTAAAATAACACAATTTACCATGAGAAGAAGAATGGCTGAGTAAATTATGTTTGTAAAAAAAAAATATATATATAATATTTTCACAGCGTGGCAAAACTGAAGTTGAATTACTGATGTCACACCCCGTTTTACCATATTTAATATTCAATAATTAATACGTTTCTGGATCAGGGAACATTTCGGTTGTATTGCTGTCTATGGAGGTTCAGATAGCTCTTCGATTTCATGAGAAATATATAATATAAGAAATAAAAGATGAATAAAGGTCTTACAGTTTTGGAATGGCGGAATGTTCAATTTGCGTTAAACTAACACGATACAATAAGGTTCACTTTAACTTCAACAAACTAACAATGAAAATTACATCTGAAACGTTTATTAGCTAATTTGAATTGCCACATTTATTAATGCCCTATTAAAATGAAAAGTTTTATCTTCTAATGTTACTTATGGACTTGAGATAACATATGGTAACAATGAGCAATGAACTAAAATAAACAAAGATTACTAAATATTATAGCAAATGTAGTGAATGTTAGTTGATGCATAGTCAGCTAAAGGAACCTTGTTGTAAAGTGTTGCTTTGTTTTCACTCAAATTAGTAAAACTTAAATAAAAATAAGTATAGCTATAATAGTGTGTGCATAATACTAAAATATCACTGGCTCAGTCAATCTTTTGTGACAATATTGATTAACAACTGTCCTTTGTGCAGAAATCAACGTTAATCAATAGTTTTTTGGGGGGATTTAAAAGAATGAAGGGAAGTTTATATTTTTATAAAAGCACTTACATTAATACTGTGCAAAGTGGGAATTATTTGAGCTGTAAAGCTATTTAAATCATAATTGTTATCGTCGTTTTAGAGTTTGTGTTTATAGCATTACATTGTCATGGTAACAAAGTTGCGAATTTGCATAATTTTACACACAAGAAGTTAGGAAGTAATTTTATTTACACCAAAACCATGTTGACGTGAATATTTTATATTATCTTGTGTATTTCAGCGTTAATCTGTTGACCCCATTCACTTCCATTGTTAGTGCTTCACTGTAAGCTACAAGTTTTTTTGTTTTTGTTTTCAAGAAAAGTGAAATAAATTTTTGTGCCAATTTTGTCACAATGTTGATTGAACTTGTGCTGAACCTTTATATTCATTTAATCACTAGACATTCATTATGAATCTGATTTGTTTACTACATCATTTAAGCTGCAAAGGCATTACTCATTGAAACTTTGTTTGATTATTATATACTGATGAATATTTGATTCATTTTTATTTGTTTTAATGGTCTGAATAGCATGCAGACTTTTTTTTGCCACGTCTTAAAAATACACAAAGTGCGCAATAATGCTTTGTTTGCTTCATTTATTATTCATTATTATTTTTCGGAAAAATAAAGAAATAGCAATATTCTTGAAGGTCAGGGAGGTGTTTTGCTCGTGCAGGAAAAAGAGGGAGAGTCTGATGGAGGAAGAGCACATTGGAAGAACCGTCTTAAAACCTTCAGTAAAGCATGCATAGATATATGTATCACAGAGCACTTCTTATATCACACCTTTTACAGCTCACTCTGCCCCAGTTGAATGGATTTGTGCCTGTATAGCTTGCTGAACATGTTGACATCATAAACAAATTGGATCACAACAGTGTTTCTTATCCAGACTAGTACTTTTCTGAATATGATTCTTCCACCAAGAGGAGAACACACAAGGTTTGAGTAATAGACAGATAACATACAAAGGGAAGGCGAGAAAGACAAGTACGCTAGTTTACAGAGAGAAGGAAAGAGGTAGAACAAAGGACCGGTTACAGCATCATGCCAACAAACAGTTTTGTAGTGAAAGATGGCAGTAGAATCGTACAAAAAAATCAGTTTGAGATCAGTTCATCTGTAAACACAAATGATAAACAACTACATCCAAGGAAATACATTTGGCTTTTTGTTATTTATTCATTCGGATATTCCTTATCTTACATAAAAAAGCAATAAAAGACAAGATGACATCACTCCTTTGGTTGCAGCAGTATGACCTGGCTTTGTGTGATTGTTGCGTTAATTTGATTGATTGACAACTATGTGATTAATATCTTTGAGGCATTTTTTCAGAAATGGATTCATGAAAGTGTGGTAGAGGAATTACAGGCACAACAGGAAATAAAGAAGTTTTTGCTCATAAATTATCCCTCAGGTGACCAAATGTGCATTCATAATTCCTTTAAGAATTAATGTAGAGTCGGAGTACTGGTGCCTTTTGTTCATGTTCCGATACTACAATGTTCAAAACAGTTGGCTTAGCTACAATATTAACATTGCAACAGCTGTACAGTAAAAATCAACCCAATCGATAACTGAAATATGCAAGATGGGACCAGCTGCTTCTTTTCTCAAATTTGCAATGCGCAAGTAGCATATTTAAAGGCTTAAAGTAATCATAAATCCGTGGCCACAATTTGGCAATTCGCCCCCACTTGTACGGTTAATAAATCACACTCACAAAAATTTTAAACTGTTTCGTTTGAACAGATCTTGTCAAGTGATAAGCTAATAAAACGTACCTACAAGTCACCAATCTGTGCTCCAAGATTTGTTCTTTGCATTTTTGTGAATCTGCAGCCAAATTAGGAAAACGCAACTTTTTCGCAATTCGTTCTCCAGGGGCTCGTCTTTTGGAATCTTTTCAGATTTTGAAGGTGACTTCCTGGGCTCCATATGACAAAGTTAGCATTGACTTTTGTTTTTCGTAAATACAGAATTTCTTAAATGTAATGAGTGAATATACTGGGGCTGCGTTTAAAATAACATCATCTCTTGAGCAGGTAATTATTTGGAATAAGCAACTAATAAGTAGCTATGCTCTGTATTGTATGAATGTAATATTTACATACTACATTCATGCATGAATTGTTGTTATCACACGACCTGCCAGTTTAATTTGTATCATCACTGCCTATATATTAGGGAAGTATGCAATTTTGGATACGGCCTAGGAAATATCTCAGTGATGGGCCAACCCAGTACATATTTTACGAGGTGGCTAATTTGTACAAATTCGTACGACCTCACTCATTCAAATTCATACGATTTTTGCTGAATCGTACATATTTTACGTGTTGCCAATTCGTATGAATTTGTGCGAATGACCTACAGCTAACCCCGCCCCTAAACCTACCAGTCACTGGGGTTTAGACAAATCGTACAAAGTCATTCGAGTGAGGTCATACGAGTTTGTACGAATCAGTGCGAACATGCCACCTCGTACGAATACATACCAATTAGTTGTGAGACTGTGTTGGGTGGGCATTTCTTTATTGACGTTACAATGGGTTAGTTCATCAAGATTAATTTATTATCTTTGTATTTCTTAGACATGTAAAACATCTGCGTTACACAACATTACTAAACTCATTAACGTAGGAAACTCACTTTTTTTTGGGAAAAGAATCATGCTTTTTTCAGAACCGCAAACCACTGTGAAAGATAGATAAAGAAATCGTTATGTCTGACTATCATTTTGCTTCATGATTAAAAAATAAATAAAAATGATGAATGATTACAAGTACAGTCATATTTCCACCATACCAAAGTGATACCATTACAACCAAAGGTGCATTTATCTTAAAATAACAAAGAGATATCATACAGGCTGTAAAGTTAAATCCCTCCCCTATAATTCTTAAATAAATAAATGGGCACATATTATTTCATTTGAGACACTTTTGGAGTTCTGTATGCTTCACGTAAAATAAGAACTTATGACACTGAATAAAAATATAGTTATGTTTCAGTTTTATGGTTGGACTGCTACATGCAAAGATGTAGACTTATATATTGTTACATAAGCTAATATAAAACATCATACAGTAATATAACATTATGACATACAACAAGATGTTAACGTTTTTCAGTGACAAAAAGTACACAAATACAAAAATCTGTCAGAGAGTCTTCCTCAAGAGTCCAACAGTGAAATAATATGTACCCCAACAAATACAGGAGGGAGTGCACACAATTCTGTAGAAAAATAAACATTGTCCCAACATTGCATAAATAATCAGTTAATAAATAAATTCATTCAAGTCAATACACTTCATATAGCTATTAATGCTATTTCTTCTCACCGCCAAGTTCGTATTATACACATTAGTCAAAGGTGAACATGTCCTCCAAAGAAACCTTCGTAATAACCATCTACAAGTTGTCCTTTTTTTATATATAAATCCTTGGTGAATCATGCATGACATCACAATGCAAGGATGATGGAGTTCTGAACCGGACGTCTGCACCTACTTTGGGATGCATATGCTTCGTGTTCATTTACGAACAAATACACAGTCAATGCAAAGTTTGTAGCATCATAGTAACTGCATAATCAGTGACCGTGACAAACAGGAAGACGCCTGTGCAGTTTGAAAATTCCAAATGGCCTGAGTTGTTCAAGAGGTCACTTTCAACTCGAATCAAAGTCCTTTCCATTCTCGTTCTCTGGAGACATTTGTCCTTGATATCTCGGTAAAGGATATTTACAGTATATGAATCCAGGTACTGTTCTATGCTCCCCTTATTATATAGTGAAAAGAATGGAATACATATTTTGGAACTGAAATTATGACATGCTTTGTTATAAAAATAAAGTAACCATGAACTGGTCCTGCGAGTGTAACATTAAATACATTACATTAAGCCAACAGGACTGTTCACGACTTCTTTACTTTAGTTTTCTTCTGTTTTAGTCATTTGAGGTTATGAGGCATTACCTAGCCTTCTCCTCAATTATTATGAGTTCGATTAATCTAGATATTTTGAAAACATGACTAAAAAATAAATAAAAAAATTCAGATTTGATTAAAAAAAAAGGAGAAATTCTGGATCAGTGCATTGTGTCTTTTTGTCTCATAAAACAGTTCATTTATAATCTAAAAGGCATCTCCTTCACACAAAAACCAATGCAAGTGCAAAAGTTTTTGTTTTTTTCTCCTCAAACACAACTCTTTTAAGCAGCCAATCAAAACACATCCTACAGAGTCAGTCTCCGGCTCAGCTCAGAGTAATGAGGTCCAGTGCAAATATCTATACAGTGTTGTATAGGACTCCAGAGTACACTGACAAACATCATGCATGCCAAACGACACACTGAAGGAAGCACGCTATGTTACACTCCAGCAGGAACTATATCTGTGTGTGCGAGGGGAAAATGTTGTATTACTACCACAAAAAATAACAAAACAAATAAATAAAATGCAATTATTAAATACATAAAAATGAATAGAAATGGGCCTAATTATGTGGAAAATAAAAGCTTTTTTAATTTTGCATGGCTGCATGGAGAACATCACAAGTATAGGTGTATGTACTCTACCATTCAAAGTGTAAAGTAAGGTTTTTGAAAGAATTGAATTATTTTGTTAAGAAAAGATGTTGATGACAGCGGCAGTGAAGACATATCTATGAGATTTCTGTTTAAAATAAATGTGGTTGTTTTAAACCTTCTATGAAATAAATCTATTATGGTAAAATATTAAGCAGCACAACTTTTTTTAAAGATTGATAATGATAGGATTTCAGAAGGATCATATGACATTTAAAGGAATAATTCACCCAAAAATGAAAATTCTGTCATCATTTACTCACCCTCAAGTAGTTCAAAACCTGTATGATTTTTTCCCCTCTGTCAAACACAAAGGAAGATATTTTGAAAAAAGTTTGTAACCAGGTTGTTTTGGCCATTGTTGACTTCCATAGTAGGAATAAATAATACTATGGAAGTTAATGGTGACCCAAAACAGCCTGGTTGTTACCTTTTTTTCAATGTATCTTCATTTGTGTTCAGCAGAGCAAATACATTTCTACAGGTTTGGAACTACTCGAGAGTAAGTAAATGATGACAGAATTTTTCATTTTTTAAAATAATGAATTCTTGGTAAAAAAAAAAAAAAAAAAAAGAAAAAAGAAAAAAAAGAAGGTTCTTTTAAAAATCTTACCAACCTTTTGATTGGTCCACACAACATTTATACGCTGAAGTTAATGAAGTTTTGAATACATATTGAATAAACAGCCAACAGATCTGTGTAGATTGTGCGGGGGTTTGTTTCAGTTAATTGATTTCTATGTTTCACAGCACAGAAAAGTTTGTATTGAATCAGTGTTTCTCCCAGCAGTGTCATAAACTGCCAAACCTTGTTTTTTTTATACATAAAATACTGTGTTTGGAAGTATACAGATGTCAACTGAAGAGGAAAAGGCAGAATTTGTGTTGTATTGAGTGTATTTGATCTCTTATGTTGTGTGGGAACTGATATTCTAAAAGGCATGGGTTGAAAACACTTGTGTTACAGTCTAATTTACAATGATATATTTATTTGTTTGTAGTTTTCTTAGAAAATAATCATATAATTATCATGGTGGTTTTATTACCTATCATTTCTTTATTTTGAATAATGAGTGCCATCACTCCTTGTAAAAGCATGCACATACTAAACCGAATGTTCTTCATATTCATTGTCCTGACTTACATACCTCCTTGGTTTTCCTCATTCTTTCCTTTCTCAGTCCCAAAGCTTTCCCATTCTGCACCTTCCTTTTTCAGACATCCATAGTATAAGGCTTACAAAAAAAGAACTTTTCACGTAAGCAGAGCAGTATTTTCAGTTCTGCTTCGAGCAGTCACTTGCATTCCATCATAATGCTGTTTAATTCCTGAAAGAAGAGTTGATATTGTTTGTTTATGCTGATTGAAAGGACAAAACAAGCTCTTAGTTGGCTGCCGTGAGGTCTCCAGGCGAAGATTCAGATTCCTCCTCTTTTTCCTCGAGCTCTTCAATTACAGACGGTGAGACATCAGACACCTTGCGCTCTGTGCTGAATTCTCCAGGGGCTTGACCTGGACTGCTTCCTCCCATTGAGGTCACTTCCTCTCTCTGTGTTACTGGAGATGGAATTAATGTCATTGGTTCAGGTTCCATACATAATGTAATCTCTTCCTCCTGGAAAAGAGGCTGGATGTTAGACTCGGAACATGTAATTTCCTGTTTACAGCTGCTGTGTTTTTTTTCTTTGCCAACGGTCGAACTAAATTAAATTAGAAAACAACTTTCAAAACATTTGTTTTGTAATTTTGTTTAGTGGCTGGACTGAGACTTAAACAGGTTTTGTTTTGGGACAAATAACATTTGGCTCAAGTCAACAGATTATTGTTGAAAGCTTATAAGTTGTTTTTCGTGAAAGGTGTAAACTTTGTTGTGCTATCAGAAATGTTAAGTGTGAGCTACCTGACCAGGAATGCATCTTCAATGCAACAATGTAGCCATGTTGCTATTTAAAGGGTTACTCCATCCCCAAATGAAAATTTTGTCATTACTGACTTCCCCCTATGTCGTCCCAAACCTGTAAAAGCTATGTTTGTCTTTGGAACACAATTTAATACATTTCAGATGAAAACCAGCAGGCTTGTGACTGTCCTGCCAAGTGCTGAACGCTGTCAAGGTCCAGAAAAGTATGAAACACAGTCTGAGTTGTCCATCTGCCATCAGTGGTTTAGCTGTAATATTACGAAGTGATAAGAATACTTACTGTATGGAAATAAAATAAAAATAACGACTTTATTTAACAGTTCAGCATGTAACATAGCACTATTTTGGAGAGTATCCACTGCATGCAAACTGCCGCGGCACAAGAATGCGCTTTTTGCATTCAAATCAACAAGAAGAAATGCTTATTGTTTCACGGCTAACATACAAAAGCATAAAATTTTTGCTTTAAGTAGAAGCTCTCCAAAATAGTGCTATGTCACCAGTGTGAGCTACTGTAGGTGACTGTGTGAAGGTGGAGCCCGGCATGGTAAAGTAAAGACATTTTTTTTGTTTTATTTACGTACTAAAAGTATGTAGTACGTAAGATAGTACTGACCGCAGATGGAGCATTCTGACAATGTCTTTCATATTTTTTTGGACCTTGACAGTGTTCATCACTTGGCAGTCAGTGGGACAGTCACAAGCCTCCCAGTTTAAAATATCTTAAATTGTATTCCGACGAATGAAGTCGAATGAAGCTTTTATGGGTTTGGAATGACATTGTGATGTGATTAATGACAAAACTTTCATTTTGGGTTGACGTAACCCTCTAACTGCTATATGATGTCTTGTTGAATACGTAAACTAACTAGTAATGTCAAAACAGTAGTTACATTGTCGTTTCTTCCATTATTTGAACCACATTGGTTCAAAAATATAGGACTGTCCTTGATGTCACTCACGGGTGGTAAAGTATTAAATACCAGTTCATTGATTCAATTTTCAACACAGAGGTTACCTTGTGCATTTTTGAACATGCGCAGATTCACCCTTTTCAAAATCGGCACTGATTTGATTAGACCAGGTAGAGTGTTTAAAAAACTTGTCTGAAAACTGAAAAAAGTCATTATTTTTGCCGTTCCTTTTGGTGGTGCTATTGGCACAGATATTACAGACTAAAACACTGGGAAAGTTACACTGTAGCTGTAAGAACTTATTCTGACTGTGACTCATACCCGATTTCAACAGTGAGAGGAGTTACAGAAAACTTAGACAGGATTCATACTTTTCTAGCTGCTGACAGAAATAGCTTAAAAAACAACAAAAAAACCCCAAAACATATATATATATATATATGTTTTATTTTATTTTTCATATTAACTGTCTGCCGAGATGCTGTTCTTCTGAGATTTTGGTGGTGATATTGTGATTTTTCTATTGGATGCTCAACATTTAAGTCCCTTAAATTAAAACTTAAATGTGTACTACTAAAATGAAGACAATATTTAGTAGTATTATCAATGAAGTACTATTAAAGTATTTCTTAATATGTTAAATTACCTTTCAGTTTTTATTTGACTTTTGGTTTAAGTTTAAGTGATGTGCATTTGTCATTAATTGTTATTTTTATATATATATTTATTTCTGTGTAGCTTTTTCTATTATTTTCCTGTTTCTATTGACATTATTTTTATTTCAGTGTTCAATTTTGGTACTTACGCTTTATTTCAGTTAAAGTGAATAATTATACCTAGAGATATACGTGAATTTTTCAGCCGATAGCGCTAGCTGTAACAATATCTGCTAATACTAATGCCGATACTGACTGGTACAGGAAACTCACCTTTGGTACATTGCTATAATTTTAAAGGTTAAAATTAACAGCAGCAATTACATTCAACTGACTGAGCAATGACATGAGACATGTTACTTTTTGGTAAGTTATACTGGATATTTAACATATCTTCTGATGTTCATTCATGTTTAGTGCGTGCTATAATTTGTATTAAAGCGGAAGAGATTTGAACTCAGCACTTCCGATTAGGCACTACAATGATCAGTTTTGTCAAAAATTAAAACTGTCAAAGTGGCATTCATTATTTAAATTTCATGATAGATTAGACAGAATTTGATAGGTGATACTTTGTTGGCTATCAGAAGTAAGAAGCTACAAAAATCTTTGAGATTATGAGAGTGGCACACTACAAATCATGTAGAAAAAAAACGTCCAATACTAGTTGACATTGGTGTATCTCTAATATTTATTTTATTCCAGGTTTAACAAAACGGTTTTGATAGTATTAATTAACAATACCATCAGTCAGTTTAGGGAGAAAGTGTAGTTTTCAGCTGTAAGTGGATCATGTTCTGTAACAAAAGAGACAGGGATGTGCGGATCCATGTGCGAGCTTTAGTGAAAGACGTAGTCAAACAGACAGGGTCGCAACACAGTGACCTGGTATGTCAGAGGCAAGACACAACAATAGTCCAGTAAACGAGCAGGGTCGGTCGATTGGCAAACAGTATCCCAGGGGTAAAGCAAAGGCAAAAATCCAAAACAAAACAGGTATCGGTACACAGAACACAAACCAGAAACAACAAAATGCTTTGCAAGAGACAAACTCAACTCTCAGCGGAGACTGGAACACAAACGACTCTTTACACATAATAACGAGAGAACGAGATGATAAATGGAGGAAGAGCTGATCAAAAACCATAGTGACAAACAAGGGGTTGGAGACAGAAGGGAACAGGCATTTTTTAAATAAAAGTCCACAAACTGACTCGACAGGGGAACACAGGCTCGAGGGCACTCCAGCTGGCCAATGTAACATAGGGATGGAGGGCCAGAGCTGTGAGGAAGTAGAACAGTGCATGGCAATGGAAAGTGCTGGCAGACAGTGAAACTGTGGAGGGCCTGGTCCATGGAGCAGCGGTAGTGGCATCCAGGGGCACAGTGGTCCAGACATCCCAGGGAGCCATGGTGATAGAGGCAGAACTGGGAACCACGGCGGTTCAAGCAGAGCTGAGAGCCTCCAGGGTAGAGTAGACCAGGTGAAGACCTTCCAGGGCGAGGCCGGCAGAGCTGATGACCACCAGGACAATGCAGACAGAACAAAAAAAGTTAGACAGAACAAAGACCCTCCCAGGTGGCGCAGCTGGCGGTGACACCCTGCAGGGCGCCGCCGATGAAACAGAAGCCATAGTAGTAGGGCAAGATGAGAATTTAACAGCCTCCGTGGCTGTAACTAGGCATAACAAAGACTCATGGGCAGTTTCTTCAGCTGTAGCAGGGCAAGGCGTGGGTTCTTTGGCAGCTGGAGCTGGCATCTATGGGGGTTGTGCAGCCACTGGCGGAACCTCTGAGGACTGGCTGGTCTTATGTGACGTGATGGAAGTCGGGCTGACTAGCGCAGAAGTAATGATTAGCAGTGACCCGAACTGGCTGGTGAACATTAGCTTGGTTGATTATTATCAAATCATTAGCAAATCAATACCTTGATTTGAATCATAAAGAAACTATTTATCTTATGCAAGTCTGCTGCGTATTGACTTGGCTGGCGAACATCAACAGTGATTTGACCTGATCAATGACGGCTGACTGTGGCTTGGCTGGGCTTGCGAGGATGAGTGATGACTGGACTTGACTCGTAATGGTTGACTTGGCCTTGACTAGGCTTCAAAAAGGCCGCTGTGACAGCACGGATGTCCACCTCCGTTGTTGCCGCCATTTTAAGATTGTGCTCTGGCGCATCCACCATTTCAGTCACGGATACAACACTAAAGTCACATTTTTCCTCTGCGACTCCCATGATGAGCGAAGAACCCAAAGGCAAAGGCAAAGGTGAGGCAAAGGTGAGGAAAAGGCAAAAATTCAAAACAAAGCAGGTAACTGTACTCTGAAAAACCACAAGGAAAACAGAACACAAACCAGAAACAACAAAACGCTTTGCAAGAGACAAACTTAATGCTCGGCAGAGACTGTTTAAATACACATAATAATGAGAGGGAGTTCATAGGAGGGCCAAGGGTGGAGGAGCTAATCAAAAACCATAGTGACAAACAAGGGGCGGAGACTGAAGGGAACAGGCTTTTTTTAAAAATAAGACTCCAAAACTGACTAGACAGGGGAACACAGGTAATCCGGGTTGGAGTACGAGGGCACTTCAGATGGCCACATAACAATGTTCAGTGTTAAAGGAGAAGTTCACTTTTACAAAAACTTTTGCTGATAATTGACTCACCCCCATGTCATCCAAGATGTCCATGTC
>JAUMHG010000060.1:7577247-7588085 GCA_032359395.1 Enteromius anoplus | reverse complement strand
TATTAAAAGGAGTTTTAAGAAAATCCTTGTCTGTTTAAATGAAAAGCATTTTATCATACTTTAATGTTTTAATTTCTACAGCCAATGCAACGTCTCTGTGTGCTGCGTTATAATGTGTCAGTGAAAAATATGTGTAAATTTAAATGAAAATTACTACCATAATGACATGTAGATGGTTATGGTATGGAAAAATAAATAACATTTAGTGACAAGGGTTGGGAATATGTCTTGCTGGAATGACTTCTTTCCACACTACTGAAGAAGCATTTTCTTTTATTAGTTTCAGTGAAGCTACATCTGTGATTTACTAAAGCCTGGCTGTAAGGATCCATTTGAATACCAGCAAATACAGTTTGTAGCCTTTATAGAAGATACAGAGGAAAAATCAATTGCTCATTTCCATTTAGACAGAATCTGTACATACATATTTTTACCAGTGCATTAGAGCAAACCTACAGAGATAATTTTAAGCTCTTAGGTAATGCCTAATGAAATGATGAACATGAATTATTAAAGTTGAAGAAAAGGATCTCTCAGAGAAGGATGTAGACTGCACGGATACAGGAATCAGTACTGCAAGACACACACTGACTGATCTCTGCACTTCACAAGCACTTTACATTCAAAAACCTGCCTCTCCCATCAACCACCGCTTAGGATAAAATGAAAAGCTATATGACGATGCATTGTAGGAAGCATTGTGTATCGCTTACTTTTCAGGAAACTATTCTTGTTTGGATCTTGGAATTCACCAATGGCACGAGCCATTGGAGAGAGTGTTGTAAATGGAAACGGGTGGTGAAAAAGGAAACCCACAAGGGTCCATGTTGGCTCCATCACCTCCAGCTCAGTCTGGAGTCAACATGGGGTCAGTTTACCATTTCACAGGACAGACACACACCTGACACACCTGTCAGAGAGGACTTAGCCAGAGCGCCGATTCCAAAGGCGTTGGAGTTCCTCTTCTTCAGCCGAGGGAGGATTGAGGTTGTGTCCTCCATAGACAACTGAAATGAAGGAAGAAATTCAAGAGAGAAAAATGGGACAGGAAATAGGAAAGGTGAAGAAATAGATGGTTTCGATGGACCAGGAGCAGAAATGAAATGCAAAATTGTGTGGCAATTTATGGAAAGTAAAGAGGTGATGACAGAAGTTAGGTAGAAAGTTAGCAAAGTGGTTTCTAGAGGTTGTGAAAATACATTTTCCAACAGCCTGCTACTTAATTTCTGCCCATTTGCATGATGGGAAGTGTAGTCTTTTGTCATTTACGTCAGCAGCAAAGTCTAACTACTACAGCACATCAACAAGTCAGCGGAAAAAAAGACGGATCGTACCGAGGAATAAGGTGTGAGATAGGACACAGCTACTGTGATTCAGAGGAAAATAACGAAAGGAAAGAAATGGAGGAATGATATTCACAACACTTACATTGATTCCATCCCATGAAAAGTCTGTTCGGCCATGCTGAGAGAGAGAGGAAGGAGGGATGGGGAAGGAAAGGGATGGGGGTAGACAGAGTTGAAGAAAGAGGAGATAAGATCAAGAGAGACGGCCACAGAGAAAGGAGAGGAGAGAGAGGGGGATTGTGACAGAACAAGGCATTTTAAAAACATGTGAAGTTGAAGGAGAAACAGAAATAAAAAAAGAACAGAGAGGAAATCAAATTCTGAGAAGCCTATGTATTGGCCGGACTAACAGAGAGGTGGAAAAAAAGAAAAAGTTCAGCCAAAAAAATAATAAAAATCCTTCACTTTTCCTTATCCTCAGGTTAATCTACTAAACCATTAAGATCGAGTCAGTGAGCTGAATCTAAAAAAAATGGACCATGTTTTGAGTCAAATGGTTCAAATATCAGACTCAAAAGAATGATTTGTTGATACATACATGAACTCTCAGAAAGGCTCCAAAGAAATACACTGCTCAAAAAAATAAAGGCAACACTAAAATAACACATCCTAGATCTAAATGAATAAAATATTCTTATTGAATACTTTGTTCTTGACATAGTTGAACGTGCTGACAACAAAATCACACAAAACTATCAATGGAAATCAAATTTATTAACCCGTGGAGGTCTGGATTTGGAGTCACACTGAAAATTGAAGTGGAGAACCACACTCCACGTGTCTGTATGACCTCCCTACGACTCCTGGGCATGCTCCTGATGAGGTGGTGGATGGTCTCCTGAGGGATCTCCTCCCAGACCTATACTAAAGTATCCGCCCACTCCTGAACAGTCTGTGGTGCAGCGTCGCGTTGGTGGATGGAGCGAGACACGATGTCCCAGGTGTGCTCAGTTGGATTCAGGTCTGGGGAACGGGTGAGCCAGTCCATAGCATCAATGCCTTCATCTTGTAGGAACTGCTGACACACTCCAGACACACGAGGCCTAATATTGTCTTGCATTAGGAGGAACCCAAGCCAACCGCACCGGCATGTGGTCTCACAAGGGGTCTGAGGATCTCATCTTGGCATTCAGGCTACCTCTGGTGAGCCCATGGAGGGCTGTGCGACCCTCCAAAGAAATGCCACCCCACACCATTACTGACCCACTGCCAAACCGGTCATGCTGGAGGATGTTTCAGGCAGCAGAACGTTCTTCACGGCGTCTCCAGACTCTGTCACATGTGCTAAGTGTGAACCTGCTTTCATCTGTGAAGAGCACAGGGCGTCAGTGGTGAATTTGCCAATCTTGGTGTTCTCTGGCAAAAGCCAAACGTCCTGCACGGTGTTGGACTGTAAGCACAACCCCCACCTGTGGACGTCCGGCCCTCATACCACCCTCATGGAGTCTGTTTCTGACCGTTTGAGCAGATACATGCACATTTGTGGCCTGCTGGAGGTCATTTTGCAGGGCTCTGGCAGTGCCCCTCCTGTCACTCATTGCACAAATGCGGAGGTAGCGGTCCTGCTGCTGGGTTGTTGCCCTCCTACAAGTCTCCTGATGTACTGGCCTGTCTTCCTGGTAGCGCCTTCATGCTCTGAACACTACGCTGACAGACACAGCAAACCTTCTTGCCACAGCTAGCATTGATGTGCCATCCTGGATGAGCTGCACTACCTGATCCACTCGTGTGGGTTGTAGACTCTGTCTCATGCTCCCACTAGAGCGAGATAGCAAAGGAACTGAGAAGTGGTCTGTGGTCACCACCTGCAGAAGTACTCCTTTATTGTGGTGGGGTGTCTTGCTAATTTCCTATAATGTCCAATATATTTACTGTATATACTATATAGGCTATATATTTCTTTGGTGCCTTTCTGAGAGTTCATGAGAGACGTATAAAGTATATAATACATTTTATAAATAAAAATTTTGTTCTGTTGTCATAAAGCTGACTTGGAATATAGTGCACAGGTCATTTGGGCAACATTTATGATAAAAATGTTACATTAAACTACTTTTACATCCTTGAAAGCTTCAATGATTGTTCATTGTCAAAGAAATGGAAAAGAGTGATTCCTTTCTTCTTTTGTGTAAAGGCTGAATAAAAGAAGTTTAGTTGAGGGTAATTGGAAAATGATGGTGAGTTAAATATTATAGTTTTGTTTTTTTTGTTTTATTTTTGTTTGTTTTTACTTTTCTGAAAAAAAAAAGATGAGAAGTACCACAAAGGTGTTGCCAGGGTGTTTCTATGCAGTTGCTGAAGTATTCTTGTTTTAGCACAATCATTACCTCCTTTAATAAGACTTTTTTATAATCAGTTTTATCCTCTGCCAGGTGAAAATCACACATCTGATTGCTAAGAAAAGTAATAACACATCTCTCCTCAACAAGTTGCGGGATTTGATACGTTGTATCATTCATGTCTATAGCAGAAACGAAAGAAGCGTTATATGCCAAAGTTTACGTTTTAAATCCCCAGCTGTAGGTATGAGCAATAAGTTTGCAAAATCTGTTCAGAAAACAGATTTTAAAAACTATGGCCTCACACTCATTGCATAGACTAATGGAAAGATAAAAGCCATAAGCAAAGCTTATACTAAAAGCAAGACTATTTCTACGTAGCCTATAATAAACATGTTTTTAGAATACCATTAAATAACAACAGACACAGCGACAAAGAAAGCAAATACAGGGAGTCTAATGCAGCCGGTCCATGTTGAAGACACAGTACTGTATAGGCGAATGGAATGAATTCTGTAACAGACTGTTGACTACAGTCATCTTACTATTTTTACCAGTAGAGGTAAACACTAGCCAGGAAACTTTAGGGACAGAAATCATTCCCAGAGAGCTGTGTTTACTTACTATTACAAGGCAGATGTTTTGTATATAGCACAAAAGCCTGTGGATGTCACACTACATTTAAGCACATATTAATTTGTAGTGCGGATATTATGTGCTCAGTGCTGTCAGGATATTTGCAAGTCAGATGCTGAGTAATAAAGTCACAAATGTTAAAATAATTCGGGAACCTCCTGGAGAGCACAAACTTCAAAGTCAAAACGAAGATTTACTTTCTACGACATGATACATGTTGTGGTCTAACCGTAGCCACCATGTTGCTCCAAAGGGGTGTAACGATTCGCGTAAAGTGTATCGTGATTTATGGTCATTTTTCAAATCATAGTGATCACCCCCTATTCCCTTGTTAGTGGAGACGTCTGTGAGCAGTGTATGTGCGTGTCATTATTTATTAGTTTAAATTATTCAAAGTAAGTGATGTCATTTCCTCATTATCTTCAGCTGGGATGTTCATGTGACAACTCAGCACTATATACATATACATATTTAATTTTTTTAATATAAAAATGTATTTATTACGTATTTATGCAATGCATCAGTCATTTAACAAATCTGCTGACACATATTATGCTGCGTTCATTGAGGAACATCCCAGCTCGAGGTTAGTAGGTGGTGACACTTGGTCATTTCTTTATAAATGAATCATTTGAATTATTAATTCCGACTCATTTAAAGACATTGATTCATTCAAGAACTAACCAACAACGTGTTTAGGCTATTCGATTCGGGGCTGGCTTTGATTTGAACAAAATTTTGACGGAGCATAAGTAGACAAGGTTACCGCAAAAATCCAGTTTAAAATGAATTTTGTAACCATCATCGTAGCTATAAAGAGAGAGGGAGCAAATCTCATACATATGCTTTGTGTGAGATAAAATGAATGCTTGCCTTGCTCACTCATATTTATCAGCAATGTGTATGAAGACATGAGAAGAAATTAAAGCTAGCAAAGTGATGTGTCAGGGATGTCATTAAGCACAGACTCAGAACCAGTCTCCAGTGTCATTTCACAGCTTAAGGCAAATACTATAAGCCTGCTTTCTGGGTCAGTTCTTAAGGGTGTGAGGCACAAAACACACAAGCTTAACCAAAAGTAAACACTAACTACTATAACAGCAAACTACAAGCCAGGGGTGCGTTTCCCAAAAGAAACCATGGTCGCAAGTTCCGTCGCTAACGATGCTTTTGGGAAACGTACCCCAGATTGGGCAAGCACTAAAGACGTTCTGTTCACCATATAAGCTAATGTGCTAGCCATGTCTTTCTGCGGTGAAGGAGGAGAGCTGGCTCACTTCCCTAACTGAGATAATCTCTTACTATTTTGGACACCTTGGCCTCCATCTTGGAGCGGGATGCTTTTGCCCCCTAAACAGGGATTTGTGGTGTGGATTGTCAAAGCGTGTGGGTGCCTGTTTTAATTTATGGATGTTGGTGTAATGGGCAGCTTGCTTACCTGTTCCCCATCCTTCTGCACGGGAACTCCATCTGCTGCTGAGAAGGAGATAAAAAGTGTAAGTTATAGCAGGGTGTAAAACTGTAAAGATAACTAATTTTAACGGTTAAATCTGTAAAACATCTAACCAGACATTTACTGTAATTTTACAGTAAAATTCTATTAATTATACAGTTTTTAGAAGTAAATAGAACAAATTAATGTATAATTTACGTGAATATTTATTGCATTATTTAAGTGTCGTGTGTGTGTTACCATGATGGTGTTTTGTGTTTGCATAAATGATTTTGTGCACCTTCTATATATAAGTATACACCTCTGTTTGTGGCAAAGCTACTTGTGATGAGATTCGATTCGTCATGTGGCTTTCTCTTTGTCAGTATGTTATAGAAACAAAACAGATTTTAGTAGCAGTGTGTCTGGTTGAATTTACTGGTTTACATTCAAATTTTCCTGTTTGTAAATTACAGTGTTTCTTGATTTTTTTTACTACATCATTCTGGCAATCACAGCTGTCAGTTTGTTTTGTAAAAACTATGGAAGTAGGAGGCTGCGATATAAACATTTCAAGGATGTTACAAGATCAGGAAGGGGTTTCTTACAATAAAGCACTGTAAACTACATCAGGACGGTCTACAGTACATCTGCCTACTCTGTTTGTAGTAATAAGCTGCAAACTTGGACCTTGTTTATTTGCAATAAATTTTTTCTTAGCCAGTTTAATAGTGTTGCTGAGCATAATTGGTTGCACTGTGTCACAAGGAGAAACTAGGCTTTCTTAAAATGATTATACCTCGCACTGTATGTGGAAAATATTACAGAAAAGATATCATCTTTTATAAACACTTCAGAAAGGAGAGTCGCTTAGAGTTTAAGTGCGGAGTTAATTTCTTGGATTAAATGTTCTGCTTCTGTTGACTGCCAAGTTGTATTACAGAACTACTTCTAGACAGTGAACGGTTGGCAGGAAACACTGGCAATGAGAGCATACGGTTAGGGCAGTCAACAACAGAAACTGACACTGCATCAAAGTGTAACTGAATCAGATCCCAACACCTTTCACCTGCCTACGTACCTGCTGTCCCTTCATTATAATCACAGCTTGACCTACTGATAAAACGCTACAACAATAGAGAAAAGAGAGAGAGGGAGGATACATGTGGAGGTGGCAACGAAGAGCCAACCACGGCAGTGTAACATTGTTATAGATTTCATTAGTTCTCAGGCACTGACCCACTTCATAAGTGCCCTAATAATATAATTAAATAATTACGCAATCCATTGCCTAAAAAAATGACAAGCCAAAACAGGTCACCTGTATTTAGGCCTGAATGATTAATGAAGCCTATCCTTTTATTTATTTTGCTCCTTCGTTACATAGACTAATCCCTATTCCACAAAAACGTAATTACAGAAGGCCCTGTGCTAATTAAGCTTAAACACAGCTTTGGTCTCAGGGTGATTTCTCACATTATTAAGTGAGTAATATTTTCTGTCATAATCAGCCTTGACATGGGCTAGGGTGTGTAACCTTACACTGTGCTAATTACGTTGGGATATTTAGAAAGGATTTTGGTGTTGGTGACCTTACCTTGTTTCTCAAAGATAGTGTAACACTTGAAGATGAGCTGGTTGCACTATGCTGTAATTAATTGAAATGGGTAAGATTTGAAAGTAAGAGCTGTTCTAGTGCATATTTAAAAGTTTGATCAGTTTTATATGCTATCTAACGTTCTTCTAAAAGTTCAATCAAGCAAATAAATATTGATGTTCACAGCTGTAACCTAAAAAACACTTTTGGCAATTTTACAAATGTGGTGAACCGTTATGAACTGTGAACATTTCTCCATTTTTGGGCAAACTGGTCTATTTGTTTCATTTGTGAGGTTCTCATTAATAGATTAGTTAGTGCACCCCAACAAATGCCTTGTGTGTGTGTTATACAATGTGAAATCGAAAGCATTGTAGTTTGATATTTGAGAGGGAAACTGTAGTTGATGTCTCTGTCTGGATGACAGAGTAGCTCTGTGGTCTCTGGAGTGACGGCTAACAGTGTGACACACTGACCTACTGATACACTAACACCAGCCATTTTATTCTGTCCTTTTAGAGATTACTCACTGTCTGTGTCAAGATTAGGAGCCGGAGATTATGAAGATAAATCTGTTTGTCTGGACCAATTCAATTCATGGTTTAAATGGCAAATATGTGCCCATTAAGCATGGGCCTTTGGAGGTGGGGGCTCTGAAATCTGGTGATTCTGGTGACCTAAACAGGGTACAGTATTTATTTTGTGATTGGAATGAAACTGTGCTGCAAAAGGAGTATGGAGCATCTGTGCAGAGATAAATGAGTGTGCGTTACAATCGCTAAATCATATGAAAGCTTGTTTGATATATAAGGTAATGACTTATTGTGAGATAAAGTTTAAAACAATATGCATTTTGTACAAATGGACAATTGGGTTATAAAGCCAGTTGTGAGAGATAAAGTAACATTGTGAGGTATAGTTACATTGCAAGAGAATTGTGAGATTTAAATCATGCCATGTTTGTGGCGCTTTGAAGTTGCAGTGAAATATAAATTCACATTTTGTGGCAGGAAAATGTTTCTAATCAATAAAGTCACAATAATTTATAATACTGAGAAAATGGTAAGATGTAAAGTAACATTGCAAGATAAACATTTGCAAATTTACAATTGACAGATATTTCATGCAATGTGTAACACGGCTCTAAATTATTGTAATCATTCTGCAAAGTTTTCAACTCTGAATCACTGAAACAAGCCGTTTTTAAAACGGGTCAAAGTAAACCATTAGCATATTGCCCGCCCACTTGTGGATCTATTCACCTTGGTTCTGTGTGAAAATGTTAATTCATTCTTTGCCACTAGGTGTGCCTTTTGGAGCTTTAAAAACTCACAATCACTGCTTTAAATGAAATCGCTGGAAAGCAAAAAGCAAAGTTGCAAAAATATAGCAAATGTCACCTTGAGATAAAAAAATTGAAATAATACTGAGAGATATTAAGTCACAAATGTGATAAATAAAGTCCAAATTGTGAGATATAGAGTGACTATGGGGTAGAATGGGGAGGCGGAATGTGCATTCGAGGAATTGAATAAATTGAAAGTTAAATAGATTTTCCCATTTAACCCCTGATGATATGCCATTAATGGATCTTAATTGTTGTTTGGAAGTAAACATACTTAACAAACTCCTGCTGACTGTATGACTAATTTGATAATGATTGGGAATTATTATTCAATGTCATTAAAGTTGAAGAAATGATTATAAGGAACTGCAGCGTATAATGGTCTCGCATTCTAGAAAACAGCTGCCAATTCAATTAAAGCTGTGAATGTGACACTCATCAGGCCATCCAGCTGGTAAACGCCCTTAATGACCTTGAAAGGATCTCAGCTAACCTACCAGATATCTGATTATTTTTCACCTTTTGTTTCATTGCTATAAGACTGGAATGTCTGACGAAAAATAACTAAATTCCCATGGTACATACAGTCTGGATGACTGTTTATTATTCACAGATATATACAGAAATACGGATTAATATTCAATATGAGCCTGTTTTCTCTGCAGGGCAGTCTGTAGCTCTTTCTTCTCCTCTCAGCACTTAATCCCCATTCATCTCTTCCTCATTACACAGCGACTGTGATTTTCTGGTTCCTCCTTCACTTTTGACCTTTGACCTTTGACCTGTCCGCTGAATTAATCGCCTCCTCCAGATAAAACATATTTCCCTGACGTAGATCTTAAGGTGCCTAAGGCGGTGTGTGCCCTAGATAACAATACGTACACACACATAGTAACACACCTTTGGGATTCATTTAGCCAAGATTAACACTTCATACACACACTGTCAGTTTAATGGCTCTAAAGCTCAGCTAACTGGATGAAGACTGAACAAAAGTAACTGCAAAGCTCATAGTGTCACTCGGCATTCACTGCTTTTGTATTTGTGAGCACTGCAAACTGGGATTTGAATTGCTTACAATAATATCAACCATATGTTGTGCATTTGTAGTGGATTTACACTGCAAGATCATGTCCATGGGTTGCAAGAAACATTGTTTTGGCTTTTAGGTGGAGGTTTTGTAAATCTGTCTAAGCTTCTGTCGTGTTAGGTTTTTTTTAAATCATGCCAAGCAGAGTTCGGAATTTGCAGCTTGATGAGCAGTTTTCAGGTTTCCTGGCACAAAATGTATTTTAGTAAGCTGCTTTACTGAATGTCACCGCTGCATGTCGAATCCTCAAATAGGATAACAAAGGTACAAATTATACAATCACATACAAGTACTGTAGTAAAACATGTTCCCGCTCTATTTTGTTTGTATGGCCAACATAAACGGTTGATGTGATTCAATCTCTTCCATCAAATTCGGTCTTATTCCATTAAATCATGGAAATTAACCTTCCTAAGGTACAGGCACTTATTCAGCTGGTCATAATCATATTCCCTTGTCTGGTTGTGGTTGGTCGGTTGTTTAGATATTCTAAGTGGTTGTTAGGGTGTTTTGAGTGGTGACTAGTTGATCCATCCTTAAATGTAAGACTCTTTAAGATCCTTTTTCCACATTTTGAGAGTATAGAGTTTCTAAATTTATAAAAGTGAAAGGAAGCCACCCTTGGCTAAATTGCTCTGAAAACTGGAAAGCAAATTCATTTCATTTAGCACAAACAATCCAGGATGTATGGAAGGCCATTTCTGCCACTGAAAACTTTATATCTGACAATTCTGACTTTATATCTGGCAATTCTGACTTTATTTCTGTCAATTCTGAATTTATATCTGGCAATTATGAAGTTATATTCTTGCAATTCTGACTTTATTTCTGGCAATTCTGACTTTATATCTGGCAATTCTGACTTTATTTCTGGCAATTCTGACTTTATTTCTGGCAATTCTGACTTTATATCTGGCAATTCTGAATTTACATCTGATCTGGCAATTCTGACTTTATTTCTGACAATTCTGACCTCATTTCTGGCAAGTCTGACTTTATTTCTGATATTTCTGAATTCATATCTGGCAATTCTGACGTTATATTCTTGCAATTCTGACTTTATTTCTGGCAATTCTGACTTTATATCTGGCAATTCTGACTTTATTTCTGGCA